>CM050447.1:62947997-63275465 GCA_027563935.2 Costus lasius
TTTTGTTCAGTGTTATTTGACTATTGTGATTTATTAGTTTGATGTTGTGATAAGAATTAAGAGTTTTGATTTCGAAATGGTATGTTTCAGCTTGTTTATGGAGCATGTACAGGAATTTCCTTAGTTTTTCTGGGGACATGCTGCCGAAATTTTCCGAATCGTTTCCGTAAGCTATCATTCCCTAGTATCTGTCTTGTTGTTTTGTGTGTGACGTTCCCTATTCTTCCGCGGTTTCTGTTTGTGATTTGGGGTTTATTCTGAGGGGATATTACAGTTTACCCCGCACAACCTCGCGCCACGACTCTATCTTTGTCGCCGTGGATTGCTTCTCCAAGATGGCACACTTTGTGCCGTGCTTTAAGACGGTCGATGCGTCTCACATTGCACGCCTATTTATCAAAGAGGTCATTCACCTTCATGGCCTCCCACTCACAATCGTGTCTAACTGCGACACTCAGTTCATTGGTCACTTTTGGAAGTCCCTTTGGGCCCTACTTGGCACTACACTCAAGTATTCATCCGCATACCACCCACAGACCGATGGTCAAATAGAGGTGGTTAACCGTAGTCTGGGGAATCTTTTGCATTGCTTAGACGGTGACTTCCCACACCATTGGGCTGATCATCTTCCCATTACCGAGTTTGCATATAACAGTGCCTTCAACCGGTCTACCGGAGTGATCCCCTTCCAAGTTCTGCTCGAGCACCAACCTTGAAAGCCTGTAGATATGCATAACGTCCCTGCTCCCCCTTCTATCCATGCGTCCGCTCATGCATTTGCATCCCATATCGCGGGTTTACACGATGAGATTCATCGCCGGATCTACTTGAGCAATACCCGGTATGCAGCTGAGGCCAATGAGCATCTTAGGCCACACCATTTTGAGGTGGGTGAGCGTGTGATGGTGCGTATCCACCCCGAGCACTTGAGGTCTCAAGCCAATTGGAAGTTACATGTGAGTTGCGACGGGCCCTACATAGGTCTGTGAAGGGTCGGTGCCAATGCCTATGTCCTTGACTTGCTGGAGGAATCCCTCATCAGCCCGGTCTTCAACGTCTCTGATCTCATCCCGTTCCATGCACCCCTGTCCATCAATGCCCCTTTCGACGACACGACAGTGCCTTGTTCTCCGGAGGCGAACTCTCCCCACCCCGAGGGAATTGACGGAGTCATAGATGTTGGTGTATATGCCCTAGGACCTAGTTTTGGTCCATCTTTGTACTACTTGACTCTGATATTCATATATCTTTCTGGCATTGTCGTTATCATTGTTTGTCTACACCTGCGATTGTGTACTTACATGATAATGTCCCTGGAGATAGATTGGATCTGTGCTCAAATAATTGTCCCCAGTCGATGTACCTGAGTGGATATGGGACAGCTCTGGTACTTGTGAGACTGGTATGTGGGCTGGTAGGCACATGGTGCTAACGCAGACACATGGGTATATCATTGGAGGATATACTGGATAGACCCGCTGTGAGGCTATGACTTGGTGTCATGAGTTATCCTCACAAGTGACAGGAGATGCATTGATCCCTTGACTTGAGGTCATTGACCATTCTATATGGTTAGGGACTTGCTTTGATACAACCTAACACCTCGCCATAGTTGGGAGGTCATAACGGTTGTTATTGAGCATGTCACGACACATATGAGAAGGTCAATGGACAGACATAGGATTTGCCCCTTCCTTAGGGAAGTATGATATCCATGGAGCTCCTTTATGGTTCTATGACTGAGAGTGTATGGCCATACCCAGGTGAGAACCTGTTTTAGTCATAGCCATGTGATTGGATGAAAACAAGTGGTGACACACTTGTCCAATCGGATATCAGTCCGGCAAAGAGACTGTAATGCATCTGTACCTAGTTGCGATGATGGGGATGTCGATGTCGATATCCATTCCAATGACCTGGGTAGCAGCGATGCACTGCTAGGTGCCACTCACTGCTTGTGATGACCTTTGGTTAGCACTGCCAGCGTTAGAGGAACCTACAGGGTCGCACACCTTGATACTCGAGTTTTCATATTGATCGGGTAGCCTTTAGATCGAGTTATTGGATAACTCGGATCTATTTAGGAGATTTCATCAGCGCCAATGGGCCTGATGAGATGGAAGAAACTTATTGGAGCCAACTTCCATTTTTGGCATATTGATCAAATTAACCATGGTTAACCTCATTTGACCATGGGTTAAATTGGATTGGATCCAATAGCTTGGTTAACATGCATAATGGACTTTGGGCTTGGCCCATTATTTAGTTGGGCTTGCTAATAAGTTGTATTGAAGGACTATGAGGCTTGAAGGGTATAATGGGGATGAATTAATAGGATAGGCGCATATGGGATTCTAGTTGGACTAGAATTTGCGCCTATGCCTTGTTTGGTATCTCCTAGGTGATTAAATCACCCAAGATAATTGATTGGATTGTGTTTGACAATTGTGGGCTGATTATTAACATAATTAGAGTCCTAATTGGATTAGGACATGCGCCCAAGCCACATTAGGCAATCCATTATATTGCCTTGACTAGGTCTAGGCGCATAGATGGGATTGATGCCTCATATGGCATGATATGGGCGCATATGGCTGATACTTGCTTTGGCAAGTCTTAAGCGCATATGGGAGTGGAGATTTAATCAGTATACTTGATTAAATAATCTCCTAGAATCATGCCCTAATTGTCAACACTTGCCTTTCTCCCCTAATCGCCTCTTGCTCCTATAAATAAGCCCTTGCCGCCCCCTCTCTTGATGATGCTAATTCCTTGGAGGCGTGAAGCATTAGAGGGCGACGGCTTGGAGAGCTTGAAGCTCTTCTTCTTCCATCAAGGGCGCAAGCATGCTTCATCTTTCTCCTCTTCCTTTCCTTGGCGCAAAGGAACAAGAAGGCTTGCGGCGTTCCCTTCTCCTTCCATCTCCTTGGCGCATCACATCTTGGTGGTGGCGCAAGTTGCTTGGAGGACTCTCCTAAGGCATGGATCTTCTTCCCGAGGCTAGCACCGGGCGAGGAAGAAGAAAACTTGAGGAATCTGTGTGTGCGAGACTGCAGAGGGCGAACACTTGGGCGCCTTCATCGACATCGGCTTCTAATTGCTCAAAGGTACTTACTATCACATCGTGTCGACCCCCTCGCAAGAGATCTTCACTGGGTTTTTGGGACCGGCTTGTTTCGAGGACATTCTTCCGCTGCGTAAAATGTATGTCCATGACTCTGAAAATTGTAAAATGTCCCCGGGGTTTCCCAACAATAGATGCATAGGGGTGTGACCAAACACCTCTAGAAGATACTTGGGAAGTCTCCCTAGGGTCTGAGGAAGCAACACCAAAAATTTCAAGCCTAACGGACACCTGTACCAGTGTTCATGCCCAGGCCATGACGGAGTTCACGGCCATGAAAGCCTCGGCTCCATTAGGCATGCCTGTGCCTCCACGCACGGTCCCACCCATGATGTGCTCGCCACGAAACTAGGCGCCAAACGCAGAAGCCGTCACGCCCGTGACACGGTCCCTGCCCCACGCAAACAAAAGCATGGCTGTGAAGGGCTTCACGGCTTCCAGAGCTCCGCCCATGACCATCTCATCCGAAATCAGTGCGGCCCATCACGCCCGTGACCGAATGCATAGCTAGGCCATGATCAGGCCGGCGAAAATCACCGTTCCAGTGCATGCCCGTGAAGATTTCGGCGGAATTGGCAACTGCCGATCACGCCTATGACAAGATGCACGGCCAGGCCATGACAACCTCGACGAACTCCCCAGATCCCATTCATGCCTATGAACGCGAACACAACTAGCCTAGGCCGTGAAGGACTCGAAAGCACATATGGGCCCAGTTCTCTATGAGGTTCGGTGCTCACAATGGTCCTCACATCCTCCTGACGGATTTGTGGGCATTGTGAGCCCATCCTCCGCCTCAACAGAGTTCATCCACCCCATCAACATGTCAACGCTTCCCCGAAGACCGCTACAAGATTCACCAACAGAACGTTACCACAATCAGGTCCTCAACACCGCCTAGGAGATGGCTAACACCGTGTAGAACTAGCCCATGGTTAGCAAGTTCTGTTGCTTCGTGGTGGCCTACTCCGAGATCATTTAGCGTGCATTGATGGCTCGAACAATGGCCTAAAAGCTTAACCCCGTGGAGCGCACTGAATTGCAGCGTCAAGTGGATGATCTCCTCACTAAGGGGTCCATCCACGAAAGTCTCAGCCCTTGCGACGTTCCTGCACTCCTCACGCCCAAAAAGGATGGGTCGTGGCGCAAGTGTGTCGATAACCGCACCATCAATAGGATCACTATCAAGTATCAGTTTCCCATTCCTCGGCTTGACGACATGTTGGATTTGATCTCTGGCGCATCTTGGTTTTGCAAGCTCGACCTCCGGAGCGGATATCACCAGGTTCGTATTCGCGAGGGCGATGAGTGGAAGACCGGGTTCAAGACCAAGGACGGTCTTTACGAATGGCTTGTCATGCCATTTGGGTTGTCCAATGCCCCGTCAACATTTATGCGCTTGATGAGTCAAGTCCTCCGGCCATACATGGGCAAGTTTTTGGTCGTCTACTTCGACGACATTCTGATTTTTAGTGGGACCCGCGATGAACACTTGGAGCATCTTCGCTCCACATGGAGTCCCATGGAGTCCCATCTCTCCCCATGGAGTCCCATCTCTCCGCGCATGCATACTCATTCACCCAGCATATCACTAGTTTGCATGATGAGGTTCAGCATCGTATCTTTTTGGGCAACACTCACAATGCAATGAAGGGCAACGAGCCTCGTAGGCCACATCACTTTTCTATAGGTGAGCTAGTAAGGGTGTGGATCCACCCCGAGCGTTTGTCCAACAAAGCACACTTTAAGCTTCAGTCACGTTATATGGGACCCTACGTGGTGGTATGCAGGATTGGCTCCAACGCCTATGAGTTGGACTTACCTGAGGACATGGGGATCCACCCCGTCTTCAACGTGGTGGACATCCTTCCATTCTACGGTCCTTTGGAGGCGCCCTCCGACCCCGACGATCCGCTACCCCCTAGTTCTCCGGAGGAGAACTCATCAGATCACGCAGCGGAAGCTGATGCAGGAGCAACCCGAATTGACGGGCCTATGCAGGAGCATGAGAATAGTCCGTGACGGCGGCCATGCCCGTTTCAAGCACGCAGCCCATCTGCACGCCCGTTCCCGCGATCGTGTTCGGCGCCGCACCAAACCAACCCGGACACGGCCAGGCCGTGATGGAGAGCACGGCCGTGAAGCAACTTTATGTGGATTTTGGGCCCAACGTTACGGCCCATAAAGAGGACTATGGCCCCGACCGTCCACCCCAACATGGCTAGGCCGTGAAGACCAGCACGGTCGTGACATGGTCCAACTGCAACACAGATGCGAACACGGCCCGCGACACGCCCGTGCCCCCGGCCGTAACCTCCGCGACGGAGCCTGGAGCGTCCGAGCACGCCCGGGACCACCAACATGGGAAGGCCGTGTTCGCCCCTGAAGATCAGATCAGGCCCCGATGACCCCATTTCGACATGCACCCCCCTACTTTGTTGCTCTACCTCATGATGATCCAAAGGAGCCCAACAAGGTGATAATCCGGCGATCCCAACGCCAGAGCAAGCCTCTGGATCGCTTCATGGGCGTCGTTAGCCCCCTTTCCACCCAAACCGAGGTGACTCAACTCAAGGACACTACGAGCCAACTGATGACTCTAAATTTATAGTATTTTTCGTACTTATTTGGTAGTCTTTTGAACCATAATCTACTCTTTTTCTTTGTTTTTATACCTTTTTTACCAAATGCTTCAGAATCTACACCATCTTTGGTTTTTGATCAATTTCAGGTAAAAAGGCACTATTTTGAGGCATTTTCGAGCAAAATCAAATACATGGAAGAGTTACCATCATCAAGAGGAGTCGACATAACAAATTTCACGCAAATCAAAGCAAAAGACCAAAATACGGTAGTGCCGTAATATATATTACGGTACCGTATTATGGAACAATACCGTAATATCGGAGCACCTGCCGTATTTTGGTGGATTTTCAAATCAGAGAATTGTCTTGATTTTATGGCACCGCCGTAAAGAATTACACTGCCGTAATTTGGACTGCTTCAGAACAGAGACACTTGCCAAAATTACGGCACTGCCGTAAACCATTCCACGTGTCGTATTTCCCAGGCGATTCAGACCAGAGAACTCGTCCGATTTTACGGCACAGTTGAGAAGCATTTTACGGGCCGTAATTTTGACACAAGGTTCACAGAACCAAAATACGGCACTGCCGTAAAATATTTTACGACCATAATTTCCATTCAAAAACGCAATTTTTACGGGCCCGAAACTTGCGCGGACCATATCTTTTGATCCAGACCTCCAAATTGAGATCCGAAAGATGTTGCGGACTCGTCTTTATGAGATAAAGTGAGAGGACTAATTTTTATCTAGTATTGAGGGAGCAATTGATAGAGGGGCGGAATTGCTAGGGTTCATCGGTTCTCAGCCTACAGACCACCTCTGGCCACAAAATTTGACATAGAGCTTCGCCTGGTGAAGGAGAACGTGCATCTAAAGTTTCAAAGCAAAAGGATTCTGATTGGAGGAGAAATCAATGAAGCAGCGGTGACAGCACTGTTCTAGGCAATTACGGTGCTGTAATTTCATTACAGCACTGTTTTGTAACTCTTCTCATCTTCGTTTCAATTTCTATTCATATAGAAATATGTTTTATTGTTATTCCTTCATCATGGTAGCATAATCTTTCATTGGGACATGGGGGTGTAATCTCTTTGTTTCTTAAAGACTAGAAAACATTAACTTTTGTCATGATAATTTTATTATGATAATTTTACTTTTGTGATTGATTGTTCTTTGATTCTCCTTAGTTTTATAAACATCAGCATGTTTTAGAAATTTGCAAAATAGACTGAGAAGTTGATTGCTTGAAATTCAGAACCCTAGGAATTATCGAGTTTGGAATTAACGTAAGAGATTAGGTTGTTTTTCGAATTCTAATTCTTAGAGAAATTTAATGCCTTGTTGTTTTTATGATTCTTTGGATTGAGTTAATATTTTAGACTTGATTTGATGCTACAAGAGATTGAGTATCGAGTCGTTAGAGAACCTTGAGTAAAACTTGTGTTGAGACTCTGATGCACGAGAGTGATCTTGAGTTTCCACTTGAGGTTGTCAACTTTAGGATTCGGATGCACGAGAGTGATCCTTGAGTTCTTAGTTGATGGTTTACTTATTTTCAGCATTGAATAGGTCTTGAACGAGAGTGAAGATTGGTTCTTTGTACGACCATTTGCGCGAGAGCGAAACAATTTATTTATGAAGTAAACTATACCTTTATCATGATAAAATTGGATTGACAGACACTTATCATAATCTAGCCATTAGAAATTAAAGTAGATGAACCCGTAGTCGCGATCCCTTCTCTGATATTTTCTCCGTGTTCTTTTCGATAGTTTGATTCACTATTTTTTGATTGCCTAGCTAGCGAGAAATCAATTATTCAGTACTTAGCAACAAGGTCTCTGTGGCTATTTTATTAATTCGAAGTATCTGTGCACTTGCGGACACAACAATTTTTTGGCTCCGTTGTCGGGGACCTTGTTTTTGTTATATTGAAGATATTGAGAGTATTTCTAGACTAGGTTTTTATTTACTATTTTTTTGTTATTTATTTACTTACTGTTTATTTTCTGTTTTTCTTGAAATCACTTGATCTACCTACTTTGCATGCGCAGGAGTCTTAGGTCAGGACCGCTTGTTCCATTGGATCCTGAAATTAACAAAACCCTTAGAGTGCGCAGGAAGTTAAGACTAGAAGAGGATTTACAAGAAACATCACAGGAGATACAAGAAGAAATTTTGGATATGGCGAATAACGAGAGAAGATCTTTGCGTGATTATGCTGCCCCTAATTCACAGGGTATTCACTCTAGTGTCACAAGACCGGCCATTGATGCAAACAATTTCGAGATCAAACCAGCGTTCCTATCTATGATTCAACAAAACCAATTTGGAGGAGCACCTCTTGAAGATAATAATATCCATCTATCTCTTTTTCTTGAATTATGTGATACAATCTAAATTAATGGTGTTTCTGATGATGCACTAAAATTGAGATTGTTTCCTTTTTCCCTTAGGAACTGAGCACGTGATTGGCTTCATTCACAACCGTCAGGGACGTTCACTACTTGGGATCAGCTTTCTAACGCATTTCTGATGAAATACTTCCCGCCTAGCAAGACCATCCAACTGAGAAATCAAATTACAAATTTTGCACAAAAGGATGGAGAGTCTTTGAGTGAAGCATGGGAGCGATTTAACGACTTGCAACGGAAGTGTCCTCACCATGGCTTAGAGAAATGGGTTTTGATTCAGACTTTTTATTATGGTATTCTTTATAACACCCGACTTACTGTTGATGCTGCTGCAGGTGGAGCCCTGATGAACAAGACCATGGAAGAAGCCTATACATTGATTGAGGAAATGGCACTAAATCATAACCAGTGGACTACTGAGAGATGAGTTCTTTATCGCCCTCCACATGGTAAGACTAATAATGATAGCTGGCGCACATTGGCTGAGAAGGTAGATTCTCTGTGCAATCGTTTTGATACGTTTCAAATGCAAACTCATGTTGTTTCCTCTATTACATGTCAAATTTGTGGAAATCATGGGCACTGTGCTGAAGAGTGTAAGATTGTTGTTGATAGGGGTGAGGAACAAATGAATACAGTGGGGGATTACAATCAAAGTAGATCTAATGACCCCTACTCTAATACCTATAATCCTGGATGGAGGAACCACCCTAACCTTTCATGGAGGAGCAATAATCATGATAATCGGTAGAATGAAAATAGGGGATTCCAACAAAGATCTCAAACCCAGGACCAACCCCAGAAACCCACTCTAGAAGAGATGTTTACACAATTTATGGGTTTTCAGAAAAAACAGAATGATGATGCCAACGAGAATTTTAGACAGATTAATGCTAGACTAGATGGTATTGTTGCCCACAGCAAAATGCTAGAATCACAAATTGCCCAGCAAGCTAGCACTTCATCTAGACCCCTAGGAAAATTACCTACCAAACCTGAACCTAACCCTAGGGAATATTGCAATGCTATCATAACTAGGAGTAGGAAACAACTAGAAGATCCTCGGGAATCTCTTGATGATGATAAGGTAGAACCAAGACTTGAAACTAGTAGTGAACCTATATTGGAATCACAACCTGCACATGAGCACTCCCAAACTAGTTTGTGACCTCACAAGGGTGATAAACCTAAAGGTGAATTGCCATGTAAGGTTGATGATTCTAAACTTAGTTCATCAACACCCTATAGGCCACCTGTACCCTTTCCTCAGAGGTTGGTGCAAGCTAAACTTTACAAACAATTTGGCATGTTTCTTGATGTTCTTAAAAAACTTTATATTAATGTTCCATTTACTGAAGTTTTGACTCAAATGCCAACTTATGCAAAATTTTTGAGAGAGATTTTGTCTAATAAGAGAAAGATTGATGATCATGGTACTGTAGCACTTACTGAGGAATGTAGTGCTATCATACAGAATAAATTGCCACCTAAGCTAAAGGATCCAGGTAGTTTTTCTGTACCTTGTTCTATTGGAGATATGGCTTTTGACCGAGCCTTATGTGACCTCAGTGCAAGTGTTAGTCTAATACCTTATTCTCTTTACAGGAAACTGGATGTTGGAGAGCTCAAACCAACCTCAATGACTTTGCAACTCGCTGACTCATCAATAAAGCATCCGGTTGGTATATTAGAAAATATTCCTGTACAAATTGGTAAGTTTTTCATACATGCTAATTTTATAGTTTTAGAGATGGAAGAAAATTTGAAAAACCCTATTATACTTGGTAGACCTTTCTTGGCTACATCTGGAGCACTCATTGATGTAAGAAAGGGAAAATTGACTTTTGATATTTGTGGTGATATAATTGAATTTGATTTGACTGATTCTTTAAAAAAGGCATCACACTCAGGGACATGTTGTAGCATAGAAACAATTAATGATGATGTTGTTTGTGACATGCATAGTTTATTTGATGAACCTTATGATTTTGAAACTGATACATCTTCTGAGTGTGCTAATAAAGAATCTCAGGAAAGAGCAGCGAAGAAGAAGAGGAAGAGACGAAGGAGGAGAGGAAAATCAAAGTTGCTTGAGAAAGGAAAAAAGCTCATAAGTAAATTTAGACACTGTTTTAAGTCTGAGCCTTATGTTCTTGAGAACCCTAAACAAGACATAGAGAAATCAGGATGGCGACCAAACACACAAGCACGATCCAATCTGAGTGTTGAACGGTCAAGCTAATGACCGAAAATCAGCGCTTCTTGGTGTTAGGGAATGCTGGGTGTAATTTAAAATTTTGCAGTTGTAGGACGCAGCGGAAGAAGCATTACACCCGAAACACATTCCTTTCCCAAGGATCCATGCGAGTGAGTGTACACAAGGATGTGATAGAGATGTACCTCTTTTGCTTGTCTAGATGTTGAAGCCATGTTAAAGGCGCCCATGTGTTCGCCCTCTACAAGTATCCACGCGTCGACTCCTTGATCGTTGCTCCCTTCCACGCTTGGTGCTAGCCTCGGGAAGAGAATCAAGCCTTCACTCCACTTGCGCCACCTTCAAGATAAGTTACGCCAAGGAGGGAATAGGGAAGATGCCGCCAAGAACTTCCCTCTTCTTCTTTTGCTTGCGCCACCTTCAAGCAAGATGCGCCAATGGCTATGAGAGGAAGAGGGCTTGCGACAATAAAAGGAGAAGCCACCAAGCCCAATTTCTCTTTGCGCCAAGAAGAGGAGAAGAAGAAAGGATGTCTTTCGGCCACTTGGAAGAAGGGTTGCGCCAAGCCTTTGTTGTTGTCACCCTTTGCCCTTGCTCACGCCTCTCTATGTATGTTCACGCCTCCTAGAAGTTGAACATTGGAAGGGGCGGTAAGGGGTCCTATAAATAGGACAAGAGGCGGCAAGGACAATGGCTAGGATCATGCCAAGTGGGCGGCTAGGATAAAGGGATCTTGAGGTAAGGCAAGTCTCCAAGACTTTACCATAAACCTCATTCAACCTATCCTAATTTGCCCAATGGCCATATGAGCCTAAGACATGCCTTAGAGGCATTCTTTCCATCCAAGGAGAAGGGCTAGGCGCAACATGAAGAATTCGGCTAGGGCAAGAGTTTGGGTGCATGTAGGGTTCATAAGGAAAGTCTCCAAGACTTTACCATAAACATCTTCCTACTTCTCATATGCGCCCAAGTTCTTTCCAAAAGAGTCCTTAAGCCATATCAGCCCCAAGACTTGCCTTAGAAGCAAGTATTCCATCCAAGGAAGAAGGGCTAGGCGCCCTTTACTTCCATAATGAAGTAAAGGCGCCTCCCTCACCCCATTATGCCCCTAGGCGCCAATGGGGTGAGAATTCTCCCCATTATACCCTTTTAAGCCAATTCCTCTTCATGACAACTAATTATTGGGCCTCATTGGATAATGAGCTAGCCCAAACTTCATGGCATGGGTTGATTAAGCCATTGGATCTAATCCAATGCAACCCTAATCCAAATGTGACCAATCTGGGTCAATTTCGGGTCAACCTGCCAAAAATGAAGTTTGGCTCCAACAACTTTCTTCCAACTCATCAGGCCCATTGGCGCTGATGAAATCTTCCAAATTGATCCAAGTTATCCAATAACTTGATCATAAGGCTTCTGATTAAAGCAACGTCAAGAGTCTATTGCGTGTGACCCCGTAGGATCCATATGACGATGGCAATGATGTAAACATCATAAGTAGTGAGGGGTATCTAGCAACACATCACTACTACCCATGTCATAGGACTTAAGTCATTATGGCAACAACTCCTAACAAACAACGAGGATTCCTATTGCATTACAGATCCCTTTGCCTAAGCTGATATCCTGCCATTGGATTAGTCTCAAGTTTATTATCCAATGCATTGGTCATGACTCAACAAGTGTGGCCACACTCTCCTGTCATGCACCAATAAGGTGGGGCGCCCCGAGTGGATATCATGCTTCCAATAAGGAAGGGGCAAATCCTACTATTGGTCATTCATGTCTCTACATGACTTATGACATGCCCAATGACAGTCGTTTTGATCTCCCAATTACGGAGAGACGTAAGACTGTATTAAAGCACACCCATCATCAAATCTAGACATGAATACCTCAAGTCTAAGGATCAATGCAAACCTCTTGTATGTGAGATTGACTTGTTGACTAGACAAGTCAATCCTCACAGTGGATCACTCCAGTGCATCCAATGCACCTGTATGTCTGCGTTACTGTGCCCCGCACCTAACCAGCCCATACACCAGTCTCACATGTACCAAAGCTGTCTCATATCTGCTAAGGTACCTTGTCTGGGGATAGCTTATGAGAATGGATCCAATCCAAACTCTTAGGACATTATTTATGCAACTCAATACATCAACGCAGGTAGAGAAGTCTGCATAATAACGACCATGCCTATATAAAGAGTAATAGTTCTATCAAAGTACATTCAACCAATGCCTGACCATGTCCATACATTGGTCTTCAGGGTATATACACCAACACTTGGGAGGCAACCCGAGCACTTTTACTCTAGTTTTTTTTTGTTTTTGTTGTTTTTTTTACTTAGCACTAATTTTTCTTTTCTTTTTGTAGGTGAAAATTAATTTTGTCAAAAAAAAAAACTTTGGTGGTTCGAACCCGAAGACACAAAGGATGATTGGGTCTGACACAGACTAATAGACCTCTGTGAGTATTTTCTTCCTACTCATTTGCATTCCATCCTTTGTATTTTTCTAATAATCCATGTGTTCAAATGGAAGATGAATACTTCAAACTTCTTGTGCTCACATGCCACGGATCCTCGCCTTTTGATTTTATCGATAGATATTTTGATTTGGTTGTGTTGACAAAATATGATGATGATGTGTAGAAGGATTTTTCTGAAAATACTACAAACACCATGCCAAAATTTTTAATCTATTATCATGCATATCAATTTCTGGAAATTGGAAATAGATTTTATATGTTGAATTTCTTTCTCTGATATAATCTATTTGTTGGAAATTTTTCATTAATTGATGCATGAAATTCTAGGTAAATGCATTGTTTAGTGAATGCAATCTTGAAGTGAAATAATTCTTTTGAATAAAATGAGCATATTTGCACATGTTATTGAGTTGATATCAAGTGATTAATCTAGTTAATATTTATAATCTTTTATGTTATTTGTTGGGAAAAAGAAATCCAAATCCAAGAGAAAGAATGACTTCCCTACTTGGCACTGTATTAAATTAACAGTGGGACCTAAAGACATGGGTTGAAGTCCACAAAAAGAAAAAGAATAACTCCTCTTCTTGGCATTGTGTTCACAATGGTACCTAAGACAAGAGTTGAAGTTCATTGCAAAAGTGTGTATCTATGTAGATGCATGCCAAGAGAGAGTTCCTTTGACATTGACTCCTCTGTCTCAAGAAAATTCTTTCTACCTATGAGATATGAGTTTTATTGTGTGTGGTTATCTGACCAACATACTCCAAATTCGTCATCGGAAAGAGGGTGGTAATCGATTTAGAGAATGTCAAGGACAAAAAAAAAATGAGTGGAAAAAGATTTGGAGATCCTATTCCTGTAAACAAAAACATATTGGATGAAAATCTCAAAAACAAGATTAATTCATGAGGTTGAAATTTTATTACTATGCATATTGCGAAATTTTATTCGATTGAACTTTTGAGTCTTAAAGATTAATTTCAAAAGATGATGTATTTACTTGAAAATTTTGTGTGGGATTAATGAAATTTTCTATGGATGATTATATTTTAGAAATTTATTCGTCATGTGAAAATTTATTTTTTTGGTATTGATTTCTTTATTTGCTTGAGAACAAGCAAAGTTTGAGCCTTATGTGTTTGATGACTCTAAATTTTATAGTGTTTTTCATACTTATTTGGTAGTCTTTTGAACCATAATCTTACTCTTTTGCTATGTTTTTATACCTTTTTTACCAAATGCTTCGGAATCTACACCATCTTTGGTTTTTGATCAATTTCAGGTAAAAAGGCACTATTTTGAGGCATTTTTGAGCAAAATCAAATACATGGAAGAGTTACTATCATCAAGAGGAGTCCACATAACAAATTTCACGCAAATCAGAGCAACAGACCAAAATACGGCAGTGTCGTAATATATATTACGGTACCGTATTATGGTACAATACCGTAATATCGGAGCACCTGCCGTATTTTGGTGGATTTTCAAATCAGAGAATTGTCTTGATTTTATGGCACCGCCGTAAATAATTACACTGCCGTAATTTGGACCGCTTCAGAACAGAGACACTTGCCAAAATTACGGCACTGCCGTAAACCATTCCACGTGTCGTATTTCCCAGGCGATTCAGACCAGAGAACTCGTCCGATTTTATGGCACAGTTGAGAAGCATTTTACGGGCCGTAATTTTGACACAAGGTTCACAGAACCAAAATACGGCACTGCCGTAAAATATTTTACGGCCATAATTTCCATTCAAAAACGTAATTTTTACGGGCCCGAAACTTGCGCGGACCATATCTTTTGATCCAGACCTCCAAATTGAGATCCGAAAGATGCTGCGGACTCGCCTTTAGGAGGAGAAAACACATAAAGTGAGAGGACTAATTTTTATCCAGTATTGAGGGAGCAATTGATAGAGGGGCGGAATTGCTAGGGTTCGTCGGTTCTCAGCCTACAGACCACCTCCAGCCACAAAATTTGAGAGAGAGCTTCGCCTGGTGAAGGAGAACGTGCATCTGAAGTTTCAAAGCAAAAGGATTCCGATTGGAGGAGAAATCAATGAAGCAGCGGTGACAGCACTGTTCTAGGCAATTACGGTGCTGTAATTTCATTACAGCACTGTTTTGTAACTCTTCTCATCTTCGTTACAATTCCTATTCATATAGAAATATGTTTTATTATTATTCCTTCATCATGGTAGCATAATCTTTCATTGGGACATGGGGGTGTAATCTCTTTGTTTCTTAATGACTAGAAAACATTAACTTTTGTCATGATAATTTTATTATGATAGTTTTACTTTTGTGATTGATTGTTCTTTGATTCTCCTTAGTTTTATAAACATCAGCATGTTTTAAAAAATTTCAAAATAGAATGAGAAGTTGATTGCTTGAAATTCAGAACCCTAGGAATTATCGAGTTTGGAATTAACGTAAGAGATTAGGTTGTTTTTCGAATTCTAATTCTTAGAGAAATTTAATGCCTTGTTGATTTTATGATTCTTTAGATTGAGTTAATATTTTAGACTTGATTTGATGCTACAAGAGATTGAGCATCGAGTTGTTAGAGAACCTTGAGTAAAACTTGTGTTGAGATTCTGATGCACGAGAGTGATCTTGAGTTTCCACGTGAGGTTGTCAACTTTAGAATTCGGATGCACGAGAGTGATCCCTGAGTTCTTAGTTGATGGTTTACTTATTTTCAGCATTGAATAGGTCTTGAACGAGAGTGAAGATCGGTTCTTTGTACGACTGTTTGCGTGAGAGCGAAACAATTTATTTATGAAGTAAACTATACCTTTATCATGATAAAATTAGATTGATAGACAATTATCTTAATCTAGCCATTAGAAATTAAAGTAGCTGAACCCCTAGTCTCGATCCCTTCTCTGATATTTTCTCCGTGTTCTTTTCGATAGTTTGATTCACTATTTTCTGATTGCCTAGCTAGCGAGAAATCAATTATTCAGTACTTAGCAATAAGGTCTCTGTGGTTCGATATCTATTTTATTACTTCAAAGTATCCGGGCGAAGTCACTAATAAAAATTAGGGCTTTCACTTCGTGTGTCTTCTCCTCTTAACGACGAGTTTGCAACAACTTTCGGGTCTCAATTTGGAGTTCTGGATCAAAAGTTATGGCGCGCACAAGTTTCGGGCCCGAAAGTGTCGCGCGTCCAGGATAAAAATACGGCCGTGTTATATTTTACGGCAGTGCTGTATTTTGGTTCTGTGAACCCTGAGTCAAAATTACGACCCATAAAATACTTCTAGACCATGCCATAAAATCGGATGAGTTCTCTGGTCTAAATCGCCTGGGAAATACGACATTGTAAAATGGTTTACGGCCCTGCCGTAATTTCGGCAAGTGTCTCTGTTCTGAAGCGCTCCAAAATATGACCCGTGGAATGGTTTACGGCAGTGCCCTATTTTACACAAAATCTTCTATTCCAAAAATCCACCAAATTATGGCAGTGCTCTTGATTTTACGGTAGCGTACGAAAATATGATACCGTAAAATAGAATACAACACTACCGTATTTTGGTGAGTTGCTCCGATTTGCATGAAATTTGCTAGGTGATCTCCTCTTGATGTTGGTAACTCTTTCATGTCTTTGATTTTGCTCGAAAAGTCCTCAAAATAGTGCCTTTTTACCTGAAAATCATGAAAAACCAAAATAGAAGTAGACTTTGTAATATTTGATGAATTTAGCATAAAAACAAGTAAAAGATCCTCAATTTAGCATGAAAAAATATCTAAAATGATACAAAATATACTATATATTTTGGTGTCATCAAAATACATAAGGCTCAAACTTTGCTTGTCATCAAGCAAAAATCAAAACATGATTAAAAGAATAACCTTTTCATGCTCAATAAATTTCTAAAATACAATCCATCAATGAAAAATTTCATCAATTGTTTTACAAAACTTCAAATAAACATATCATTCTTAGAACTCAACCCTCTAGATCCACAACTCAATCAAATAAAACTTTGCAACTTGTATAATAAAGAGAATTTTCAATCTCATGATTTCACCTAGTTTTCAGTTCAAATCTATCATGCTTTTGTTTACGGGAATTAGGTTTCCAAGAACTTTTTCCACACATAATTTGTTTTTATGCATTTTGTTTGTTTTTGTAAAGATGGCATGTACCCACTTAGATACACACTTTTTATTTTTGACTTCAACTCTTATCTTCGGTACCACTATCAATTTTGCATAGTGCCAAGTAGAGGAGTCTTATTCTTTTTATCTCTCATTATTTTTCATGCATAGACTTCAACCCATGTCTTAGGTACCACTATCAATTTTACATAGTGCCAAGTAGGGGAGTCTCTCACTATTTTTATGGATCTTGGATTCCTCCTTCCCAACAAATAGCAGGATAGACTAAACATCTTCTAAGTTGATCAATTGATATCAATTCACAAGTCATACTCATATGCTCATTTTATTTAAAGGAGTAGTTTAACCTTTAGATCTTATTCCTCAAATAACACATCTACCCAAAATTTCATGCATCAACCAATGTTAAATTTCAAAGGATTGATGTGTACTAAAGAAATAACTCAACATGATAGGTCTCTCCCTAATCACAAATATAAACACATTCATCATCAATCAATCAAGTCATCAACAATATAAATCAAGAGTATACTTATCATCATCATCAAATATCACAATATCATATCATCAAAAAAAATATAAAAATATATCATCATGTATACTACAACCATATCGAAGATAAATCATCAAAATATCGAAATATCATAATACAACCCCATCGAAATAGTAGAAATCAGTATCATCATAATCATCATACAACCACATCGAAAAGAAAGATAAGCATGTGAAACAGAATAGCAGTGTCGGTCGTCATAGAGTTGTAGAAGCATCAAACTCAACAATCATGAGATGTAAAGTCATATATCTGTATAATCACATAAGGCTCAAACAATGCAAAGGATGTAAAGGGTTAGATCTAAGAGAAGAAAAGTGTAGATAATCATATCAAATCAAATAATCACAGGAAAGTGCAAACAATACTCACAATATTATATAGCAAACTCTGACTGAAAATACATAAGGCTCGGATCAAAAATAGTGTGGGGGCAGATGTTACAAGGTCCAGAGATGTGCCTTTTGAAAATTTTACCTGCACAATTTAAGATACATAAGGCTCAGTCTAAAAATAGTCTCTAAAAATACTAATGATAAAAATAATTTTCTCAAGGGAGAATCAGAGATGTCGCCGAAAGTCTGAAGAGGATGCTGGTGGAAAGAGTCGAGCAGGAAAGAAGCAGAGGGTGAAAAGAGGCTAGCTGAAAAGCTGCTAGCAATGATGGTGATGTTGGTGTATATGCCCTAGGACCTAGTTTTGGTCCACTTATGTACTACTTGACTTTGATATTTATATATATCATTCTGGCATTGTCATTATCAATGTTTGTTTACATCTGCGCACATGTACTGACATGATAATGTCCCTGGAGATAGATTGGATCTGTGCTCAAACTATTGTCCCCAGTCGATGTACCTTAGTGGATATGGGACAGCTATGGTACTTGTGAGACTGGTTTGTGAGCTGGTTAGGCACGTGGTGCTAACGCAGACACATGGGTATATCATTGGAGGTTATACTGGAAAGACCCGCTGTGAGGCTATGACTTAGTGTCATAAGTTATCCTCACAAGTGACAGGAGATGCATTGATCCCTTGACTTGATGTCATTGATCGTTCTATATGGTTAGCGACTTGCTTTGATACAACCTAACACCTCGCCGTAGTTGGGAGGTCATAACGGTTGTCATTGAGCATGTCACAACCCATATGAGAAGGTCAATGGACAGACATAGGATTTTGCCCCTTCCTTAGGGAAGTATGATATCCATGGAGCTCCTCTATGGTTCTATGACTGAGAGTGTATGGCCATACCCAGGTAAGAACCTGTTTTAGTCATAGCCATGTGATTGGGTGAAAACAAGTGGTGACACACTTGTCCAATCGGATATCAGTCCGGCAAAGAGACTGTAATGCATCTGTACCTAGTTGCGATGATGGGGATGTCGATGTCGATATCCATTCCAATGACCTGGGTAGCAGCGATGCACTGCTAGGTGCCACTCACTGCTTGTGGTGACCTTTGGTCAGCACTGCCAGCGTCAGAAGAACCTACAGGGTCGCACACCTTGATACTTGAGTTCTCATATTGATCGAGAAGCCTTATGATCAAGTTATTGGATAACTCGGATCTAATTGGGAGATTTCATCAGCACCAATGGGCCTGATGAGATGGAAGAATGTTATTGGAGCCAAACTTCATTTTTGGCAGGTTGACCCGTATTTGACCATGGTTGGTCACACTTGGATTAGGGTTGCATTGGATTGGATCCAAATGCTTAATCAACCCATAGGATGAAGTTTGGGCTAGCTCATTATCCAATGAAGCCCAATAACAAGTTCTCATGAAGAGAAGAGAGGCTAAAAGGGTATAATGGGGAGAAATCCAACCCCATTGGCGCCTAAGGGGCATAATGGGGTTAGGGTGGCAAAATTGCTTCATTAAGGAAGCAATTTGCGCCTAGCCCTTCTCCCTTGATGGTATGAATGCCTTTAAGGCATCTCTTGGGCTGATATGGTACTTGGGCAATTATGGAAAGGTTGAATGAAGTTTATGGTAAAGTCTTGGAGACTTTCCTTGCATCAAACCTCCTCATCCTAGCCCTACACTTGTCATGATCCTAGCCCTTGCCCTAATCGTCTCTTGCCCTATATATGTGACCCTAGCCGCCCTCTCTTATCATGATTCATCCTTGGAGGCGTGAACATAAGAAAGGAGCGAGAGCAAGGAGCATTGGCGCAATCTCTTCCTCTTCCATCAAGTGGCCGCAAGCTTCTCCTTCCTTACCACTTGGCGCATCTTTCTCTCTTGGTGGCGCAAGGTGGTTGGAGCATCTCCCTAAGGCTTGGATCTTCTTCCCGAGGCTAGCACCGGGCGTGGAAGAAGAGGACTCGAGGCATCCGTGTGTGTGAGACTGCAGAGGGTGCACAGTTGGGCGCCTATCATGACATCGACCTCATCTTGCTCTGAGGTATTTTCTAACTCATCGTGTCGACCCCCTTGCATGCGATCTTCACTGGGTTTTTGGGACGGACCTGTTAAGAGGACATTCTTCCGCTGTGCAATGTATGTATGTGTCTCTGAAAAATTGTAAAATGTCCCCGGGGTTTCCCAACAGTGGTATCAGAGGGACTTGCAAGACTTGAACGATGTTTTATGCTTTTCTTTCATGCTCACATGCCATATCTCTATTTTCGAAAATACCATAATGCATGGCAAACGATTTTTCTAAGTAGGAAAAATTAGGGTTTCTTGTTTCTATCATCCTCTCAATCTCTTTTGGATTTTTGGACTATTTTTCTTGTCTGATTTAAAGATCAAAGGCGCACGTAGTTTTGTCAAGTAGGACGGGCATTATGTCTTTGGACTGGCCAAGTCTCTTGATCTGACAAAATTGCCAGCCGAAAGGATCTCTGAAATCATCTTGAAAAATAAATCGCAATTAACCAAAAGATTTGTGAGAAGAAGATGAGAAAAAGAGACTGGTTTTAATGAAAAAGTAAAATTTCAGATTTTATGTTTTTCATGAGCATGTAGAATTGCATGAGTAAATACCTTGATTGTGCATAATGTTGTGATCATTAGTCAAGCAGTAGATATGGGCAAAACATCATCATGGTGAGATTCATCAATATTAGCAATATCCAAATTTTCTTCAAGTCCTTCATGCTCACAATCAGGTAATTCATCAATTTCAAAATTTTCAACAAAACTAGAATAAGATTTTTCTAAATTAGTCCCCTCATATCCTTCATCAGATTTAACCATAAATAATATATTATCAAAAGAATCAATATCATCAAAAGAGGGTTTTTCAATTTCAATTTCCTCAATCTTTTCCACAATTAAATTATCAGAAGAATCTAATTCACAATCATCAAAATCAGAGTGAGATGCATTAATATTCACATAAGGCTCAATCTCAAAACAATCATAATCAGAGGGGAAATTTTCTAAATCAATTTTCTCAGTTTTCAAATCAAACTCAAATAAACAATCTTGTTGTCCTATCTGGGTTTCTAGCATTTCATTGTGTGCAACGATGTCATCCAACCTAGAATTGATTTGTTTGAAGGTCTCATTCAAATCTTCATTTTGTTACGCTTGGGTACTCATGAACTTTTCAAACATTATCTCTAAGCTAGATTTTTCAGTATCCTCAAAGCATGGTTCAGAAATATAGTTTGAGCAATCATCATAAAAAGATCTATAATCATATTGATGATTTTGATGCCATGGTGAATTGGAATATGGAGAAATTAAAATTGGGCAATCAGAGGAACAATGACCAAAATATCCACAAATATCACATCTAACAGGAGAAGAAAGAGAGTGCATATAAGAGTTAAATGTATCTTCAAGTGTGCTCAATGAATTATTTTCATACTTACCTTGTGGCATGTATACCTCACCTATTCCAGTTGCCCACGAGTTGTGATTAAAAGACATATTTTCAAATCTATCAAGAACAGAAAGATTATCCAACACCAATCAATATGAATTTTTTTTTATAAAAAAACACAAAACACTAAACACAAGTAAATTCAAAAATTTCAGAAATCACAGTCCTGTCACAACTAGTGAAATCCAAAACCTACAAAAACAGAAAACAAAGTTAAATCTAAAAACAAATAAAACCTAGTCTAGCAATACTAACAACTATTTTGATATTAACAAAACTAAGGTCCCCGGCAACGGCGCTAAAAACTTGTTGTGTCCGCAAGTGCACGGATACTTCGAAGTAATAAAATAGATATTGAACCACAGAGACCTACGTGTTAAGTACCAAATAGATGTTTTCTCACTAGCTAAGCAAACCGAATATATGATGAAAACATCGAAAAGTGCACGGATCAATGTCTCAGAGAGAAACTGGGACTAAGGGTTCATCCACCTTAATTCTAATGACTAGAAAGAAATAAAGGCTGTCAATCAAATTTCATTATAATAAAGATGTAATTTACTTCAGAAAAGGATCAACTCGCTCTCGCGTAGTCAATCATACAAAGGACCAATCCTCACTCTCGTGCAAGATCTATCCAATGCTGAAAATAAGTAAATCATTGAACAAAGAACTCAAGGATCACTCTCGTGCATCCGAATTCTAAGTCAAAAATCTCAAGTGGAAACTCAAGGATCACTCTCGTGCATCCGAATCTCAACACAGGTTCTACTTATGGTTCTCCAATGTTCTGATCCTCACTCTCGCACAAGATCTTCACGTCTAACACATTAACTCAATCTAAAGAATCAGAAACTTAACACGGCAATAAAATCACTAAAAATCAGAATTTGAAGAACTACCTAATCTCTTACGATAGTTCCAAACTCAACAATTCTTAGGTTCAAAATTTCACAATCAACCTCTCGGTCTATTTCACAAAATTCTAAAACATGCTGATGTTTATAAAACTAAGGAGAATCAAAGAATAATCAATCACGAAAGTAAAATTATCATAATAAAATTATCATGACAAAAGTTAATGTTTTATAGTCATTAACAAACCAAGGGGATTACACCCCATGTCCCATAAAAAGATCTAAGCTTGCATGGTGAAAGGATTACAATAAACCATAATTTCAGAGGATTAGAAATCAAAAAAGGGAAAAAAAGTTACAAAATAGTTCATTACAGCACCGTAATTGCCTTTGAACAGCGTTGTCACCGCTGTTTTGTTGATTTCTCCTCCGATCGGACTCCAAACGCTCTGAAACTTCGAGTGTGTGCTCTCCTACTCTAGACGAAGCTTCGGTGTAAATTTCACGGCCTGAGGTGGTCTCTACGCCTCTCGGTGTGAGACCGAACCCTAAGCGCTTCTCTGTCGATTGCTCCCTCGATATTGGATAAACATTAGGGCTTTCACTTCTTTTGTCTTCTCCTCTTAACGACGCGTTCTTAGCAACTTTCAAGTCTCAATTTGGAGTTCTGGATCAAAAGTTATGTCCCGCACAAGTTTCGGGCCCGAAAGTGTCGCGCGTCCAGGATAAAAATACGGCCGTGTTATATTTTACGGCAGTGCCATATTTTGGTTCTATGAACCCTGAGTCAAAATTATGGCCCGTAAAATTCTTCTAGACCATGCCATAAAATCGGATGAGTTCTCTGGTTTGAATCGCTTGGGAAATACGGCACCGTAAAATGGTTTACGGCACTGCCGCAATTTCGGCAAGTGTCTCTGTTCTGAAGCGCTCCAAAATACGGCCCGTGGAATGGTTTACGACAGTGCCATATTTTACACAAAATCTTCTGTTCTAAAAATCCACCAAATTACGGCAGTGCTCTTGATTTTACGGTAGCGTACGAAAATACGGTACCGTAAAATAGAATACGGCACTACCATATTTTGGTGAGTTGCTCCGATTTGCATGAAATTTGTTAGGTGATCTCCTCTTGATGATGGTAACTCTTTCATGTCATTGATTTTGCTCGAAAAGTCCTCAAAATAGTGCCTTTTTACATGAAAATCATGAAAAACCAAAATAGAAGTAGACTTTGCAATATTTGATGAATTCAGCATAAAAATGCAGGTGAACCTTGCGAATAAGCATCATACCAGATCATTATAGCAGCGGAAAAACAAGGTTACCAAGAGGATCGCATGTAGAAGATATGATCAACCTTATAAAACAAACTTGCATAAAACAAGTGTGAGGGTGTTACCATGGCCATGAGAGGCGACTTGGAAGATGAAAGGGCGAGCGGCTCTTCTCCAAAGAAGTCGCACACAAGAAGACGATGGCTACTTCCTTGTACACTTTGTGCTAGCAAAGCCACTCGGAGTCCTTGATCGTGTGAAGAGATGTTTTCTTCCTTTTGCTGCCCGAACTCCCTCTCTTTGCGTGAGGACAACCAAAGACGAGAGCTTGAGGAGCAAGAGGCGAGAGAGACGTAGAGGCGTTCTCACGTTCGAAAACGTGGGGGGGGGGGGGTTTTCCAACAAGGAAAACGGCTTCTAAAGATAGTAAGCATTAACTCCTCATTTTACTGCCCTTGAAGCCTTCAACCGAAACTCCTCTCCCCTTTGAACCATACGTTCACATAAGTGAACCGGTTCAATTCCATTTGGTTCAAGGACCAAATCGAACCAGCCATGGTCTAGATCTCTTTGAACCTCATGGTTCAAGATCTAACCACACATCTCAATGAACCTCTTGATCTCTATGATCAAACATCAATTCTCCCGATCGAAGCTTACCGACCACATGCCCTAATCAATCAAACATGATCAGACTAGATCTCACTTCCAATCAGAGATTAAATTGCTTCAAACTGAACCAGAACAATTCAGTCCACACGATCTGACATAAGTAAGCCATATCATCAAATTGTGCGACCCTAAGGGTTTCCTTCAATGTCGGTAACAATAACTTACATTATCACAACCAGAGAGGGGTATCTAGCAACACATCACTGTCTCCCGATATGAAGGAAAGAGTCTTCCAAGACTACTCCCAAACCACAGCACAAGTGTGAATCCAATTCACTCAGTATACATGTTCCCTTTGCCACTGGACGTTCTCATTGGACAAGCCTGTCAAGCTTGTAATTCCAACATGATGAGAATGGTTAGATCAGATGAACATAGTCATCTGGGTATGGCCATACACTTTCTCAACCATCTCATCCAGGGGGCCCCTTTAGAACATCACTCTCCAACTAGGAGAGGCAATCCTATATCTATCACTAGTGTCCTAACATGATTCATGCCCACTATCCAAGATAATCTGTAACCATTATCTTTCAAATGATATTGAACTATGTCAATATAATGTCAATCATCACTTAGAAATACAAGTGATCTCAAGTCAGAGGGAATATACCACTTGCTTGCTTATAAGGATTTATTCACATTGTGACAAACAATTGAATATCCTAAGTAGGGTCTGTCCAGTACATCCCATGCACCTATGTGTCTAAATCTTATTCCATACTCAAAGCATCCTATAAGATTAGAACACATATTAGTCTCAATCATACCAAGGCTGTCTCATGTTCACCATGATATCTCGACTAAGGACAACACTGAATGTCAGCAAAGCTGAACATCATTGAGACATTACTCAGAGGTATACATATAACAGCAGATAATGCAACAATCTGAATAACAACAATTGCCTTTATAAACATATACAGTTTATACATGATACTGATAACATCCCAAGGCCTCAAACATTAGCCTTAAGGGCATACCCCAACAATCTCCCACTTGCACTTAAACTAATGGTTGAGAAATCTCAAACCCATATTATTACAGTGCTTTTCATGCTTCTGCTGCGCCAGAGGCTTTGTAAGTGGGCCAGCTAGATTGTCATCTGTATGTACCTTGCAGATCTTGATCTCTCCTCGATCTATGATCTCACGGATCAAATGAAACCTTCTCTGTATGTGCTTGGACTTCTGGTGTGACCGTGGTTCCTTTGCTTGTGCAATCGCTCCAGTGTTATCACAGAAGATAACCAATGGATCTGCACTCGAAGGAACAACACCAAGTTCCTGAACGAACTTACGAATCCATACTGCCTCCTTAGATGCTTCTGAGGCTGCAACATACTCGGTTTCTGTTGTGGAATCAGCAACAATTGATTGTTTGAAACTCTTCCACACCACTGCTCCGCCATTCAAGCTAAAAACATAGCCTGATTGCGATCAGAAATCATCTTGGTCAGATTGGAACGAAGCGTCAGTATATCCTTCAATACTGAGTTCTTCCTGACCTCCATATATCAAGAACATATCTTTGGTTCTCCGAAGATATTTCAAAATGTTCTTAACTGCAATCCAGTGTGCCTTCCCTGGATTACTTTGGAACCGACTGGTCACGCTTAACCCGTAAGCGACGTCTGGGCGAGTACATAACATCGCATACATGATGGACCCAATAGCCGAAGCATAAGGCGTATTGTCCATCTCATCTTTCTCAGACTGTGTTTCAGGACACTGGCTCTTTGAAAGATTCAGACCATGTCTGATTGGAAGATATCCTCTTTTAGAATTTTCTAAATGGAATCTCTCCAGGACCTTATCGATGTAAGTACTCTGGCATAGCCCGAGAAGCCTATTAGATCTATCTCTATAGATCTCCACACCTAATACATAGGCTGCTTCTCCCAAATCTTTCATCTGGAAACATTTTCTTAACCATGCTTTGACTGCATGCAGTTCAGGAATATCGTTTTCAATGATTAAGATATCATCGACGTAGAGGACTAGGAAAGTAATCACGCTCCCACTAAACCTTTTATATACACACGGGTCATCTTCATTTTTGATGAAACCAAATTCACAAACTGATTCATCAAAACGAATATTCCAGCTTCTCGATGCTTGTTTTAGTCCATAAATGGACTTCTTTAATTTGCATATTTTATGACGTTCTGATGGATTGATGAAACCTTCAGGCTGTGTCATATACACATCCTCTTCCAGTTTTCCATTAAGGAAAGCGGTCTTCACATCCATTTGCCAGATCTCATAATCATAATATGCAGCTATCGCGAGAATAATCCGAATGGACTTGAACATGGCTACAGGAGAGAAAGTTTCATCATAATCTATCCCGTAGATTTGTTTGAAACCTTTCGCAACTAGCCTGCCCTTATAGGTAACTACGTTACCATCCATGTCTTTCTTCTTTTTGAAGATCCACTTACAGCCTATAGGGATTACTCCCTGAGGCTGATCAACCAAATCCCAGACCTGGTTCTCCAACATGGAGTCCATCTCGGTTCGCATAGCTTCAAGCCATCTAGCTGACTCCGGTCCACTGACCGCATCCGCATAAGTGAGGGGTTCATCATTGACGATGTAGACTCCGTCATAGCGCTCAGGCTGACGACGGATCCTTCCCGATCTACGCGGTTCCCGTGATATCTGAGCATCTGGTTGAACATCAACCTGATCTATTGGCTCAGGCTCATCCAACTGTGCTTGACTACTTTGTCCCACTTCTGGAACCTCATCCAGCTTTATTTCTCTCCCACTGGCCTCTTGCAGAAGAAATTCCTTCTCAAGAAAAATAGCCGTTCGAGCAACAAATACTTTGTTCTCTTTGGGATAGTAGAAATAATAACCCTTAGTTTCTTTAGGGTAACCGACAAAGATACATTTATCTGATCTGCTCTCCAGTTTCCCAGAGGCGAGCTTTTTGACATAAGCCTCGCAACCCCAGATTTTGATAAATGTCAAGCTCGGCTGTTTCCCATACCACAACTCATATGGTGTCTTTGAAACGGCCTTGGATGGCACTCGGTTTAGCACCTTTGCAGCTGTTTCCAGTGCAAATCCCCAAAAGGAGTAAGGTAGAGTAGCCTGACTCATCATTGAACGAACCATATCCAATAGGGTTCTATTTCTCCTCTCGGACACACCATTCCATTGCGGTGTTCCTGGCGGAGTGAGCTGTGAGATAATCCCACACTCCTTCAGATAGTCAGTAAACTCACGACTCAAGTATTCCCCACCTCGATCTGAACGAAGTGCCTTGATATTTCAGCCTAACTGATTTTGTACTTCATTTTTGAACTCTTTGAACTTGTCAAAAGATTCACTCTTATGTCTCATTAAATAGACATAACCATACCTACTGAAATCATCAGTAAAAGTAATGAAGTATAAATAGCCACCTCTGGCATGTTTACTAAAAGGCCCACACACATCACTGTGAATAAGGTCAAGTAAACCTGAAGCCCTTTGACCTTTATTAGAAAAAGGAGTCTTCGTCATTTTACCCATTAAACAAGCTTTGCATGTATCAAGCTCCTCACAGGAGAATGATCCCAGCAGTCCATGATCATGCAACCGCTTAATGCTCTTCTTGTTAATATGGCCTAAACGACTATGCCATAACAAGGTGCTATCATCAGCATATTTGGCTTTCTTGTTATCAATTTGTTGTACAGAACATTCC
The DNA here is from genome assembly GCA_027563935.2 of Costus lasius. Classification (NCBI taxonomy): domain Eukaryota; kingdom Viridiplantae; phylum Streptophyta; class Magnoliopsida; order Zingiberales; family Costaceae; genus Costus; species Costus lasius. Next base: position 62,975,865 of record CM050447.1, read on the forward strand.
ATGTCCAACATGTATAACCCATTGTTAATAGACCCAGTCGCATAAACAATATTATCATATGAAATACAACACTGTGAAGTTTTGCATTCAAATGAAAAACCTTTCCTGATAAGAGCAGGAATAGAGATAATATTCTTAGTTATGCTCGGTACGAAATAACAATTGTCAAGTTCTAATACAAAACCAGATGGTAAAGAGATGTGATATTCTCCTACAGCAACAGCAGCAACCTGTGCCCCGTTTCCAACTCGTAGGTCCACCTCATGCTGTCCCACCTGTCTTCTTCTCTTGAGTTCCTGCACATTTGAACAAATGTGAACTCCACATGCAGTGTCCAACACCCATGAAATAGAAGAAGCTACCATGACTTCAGTCACGTAAATACCTGAGCCAGAAGTGAAAGGCTTGCTTCCCTTCTTCTCTCCTTGGAGCGCTATACAGTCCTTCTTCCAGTGACCCAGCTGGCCACAATGGAAGCATCTGTTGTCCTTTGACCGCTTCATCTTTTGTTTCAAAGCCTTGTTGTAGCTCTTGATAGGGGTTTTGCCCTTCTTCCCCTTCTTTTTATTCCTTGAAGGAACCATTAAGACAGAGGATGAAGGCTTTCCCTTCTCAAGAGTCTGCTCTGTGGTGCAGAGCATATTCAGTAACTCTGCCGGAGTACAGTCGATCTTGTTCATATTAAAATTAATGATGAACGAATCGAAAGAGGCCGGGAGAGACTGCAGGATAATGTCTACAACAAGTTCCTGATTGATGGTGTGTCCCAGTTTCTCTAGAGCCTCCTTGTACCCAATCATCTTGAGTACGTGAGCTCCCACTGGACTGCCTTCAGTCAGTTTGCTATGAAAGAAAAGTTTCGTCAAGTTATAGCGTTCTGTCCTTGCCTGTGCAGCATATAGCATCTTGAGATTTGCTATAATATCAATAGCAGACAAATCCTCATGCTGACGCTGGAGCTCTAGCGTCATTGACGCAAGAATAAGGCAAGCGACATCAGTACTATCACTGACGTGCTTCTCATAAGCATCCCAAACCGCCCTTGTGGCGTTCGCAGCAGGTTGAGCCGGTATTGCCGTCTCAAGGACATACAGCTTCCTCTCAGCCTTAAGCACAATCTTAAGCTGTCTGTACCAGTCTGAGAAGTTTGGCCCAGCAAACTTCTCCTTTTCCAATATGGATCGCAAATTGAGCCCTGTGGTGTTCGTTGCTGCAGGAATCTACAACATTGCAAGAACAACAAGGTCAGTATCCATGTTAGAATCAATCCAGGACTTAAGAGTGATTCTTTTCTCACTATTTTATCTGACTGAAAAATCCAATAAAACAGCCCGAAAGAGTGAAACTCTTTTAGTGAGATGGGATCCAGATTTCATACTTGATCTCCGCGTCCCTCTCAGGCGAGATAAGATGCACAGAGAGTTCAAGCACTAATCACTGGTAGGCTATCCATGCCAATCGCCAACCCGTGCGATTCCCCTTCATCTAGGCAATCCAGAAGACTGCGCCAACTGAGTTGGTACAACACAGTTTCTGATTCCTAAGATGGCTACCTCCATATAGCTATCATATGCTCAATACGTAGCCCATATGGTCAAGCTGACCTGACCTACTCCCTGGACCACCACGTGCTATGCTGAGCAACGAGAAGGGATAAATCCCTACTCTGTAGCATGTAGGTGTAATCACACACCGTCTGAAGATAGCTGGGCGTGCCCACTGAGTGGGTACAACACGGCCCCAACGATAGTCAGAACAGTGAGGTTTCGCATCAGAAGGCTTTCGAGCTTGATATTTCGTTGGATTTTAACGGTCCATTTTATCTTCTTACTATCATGCAAGATCTATGGTGATAGCAGAAGAATAATATGCTTGTGCTAAAACAATAAGTAGAAAGCACAATTATCTTATGTGGTAAACGCCCATAAAAGCCTAAGTAAAACCCTAGTTTGACATGAGTCTTCACTTGAGCTCTTTATGGGTCTTTTATACTTCATTTGGCCCAGCCCGGGCACAAATGCCATCTGCAATCCAAATGCGCTCCAGGCAGTGTGCGCCTGTACTAGAGTCGAACTCTAGACCTCCCACCTGGTGAAGCCACTGACTGCAAGCGCCTCTGCCATGTGTGCTCTGTGCTCATGTCTAATCAAATTACATTTTAATCTATCTAGACATGGTTTGACTCGCAGGTCAATATACATTTTTCATAAATTAAAGTGTGATTCGCAGATCACAGTAAAATTTATTTAAATTCCAGGCACGCAGGCCCCAGCACAGCACACCAAAATTAAGGGCAGCCCACATAAGATTAAATAAACATTCATTGAACATGTTAAACATGCATCCATGTGATCCAAACAGAAAATAAAATTTTGAAATACCCATGGCATCAATTTTATTTCCTTATGTGCCCTACTACCTTACAACGGTCCATTAACAGGCATCCACTCATCAGACCAAGTCAGACCCACTGCCCTTGCATGCACCCAGTCATAACTGACTTGCGTCGACCTGATGGTCAACTATGCATGCCTTAAGGGCTGAACGTCCCACATGATTTCTGGCAAGCGGGTATGACCCCGGGCCTAAATCATGATCGTTCACTAGGCGCCTCAATCAGACATTGCTACACGCCCTTCTGCAGTCGACCTATAGCCACCTGTATTGCTTTCGCACAGGTGCTATCTGGCCGACCCATCTAGGCTGTCAGATGGTCTGATTAGGCTGTTGGGTCCAGACTTTGACTAATGACTTCAACCCTATTAACCCGTCTAAGAGTTTAAAGCAGGCGCTTAGATAGATCTAAATGAGGGGGCGCGCATGAAGTAAGTTTTTGTTTGAAAAACATCTATGAAACATGCGCAAACTTTAAACAACATGGATACATGCGCAAACACAATATGTAATCTTTTCATCAAGTAAGCGCATGTGAACATGTAGAAGATCTATCCTATAAATCAAACATGGATCACATCATGGCAATCATATGCAACAAGTCAAAATAAACCTGATCCTCTGATACCAATTGCAGGTGAACCTTGTGAATAAGCATCATACCAGATCATTATAGCAGCGGAAAAACAATGTTACCAAGAGGATCGCATGTAGAAGATATGATCAACCTTATAAAACAAACTTGCATAAAACAAGCGTGAGGGTGTTACCATGGCCATGAGAGGCGACTTGGAAGATGAAAGGGCGAGCGGCTCTTCTCCAAAGAAGTCGCACACAAGAAGACGATGGCTACTTCCTTGTACACTTTGTGCTAGCAAAGCCACTCGGAGTCCTTGATCGTGTGAAGAGATGTTTTCTTCCTTTTGCTGCCCGAACTCCCTCTCTTTGCGTGAGGACAACCAAAGATGAGAGCTTGAGGAGCAAGAGGCGAGAGAGACGTAGAGGCGTTCTCACGTTCGAAAACGTGGGGGGGGGGGGGGGTTTTCCAACAAGGAAAACGGCTTCTAAAGATAGTAAGCATTAACTCCTCATTTTACTCCCCTTGAAGCCTTCAACCGAAACTCCTCTCCCCTTTGAACCATACGTTCACATAAGTGAACCGGTTCAATTCCATTTGGTTCAAGGACCAAATCGAACCAGCCATGGTCTAGATCTCTTTGAACCTCATGGTTCAAGATCTAACCACACATCTCAATGAACCTCTTGATCTCTACGATCAAACATCAATTCTCCTGATCGAAGCTTACCGACCACATGCCCTAATCAATCAAACATGATCAGACTAGATCTCACTTCCAATCAGAGATTAAATTGCTTCAAACTGAACCAGAACAATTCAGTCCACATGATCTGACATAAGTAAGCCATATCATCAAATTGCGCGACCCTAAGGGTTTCCTTCAATGTCGGTAACGATAACTTACATTATCACAACCAGAGAGGGGTATCTAGCAACACATCACTGTCTCCCGATATGAAGGAAAGAGTCTTCCAAGACTACTCCCAAACCACAGCACAAGTGTGAATCCAATTCACTCAGTATACATGTTCCCTTTGCCACTGGACGTTCTCATTGGACAAGCCTGTCAAGCTTGTAATTCCAACATGATGAGAATGGTTAGATCAGATGAACATAGTCATCTGGGTATGGCCATACACTTTCTCAACCATCTCATCCAGGGGGCCCCTTTAGAACATCACTCTCCAACAAGGAGAGGCAATCCTATATCTATCACTAGTGTCCTAACATGATTCATGCCCACTATCCAAGATAATCTGTAACCATTATCTTTCAAATGATATTGAACTATGTCAATATAATGTCAATCATCACTTAGAAATACAAGTGATCTCAAGTCAGAGGGAATATACCACTTGCTTGCTTATAAGGATTTATTCACATTGTGACAAACAATTGAATATCCTAAGTAGGGTCTGTCCAGTACATCCCATGCACCTATGTGTCTAAATCTTATTCCATACTCGAAGCATCCTATAAGATTAGAACACATATTAGTCTCAATCATACCAAGGCTGTCTCATGTTCACCATGATATCTCGACTAAGGACAACACTGAATGTCAGCAAAGCTGAACATCATTGAGACATTACTCAGAGGTATACATATAACAGCAGATAATGCAACAATCTGAATAACAACAATTGTCTTTATAAACATATACAGTTTATACATGATACTGATAACATCCCAAGGCCTCAAACATTAGCCTTAAGGGCATACCCCAACAAAAAACAAGTAAAAGATCCTCAATTTAGCATGAAAAAATATCTAAAATGATACAAAATATACTATATATTTCGGTGTCATCACCAACTGCCTGAGGACCCATCCCCGAGTGGGCCGCTCAATCTCATCCGTAACTCGGCCCAAGATCGAGCCGCCACGGTGGTAACTCAGCCCACGACATCCAAATTCTGTTGTTTTGTCGCCATGTGCTCCGAGCGCATCTAAATTGCCCCCGTACGAAGACGCAGGATTGTGCTACCAGCTTTGAAGAATATTAGGTAGTAGTTTGTTAATGTTTGTCTTGTAGTTGCAGCTTGATCACTTTAGTGGCCTGCAATAGTTGTTAGGTGGTTGAAGTTCCTTGTCTTTTATGCATTTTGTTTGTTCCCACCCCTCTTATTCTATAAAATAGGAGGCAGGGCTAGTATGTTAGTTAGTTCTCTTAGAAGTAGAGATCTCCTGGTGAGCAAGAGAGCTTCCAGCTTGCGTGGAAGGTGAAGTCGCTTCGCCTTCGGAGTTTGTAAGAGTCGGCAACCGGTGTCTCGACTCGACGTGTTTCCAGCTTGTGTTCCCCTGCTTTATAAGTAAATCCTACCTTTCTGGTGGGTCAAGTTCGCCTGTTTTCTTTATATTTTCATCGCATTCCTTCGCTGCGGTTTTCTTCGATCCTTCACCCCCGGCCATCCGCCATCGTAGGCGTGGTCGGATCTCTTGTTCTTGGTTTATTTCAGCTTCATAGGCACGCGAACTAAACCGCGTGAAACTGTAGTCCCCAACGCGAGCTACGCTTAAACATGCTAAGCGAGTTGCAGGAAATTGCTAAAATTGCTACGAGGTTAGTGCACTGCATTATTTTAGTTGGGTGCCGTTCTCTTCATTCGTATTCGTGTTGCCCTAATCGATTTCATCACTGCTTCATCGTGCTTTCTACTAGATTCCCTGCACTTTTTCGACACGATTTCTCTTCCCTCGTCTCACGACCCTCTCCCGTTTTATCGCGCATTGTGTAAAACCCTAGAGTACGGCCTAAGGACCCCCTCACCTATTAGTTGCTACATCACCAGCCCTCCAGCCCTTGTTTCTTTCCCACGCAGAGATCTTCCTCTTTTCTCTTTGTTGCCAAGAACGCCTCTTCAAATTCTTTTTTCTTCTCTCCTTTGTCGTGACCCTCTTCAACCAAGAGCTCTCTAGCCTTCGCTGCCCTCTACTTTCTTTATCTCTAGGCCTCCCTTTTCTCTCTGCTCTTTTTTTTCTAGCCTGCTAGACGAAGCCCCTACATTGTTGTATCATCATCGCTCTCTAGTTCTTCCTTGCTTCTTTCTTTTATTTGCACGCTCTCCTCTCTTTTATTCACTCATCTTTTATTCTCTTGCATCACTCTAGGGGTTTCACATGATGCAGTTAGGCATCATGGTTCCTAAAACAATAAAGAAAATACTCCCTTTTTACCTTTTAATCGAGTAGCCTTGCTGCAGATCATGTTTTCTTTTTGGAAGCCTATCGGTGTTGCGTTCTCTGTGTCTTCTTTCTAGTCGCCTAGCATCTCCTAATATTAGCTTCCAGGCACCTTCCAAAGAATTTGTTTCCTTCCCTTTGCATGGCGCTCATATTATTCAAAAATTTTAATCGCTGCCAACGCCTTCATTCCTTTCCTTATTAATAGTGATTTTTCCTCCTTTTGTTTTGCACTTCCTTTTTTTGTTGCTGCTGTAAATGCCTACCTTATTTGCTGCAATTTATCAGTCTTATCCTTCCTTGACCAGTTGTTTTGATTTTTTTTTTCCTTCGAAATTTGGCGTATACAATATTTTCTCATTTGGCTTTAATGTGTCAAGAGTCAAAATCAATTTTAACTGGACTCTGTATATATATTGTGTAAGAACGAATGGTTCATCTGTTGGGGTATGCCCTTAAGGCTAATGTTTGAGGCCTTGGGATTATTTTAGTATCATGTATAAACTCTATGTTTATAAAGGCAATGGTTGTTATTCAGGTTGTTGCATTATCTGCTGCCATATGTATACTTCTGAATAATGTCTCAATGCTGTTCAGCTTGGCTGACATGCAGTATTGTCCTTAGTCGAGATATCTTGGTGAACATGAGACAGCCTTGATATGATTGAGACTAATATGTGTTCTAATCTTATAGGATGCTTCGAGCATGGAATAAGATGTAGACTCATGGGTACATTGGATGTACTGGACAGACCCTACTTAGGATATTCGATTGCTTGTCACAATGTGAATAATCCTTGTATGCAAACAAGTGGCATATTTCCTCTGACTTGAGATCACTTGTGTTTCTAAATGATGATTGGCATTGTTTTGAGGTAGTTCAATATCATTTGAAACATAATGGTTATAGACTATCTTGGATAATGAGCATGAGTCATGTTAGGGCACTAGTGATAGATATAGGATTGCCGTCTCCTTGTTTGGAGTGTGATGTTCTGTTGGGGCCCCCTGGATGAGATGATTGAGAAAGTGTATGGCCATACCCAGATGACTATGTTCATCTGATCTGATCATTCTCATCATATTGGAATTACAGGCTTGACACGCTTGTCCAATAAGAACATCCAGTGGCAAAGGAAACACATATGTCAAGTGACTTGGGTTCACACTTGTGCTCTGGTTTGGGTGTAGTCTTGGAGGACTCTTTCCTTTATATCGGGAGACAGTGATGTGTTGCTAGATACCCCTCACTGATCGTGATAATGTAAGTTATCGTTACCGACATTTAAAGGAAACCCTTAGGGTCGCACAATTTGATGATATGGCTTACTTATGTCAGATCGTGTGGACTGAATTGTTTTGGTTCAGTTTAATGGGATTTAAACTCTGATTGTAAGTGAGATCTGGTCTGATCATGTTTGATTGATTAGGGCTTGAGATCGGTAAGCTTCGATTGAGAGAATTGATGCTAGATCGATGAGATCAAGAGCATCAAGAGATGAATGGTTAGATCTTGAGCCTTATGGTTTAATATGATCTAGACCAATGCTTGGTTTGATTTGGTCTTTAAACCAAATGAGATTGAACCGGTTCATCAAGTGAACGCTTGGTTCAAAGAGGAGAATGTTGCGACTTGTTCACTTGGCGTGAACGCTTGAACACATTGAGGGTTTACTATTTTTGGAAGTCATGCTTTCCAAAATAGGGAGCACGCCTCACGTTCGAGAGCATTGCTCTATTCTCGCTCGCAACTTCCTCTTGTCGCCTCTCTCCTCTCGTGTGGTGAGTCTTGACGCTCAAGGAGGATTCGGCCTAGCCAAGAGATCATCTCATCTTCCCTTCAAGCGATCAGGAGACTTGGAGATCCTTGCTAGCACAAGGAATGACAAGGAGAAAGCCATTTCTCATCTTATGTGCGGCACCTTTGGAGGAGAGCCACATTGCCCTCTAGCTTCCAAGGCACTATCCAAGCAATGGCTATGGTATGATCCCTTCTCGATCTATACATGTTATTAAAGTTGATCATATATTCATCCATGCGATCTTAGAAACCCTAGCTTCCGCTATGCAAAAAGTTTTAATCTGCGCATATTAGGGTTTCGCTCCCCCTTTAGGGACTTTCATCATCATGCTTTCAACCCCTTCTTCAAATTTTCCTAGAAATATTGCATTGTCATCGGTGCAGCAATGCCTCTATTCGCTCATATGGGGAAAGATGGAGAAGAAGAACAAATAGAGCAAAACACAATTGGAGGTCTCTGGCTACTAGTTTCTGCCATCGATACTAGGGAGATTGAATCCAGAGCACTCACACTGGGTTCATCGAAATAAGGGCAGCTAAGAATCCTTGATTGTTGGCAGATCTTGTCAAAATTATTTTTTAACAAATTAGTATACTTGTAATCATCAGACGGCTTTTGATCAATCATAGCTAGTCAGTCGTAATTGTGTCTAATTAGGTCCCTCCAGTTGGATGATTATGTTGTTAATTTGTAATAAAGTGGTTCCAATGAAATAATGGATGATAGTTTGATTTTTAGTTATTTTTTTCTTATTGGATGCAGTGTAATGTTCATTTTGATCTTTTTCCAAAGTTTTGAAGAAAAGAAGCAGACTAAGGATATCTCTCTTTCGTGCAAACTTTTTTTTTTGCATACTTGTAATTATTTTAATATGACTTTCTCTCTTATCTGGCTTTAATGTGTATGTAAGAGTCAAAATCAATTTAGACTCGACTTCCCCGTATACAATTTGGGTAAGAATTAACCGTTCAACAATATGTATCAATAAAAATTTTAATTATATATGTTAATAAAAAATTTCTATATATTAATAAAAAAATTATATATCAACTAATTCTATATGTATGAACGAAAATTTAAACGCTAACTCTTGGGGAATTCAGATGGCACAAATTAGAGAGAGTGAAGAACCAGACAGGTGGCGTTCGCGACGGTGCAATTGTCGCGAAAGTGCGGCACCGCTTGGCCGTCGTGGCCATGCACACGTCTGTGGCTGGCGGGCGCCATGTGTTCGCGCGCAAGCCTGCGTTGTCCTCGACGCTCTTCCTTTGACTATATATATATTTACTTACAGATTTATCAAAACAATGACATCTGATTCAGGTAGCAGCAGGTAGTCGGTGCTTGCGTTCCTGCAATAATAAGATAGGAGATAAGGGGAAGATGACCGAGTCGAGGGATGCGATGTCAACGGTGGTGGCACAGGTGCCTGCGACGCTGGAGAGGAGTCAGAACTGATCTGGAGCAGCACCTTCCTAAACCGTTTGAGTAGTTGATCCATGCTAACATTTTTCATCATACTAGATTACTCAAAATTTTGTGTAGGTGAATGGAGCTTGAAAGTATGCATTTGGATCATGCCCTCTTCCTCGAGCTAATCACTCAAAAACTAATAACACGAAGATAACTAACAGGCTATTCACCAATATATGCCTTTTGCAATTGATAGATGATTAATTGGAAGTTGAATTAGTACAGATTTAGCAAGAGCATTAGCTGCTCCAGATGTGTATCATCCTAAAGGCACAAGAGATCACAACCACCATCATCTAAGCACTCTTCAGCAACACATTGCCTTCTTTGACTTGGATGATAATGGCATTGTCTATCCTTGGGAAGCATACGCTGGTATGTACATAAAGCATGATTGCACAAATGAGACAAAGCATGCATTTTACTCCAAAATAATGATAAAATTAAGCCACGATATATCATATCTTTGCATGTCATCAAAATATATCGGACTTAAAGTTTTGCTTGTCCTCAAGCAAATGAATTGTCTAGAACACAGTGATGACATAAAATAGGGAATCTCAACTAGCTTAAAGTGGTCTATTTAAGTTGTAGGTTAATCACAACGAGTCTTCAGGTTGTAATGTAGTATGGAAAGCAAATTAAACCAATTATCATGAAAGCAATCTATTAGAGCATGAAAAGTTACCTTACCAAAAAAAAAACTCTACAATGCATCTCACGCAAAGTAATATAATTGATCAAGCATTTAAAAAAAGGAGATAATTGTGCATTAAGTCATGGGAAAATAGCATCAGTACCACATAGTCCCTATGTGGTACCTTTTTTTTTTTTTTTGAAACAGTGCCAAATGTCGAGCTTTGCTTCGGTGCCACTTTGGTACCTCTGTCATTATTGAGAACTGTGGGGTTAGTGCCAAGTATGATAAACGACGAACTTAGGTACCACTATCCCTTTTAGTAGTGGGATGCTACGAATAGTGCCAAGTGGAAGTACAATGTGCAATGTACATGAACACTTCGTGCGACTCTTACGGGCCCGAAACTTGCGATGGCCATAACGTTTGATCCAGAGCTCCAAATCGAGATCCGAAAGTTGCTACGGACTCGTCTTTAAGAGGAGAAGACGCACGAAGTGGAAGGGAGAATTTGTATCCAGTATCGAGGGAGAAATCGCCAGAGAGGTGGCTAGGGTTTGTTCTCACCCTGAGAGGCGTAGAGGGCACCTCAGGCCTTGATTTTCATGCAGAAGCTTCGCCTAGAGGAGAATACAACAGTCCAAAAGTTTTAGAGGAAAAGGAGTTCAATCAAAGGAGGAATCTACGAAATCGGTGGTGATAGCATTGTTCATCGAGTTCTGCTTGCAAAATACGGCCGTGAAATATTTCACAGCCGTACTGTATTTTCTAAAACCTCTTTTCTAGTTGATTTTTGATCTTCTGAATTTATGGATTATTGTATTTTCTTCTCCATGCAAGCTTAATACTGTTTTGGGACATGGGGTTTAATCCCCTTGATTTTTAATGATTAGATAACTCTTTTCTTTCGTCATGATAATCTTTGTTGTGATAATTTTACTCTTGTGATAAATTGTGCTTAGATTCTCTATAATTGCATGTTATTAATTATGTTCTTAGAGTTTTCGCAATGAGACTGAAAGGTGATTTGCTTGAGAGCTTGGAACCCTAGAATTGCATGTTAGGATCCCTTCCTTAGGTTAGATCCATCTTGATCTTTTCTAGTAAAATAATTGCCATGATTATAATATGAATCTATAGATCGAGTCTATTTGTCAAACGTGGAGATCTTGTGCGAAAGCAAGGATCAGAACGTTGGAGATCCATGAGTAAAACTAGTATAGAGACTCGGATGCACGAAAGTGATCCTTGAGACTCCACTAGAGATTATCAACTTAGAATCCGGATGTACGAAAGTGATCCTTGTGATCTTTGATTGATGATTTACTTACCTACAACATTGAAAATAGATCTTGCACGAAAGTGAGGATCGGTTATCTGCATGATTGTCTGCACAAAAGTGAGGCAATACCTTTATCAAGTAAATTAGGTCTTTGTCTTGGCAAGATTTGATTGACGACCCTTTATTTATGTCTAATCATTAGAATCAAGGAGGATGAAACCCTAGTCCCAATATTTCTCTCTGATTATCTAATTTAGTGTGTTTTCCATTATTGCTTTGCATCATATTTAGTTCACTTAGCTAGTAAGAATACCACTATTTGGTACTTAACAATGTTGGGGTATGCCCTTAAGGCTAATGTTTGAGGCCTTGGGATTGTATCAGTATCATGTAATAAACTTTTATGTTTATAAAGGCATGGTTGTTATTCAGTTTGTTACATTGTCTGCTGCAATAAGTGTACTTCTGAATAATGTCTCAAAGCTGTTCAGCTGGGCTGACATGCTATAAAGTCCTTAGTCGAGATATCTTGGTGAACATGAGACAGCCTTGATATGATTGAGACTAATATGTGTTCTAATCTTATAGGATGCTTCGAGCATGGAATAAGATGTAGACTCATGGGTACATTGGATGTACTGGATAGACCCTACTAGGTTATTCAATTGCTTGTCACAATGTGAATAATCCTTGATTGCGACAAGTGGCACATTTCCTCTGACTTGAGATCACTTGTGTTTTCTAAATGATGATTGTCATTGTTTTGAGGTAGTTCAATATCATTTGAAACATAATGATTATAGACTATCTTGGATGGTGAGCTTGAGTCAGGTTAGGGCACTAGTGATAGACAAAGGATTGCCGTCTCCTTGTTTAAGGAGTGTGATGTTCTAAAGGGCCCCCTGGATGAGATGATTGAGAAAAGTGTATGGCCATACCCAGGTGACTATGTTCATCTGATCTAATCATGCTCATCATATTGGAGTTACAAGCTTGACACGCTTGTCCAATAAGAACATCCAGTGGCAAAGGAAACATGCATGCCTTGTGAGTTGGATTCACACTTGTGCTGTGGTTTGGGTGTAGTCTTGGAAGACTCTTTTCTTTATATCGGGAGACAGTGATGTGTTGCTAGATACCCCTCACTGATCGTGATAACGTGAGTTATCGTTACCGACATTTAAAGGAAACCCTCAGGGTCGCACAATTTGATGATATGGCTTACTTAAGTCAGATCGTGTGGACTGAATTATTCAGGTTCAGTTTAAAGGGATTTAATCTCTGATTGTAAGTGAGATCTGGTCTGATCATGTTTGATTGATTAGGGCTTGAGATCGGTAAGCTTCGATCGAGAGAATGGATGCTAGATCAGTGAGATCAGCAGCATCAAGAGATCGACGGTCAGATCAAGAGCCTTAGGGTTTATTGTGGTCTGGACTGATTGCTTGGTTTATTTGGTTATTAAACCAAACCAAATTGAACCAGCTCATTGAGTGAGCGTGTGGTTCAAATTGAGAGGAGTTTGCGATAGGGGTAAACCCATGATCGCATGTGAGTAAGTGGCTTTCTATTTTTAGAAAGCATGATCACATACGTGACCATTACTCACGTTCACGCCTAAGGCGCTCTACTCTCTCGCTTCTCCTCCTCTCTCGTCGCCAACTTGAGTATTGGGCACTTGCACTCTCGTGTGGAGAAGTGTAGACGAAAAAGAGGAAGTGTTCGGCCAAGCAAGGTGATCTTTCCCTTCCATTCGACAACGACTTCTTGGAACCTTGCTAGCACAAGGAGCACCAAGGAAGAGTAGGCGACACCAATTGTGTGCGTCACCTTAGGAGAAGGAGCATTTGCGCCTTTCCTTCCAAGACACCATCCAAGCGATGGCAATGGTAAGAATCCCTTTTCATTGAAAGTTGAACATGTTACATGCTATGCGATCTTGTTAGAAACCCTAGATTCCGCTAGAGGTTTTGTTGCGCCTCCTATTAGGGTTTCGCCCCCCCTTGTTCTAGGGGACTTACAATTGGTATCAAAGCCGGTTATTGCATGCTAATATGTTTGCTTTCTATGTGATCCTATGCAATGATCTATATGTTACATGCGCTAGTTGTGATAGGCGAATGTTACATGCTGGTTAGAGATGTTTTTATTTCTCCTAGGCGCATGTTTTCTTGTTGGCGCATATTATGTTTTCTCCAAAAACTTATGATACATGCGCGACTCATTATAGATCTAAGGCCCTGCTTTAAACCCTTAGACGGGTTATTAGGGTTGAAGTCATCCCCTAGGTTAGATCCAGACAGTCTGATCAGATCATCTGACAGCCTTGATGGGTTGACCAGATAGCACCTGTGCGATAGCACCTGGTGGCTATAGGTCGACTGCAGACAGGCGTGTAGCGATGTCTGATTGAGATGACTACAAAACACACATGAGTTAGGCCCGGGGTCACGCCCGCTTGCCAGATCTCATGAGGGTTGTTCGGCCCTGGCGCATGCATGGTTGACCTTTTGGTCGACTCAAGTCAGTTAGGACTTGGTGCATGCAAGGGCAGTGGATCTGACTAGGTTGGATGAGTGGATCCCTAGTAATGGACCGTTGTAAGGTTGTAGGGCAAATAAGGAAATTAAAATTGATGCCTATGGGGTTTTCAAAATTTAATTTTCATGATTGGATCACATGTTGATTGATGCCTATGTTTGTTTATTTATCCTTATGTGGGCTGCCCATGTTAATTGTGTGCTGTGCTGGGGCCTGCGTGCCTGGAATTTAAAGTTGTAAATTAATTATTGTGATCTGCGTATCACATTGTATTTAATTTATAAAGTGTAATTGACCTGCGTGTCAATCTTGTCTAGATAGATTAATTTGTAAATTAATCAGACAAGAGCACAGAGCACACTTGGCGGAGGCGCTTGCAGCAGAGGCTTGACCAGGTGGGAGGTCCAGGGTTCGACTCTAGGACCAGGCGCATTTTCCCTGGTAGGCGCACCTGAGCTGCAGATGGCGCTTGGGCCCTGGGTTGGGCCAGATGAGCAGCAAAAGACCCATGAAGAAAAGCAAGTGAAGACTTAAGTTAATTGCCTTTTTTGTTAGGGCCACCCCACCCGTAACAGGTCTAGGCCCAGCGGGCTAGGTCCCTCCGACCTCACAAATCCCGGTTTGGATCCCCGTTACCCCAAACAATTCACGTCTGCAGTGGGATTCAACCCCTGTCCATGACCCTCACGAGACCTGTTACGGGTGGGGTGGCCCTAACAAAAGGTCTTACTTAGGCTATGGGCTTTTACCACATAAGATCCATGCTTTCTTTTATTGTTTAAATAAGTAGAACAGCATGATTTATTTATCTTCTGCTATCACCATAGGAATTGCATGATAGTGAAGAAGATAAAAGACCGTTAAAATCCAACGCTTAATATCAAGCTCGTAAGCCTTCTGACGCGAAACCTCACTGTTCTGATTATCGTTGGAGCCGTGTTGTACCCACTCAGTGGGCACGTCCATCTATCTTCAGACGATCTGATCAGACTGTCTGGATCTAACCTAGGGGATGACTTCAACCCTAATAACCCGTCTAAGGGTTTAAAGCAGGGCCTTAGATCTATAATGAGTCGCGCATGTATCATAAGTTTTTGGAGAAAACATAATATGCGCCAACAAGAAAACATGCGCCTAGGAGAAATAAAAACATCTCTAACCAGCATGTAACATTCGCCTATCACAACTAGCGCATGTAACATATAGATCATTGCATAGGATCACATAGAAAGCAAACATATTAGCATGCAATAACCGGCTTTGATACCAATTGTAAGTCCCCTAGAACAAGGGGGGGCGAAACCCTAATAGGAGGCGCAACAAAACCTCTAGCGGAATCTAGGGGTTGAACGACCTGCATGAGTTCTGGCTTACGAGCATTGTTGGTGAATCTATCAGACCGTCTGAACGACCTGCATGAGTTCTGGCAAGCGGTCGTGACCCTGGGCCTAACTCATGCGCGTTCAATGGTTGTCTCAATCAGACATCGCTACACGCCTGTTCGCAGTTGACCTATAGCCACCTCGTGCTTGCGCACAGGTGCCATCTGGTCAACCCATCTAGGCTGTCAGATAGTCTGATCAGACTGATTGGATCTAGACTCGACTGTGACTTCAACCCTAATAACCCGTCTAAGTTTTTTAAAGTAGGCGCCTCTTAGATCTAAGGTGAGTTGCGCAAGTAATATAGTTTTGAAAAAAAAACTAATAAGCGCCAACATACATGCGCCAAATAGAAAACATGCTCATCACTTGCTCTGATACCAATTGAAAGTCCCCTACCACGAGGGGGCGAAACCCTAATAGGCGCATGCAGAGGTTTTAACACAGCGGAAAAGGTTTCTAGATCGATGCATGCAGTATGATCAACTTTACTTTTGTATACATGAGAATCGATCCTTACCGATGCCATTTCTTGGATGGCGTCTAGGAAGTAGAGAGTCAAATGCTTCTCCTCCAAATGGTGCGCACACAAGGTGATCAATGCGCCTACTCCCTTAGTGCTCCTCGTGCTAGCAAGGTTCCAAGGTCTCCTGATCGAATGGAAGGGAAGGAGATGTTTTTTTCTTCTTGGCCGAATCCTCTCCAAAGCGTCAAGGCGACACACAACGAGTGAACCTCTAGAGAGAGGGGCGAGAGGCGAGAATAAAACTTCTCTTGGCGTGAACGTGAGGCGTGGCCTCATGGCTTCTAAAAATAGCAAACCACCAACGTTCATGCGACCATGAGTTTACCCGAACGCATTTTGCTCTCCCCTTGAACCATGCGCTCACATGATGAGCTGGTTCAATTTCGGTTTGGTTCAAAGACCAATTAAGCCAAGCATCTGGTTCAGATCACAATAAACCCTAAAGGTTCAAGATCCAACCGTTCATCTCTTGATGCTCTTGATCTCACCGATCTAGCATCAATTCTCTCGATCGAAGCTTACCGATCTCAAGCCCTAATCAATCAAACATGATCAGACCAGATCTCACTTACAATCAGAGATTAAATCCCATTAAAATGAACCAGAACAATTCAGTCCACACGATCTGACTTAAGTAAGCCATATCATCAAATTGTGCGACCCTAAGGGTTTCCTTTAAATGTCGGTAACGATAACTTACGTTATCACGATCAGTGAGGGGTATCTAGCAACACATCACTGTCTCCCGATATAAAGGAAAGAGTCTTCCAAGACTACACCCAAACCACAGCACAAGTGTGAACCCAACTCACTAGGCATATGTGTTTCCTTTGCCACTGGACGTTCTTATTGGACAAGCGTGTCAAGCCTGTAATTCCAATATGATGAGAATGATTAGATCAGATGATCATAGTCATCTGGGTATGGCCATACACTTTCTCAATCATCTCATCCAGGGGGCCCCTATAGAACATCACACTCCAATCAAGGAGACGGCAATCCTATATCTATCACTAGTGCCCTAACATGACTCATGCTCATTATCCAAGATAATCTATAACCATTATGTTTCAAATGATATCGAACTACCTCAAAACAATGCCAATCATCATTTAGAAACACAAGTGATCTCAAGTCAGAGGAAATATGCCACTTGTTTGCATATAAGGATTATTCACATTGTGACAAGCAATTGAATATCCTAAGTAGGGTCTGTCCAGTACATCCAATGTACCCATGAGTCTACATCTTATTCCATGCTCGAAGCATCCTATAAGATTAGAACACATATTAGTCTTAATCATATCAAGGCTGTCTCATGTTCACCAAGATATCTCGACTAAGGACAAAACTGCATGTCAGCCAAGCTGAACAGCATTGAGACATTATTCAGAAGTATACATATTGCAGCAGATGATGTAACAACCTGAATAACAACCATTGCCTTTATAAACGTAGAGTTTAAATATGATACTGAAATAATCCCAAGGCTTCAAACATTAGCCTTAAGGGCATACCCCAACAATCTCCCACTTGCACTTAATCTAATGGTTGAGAAATCTCAAACCCATATTATTACAGTGCTTCTCATGCTTCTGCTGCGCCAGAGGCTTAGTAAGTGGGTCAGCTAGATTGTCATCTATATGAACCTTGCAGATTTTGATCTCGCCACGATTAATGATCTCCCGGATCAAGTGAAACCTTCTCTGTATGTGCTTGGACTTCTGGTGTGACCATGGTTCCTTTGCTTGAGCTATAGCTCCAGTGTTATCACAGAAGATAACCAATGGATCTGCACTCGAAGGAATAACACCAAGTTCCTGAACGAACTTACGAATCCAGACTGCCTCCTTGGATGCTTCCGAGGCTGCAATATACTCGGCTTCTGTTGTGGAATCAGCAACAATTGACTGTTTGAAACTTTTCCACACCACTGCTCCTCCAGTCAAGCTAAAAACATAGCCTGATTGCGATCGGAAATCATCCTGGTCAGATTGGAACGAAGCGTCAGTATATCCTTCAATACTGAGTTCTTCTTGACCTCCATAAATCAAGAACATATCTTTGGTCCTCCGAAGATATTTCAAAATGTTCTTGACTGCAATCCAGTGTGCCTTACCTGGATTACTTTGGAATCGACTGGTTACGCTTAACCCGTAAGCGACGTCTGGGCGAGTACACAACATCGCATACATAATGGACCCAATAGCCGAAGCATAAGGCGTATTGTCCATTTCATCTTTCTCAGTCTGTGTTTGTGGACACTGACTCTTTGAAAGATTCAGACCATGTCTGACTGGAAGATATCCTCTTTTAGAATTCTCTAAATGAAATCTCTCCAGGACTTTATCGATGTAAGTACTCTGGCACAGCCCGAGAAGCCTCTTAGATCTATCTCTGTAGATCTTCACAACTAATACATAGGCTGCTTCTCCTAAATCTTTCATCTGGAAACTTTTTCTTAACCATGCTTTGACAGCATGCAGTTCAGGAATATCGTTTCCAATGATCAAGATATCATCGACGTAGAGGACTAGGAAAGTAATCACGCTCCCACTAAACCTCTTATATACACACGGGTCATCTTCATTCTTGATGAAACCAAACTTATAGATTGATTCATCAAAACGAATATTCCAGCTTCGCGATGCTTGTTTAAGTCCATAAATGGACTTCTTTAATTTGCATATTTTATGACGATCTGATGGATTAGTGAAACCTTCAGGTTGTGTCATGTACACATCCTGTTCTAGAGTTCCATTAAGGAAAGCGGTCTTCACATCCATTTGCCAGATCTCATAATCATAATATGCAGCTATCGCGAGAATAATCCGAATAGACTTGAACATGGCTACAGGAGAGAAAGTTTCATCATAATCTATCCCGTAGATTTGTTTGAAACCTTTCGCAACTAGCCTGCCTTTATAGGTAACCACGTTACCATCCATGTCAATCTTCTTCTTGAAGATCCACTTACAGCCTATAGGGATTACTCCCGGAGGCGGATCAACCAAATCCCAGACTTGGTTATCAGACATGGAGTCCATCTCGGCGCGCATAGCTTCAAGCCATCTCGCTGAGTCCGGTCCACTGACCGCATCCGCATAAGTGAGGGGTTGATCATCAATGATGTAGACTCCGTCATAGCGCTCAGGCTGTCGACGGATCCTTCCCGATCTTCGCGGTTCCCGTGATATCTGAGCCTCAGGTTGTTCAATAACCTGATCTCCTGGCTCAGGCTCATCCAACTGTGCTTGACTACTTTGTCCTGCATCTGGATTCTCATCCAGCTTTATTTCTCTCCCACTGGCCTCTTGCAGAAGAAATTCCTTCTCAAGAAAAATAGCCGTCCGAGCAACAAATACCTTGTTCTCCTCAGGATTGTAGAAATAATAACCCTTAGTTTCTTTAGGGTAACCGACAAAGATACATTTATCAGATCTGCTCTCCAGTTTCCCAGAGGCGAGCTTTTTGACATAAGCCTCGCAACCCCAGATTTTAATAAATGTCAAGCTTGGCTGTTTCCCATACCATAACTCATATGGAGTCTTAGAAATGGCCTTGGATGGCACTCGGTTTAGTACCTTTGCAGCTGTTTCCAGTGCAAATCCCCAAAAGGAGTAAGGTAGAGTAGCCTGACTCATCATTGAACGAACCATATCAAGTAAGGTTCCATTTCTCCTCTCGGACACACCATTCCATTGCGGTGTTCCTGGCGGAGTGAGCTGTGAGATAATCCCACACTCCTTCAGATAGTCAGTAAACTCTCGACTCAAGTATTCACCACCTCGATCTGAACGAAGTGCCTTGATATTTCGGCCTAGCTGATTTTGTACTTCATTTTTGAACTCTTTGAACTTGTCAAAAGATTCACTCTTATGTCTCATTAAATAGACATAACCATACCTACTGAAATCATCAGTAAAGGTAATGAAGTATGAATAGCAACCTCTGGCATGTTTACTAAATGGCCCACACACATCGCTGTGAATGAGGTCTAGTAAACCTGAAGCCCTTTGACCTTTATTAGAAAAAGGAGACTTCGTCATTTTACCCATTAAACAAGCTTGGCATGTATCAAGCTCCTCATAGGAGAATGATCCCAGCAGTCCATAGTCATGCAACCGCTTAATGCGTTTCTTGTTAATATGGCCTAAACGACTATGCCATAGCAAGGTGCTGTCATCAGCATACTTGGCTTTCTTATTATCAATTTGTTGTACAGAACATTCCATGTCCAACATGAATAACCCATTGTTAATTGAGCCAGTAGCATAAATAATATTATCAAGAGAAATATAACACTTTGAAAATTTGCATTCAAAGGAAAACCCTTTCCTGACAAGAGCAGGAATAGAGATAATATTCTTAGTTATGCTTGGTACAAAATAACAATTGTCCAGTTCTAATACAAGACCAGATGGTAAAGAGATGTGATATTCTCCTACAGCAACAGCAGCAACCCGTGCCCCGTTTCCAACTCGTAGGTCCACCTCATGCTGTCCCACCTGTCTTCTTCTCTTGAGTTCCTGTACATTTGAACAAATGTGAACTCCACATGCAGTGTCCAACACCCATGAAATAGAAGAAGAAGATACCATGACTTCAGTCACGTAAATACCTGAGCTAGAAGCGAAAGGCTTACTTCCCTTCTTATCTCCTTGGAGCGCTTTACAGTCCTTTTTCCAGTGACCCAACTGGCCACAATGGAAACATCTGTATTCCTTCGACCGCTTTATCTTTTGCTTTAGAGCCTTGTTGTAGCTCTTGATAGGGGCTTTGCCCTTCTTCCCCTTCTTCTTGTTCCTAGAAGGAACGATTAGGACAGAGGATGAAGGCGTTCCCTTCTCACGAGACTGAGTCTGCTCTGTAGTCAAGAGCATGTTCAGCAACTCTGCCGGCGTACAGTCGATCTTGTTCATATTAAAATTAATAATGAATGGATCAAAAGAGCCCGGGAGAGACTGCAGAATAATGTCTACAACAAGCTCCTGATTGATGGTGTGTCCCAGTTTCTCTAGAGCCTCCTTGTACCCAATCATCTTGAGTACGTGAGCTCCCACTGGACTCCCTTCAGCCAGTTTGCTCTGAAAGAAAAGTTTTGTCAAATTATAGCGTTCAGTCCTCGCCTGTGCAGCATACAGCAGCTTGAGGTTCGCTATAATATCTATAGCTGATAGATCCTCATGCTGACGCTGCAGCTCTGGTGTCATAGACACAAGCATCAGGCAAGCGACATCAATGCTATCATTGACATGCTTTTTATAAGCTTCCCGAACCGCCCTTGCGGCGTTCGGAGCGGGTTGAGGCGGTATAGCCGTCTCGAGGACATACAGCTTCCTCTCAGCCTTAAGAACAATCTTAAGGTGTCCGTACCAGTCTGAGAAGTTCGGCCTAGCAAACTTCTCCCTTTCCAGTAGGGATCGCACATTGAAATTTGTGGTGTTCGTTGCTGCAGTAATCTACAACAATGCAAGAACAGTAAGGTCAGTATCAATGTTAGAATCAATCCAGGACTTAAGGAAGATTCTTTTCTCACTATTTTATCTGGCTGAAAAATCCAGTAAAACAGCCCGAAAGAGTAAAACTCTTTTAGTGAGATGGGATCCAGATTTCATACTTGGTCTCCGCGTCCCGCTCAGGCGAGATAAGATGCACAGAGAGTACAAGCACTAATCTCTGGTAGGCAATCCCTGCCAATCGCCAACCCGTGCGATTCCCCTTCATCTGGGCAATCCAGCAGACTGTGCCAACTGAGTTGGTACAACACAGTCTCTGATCCCACAGATGGCTGCCTCCATATGGCTACCATATGCTCAATATGTAGCCTACATGGTCAAGCTGACCCGACCTACTCCCTGGAACACCACGTGCTATGCTGAGCAACGAGAAGCGATAAATCCCTTCTCTGTAGCACGTAGGTGTAATCGCACACCGTCTGAAGATAGATGGGCGTGCCCCAACGATAGTCAGAACAGTGAGGTTTCGCGTCAGAAGGCTTACGAGCTTGATATTTAGCGTTGGATTTTAACGGTCTTTTTATCTTCTCAACTATCATGCAAATCCTATGGTGATAGCAGAAGATTAAATCATGCAATTCTTAACAATAAATGAAAGCATGATGATCTTATGTGGTAAAAGCCCATTAAGCCTAGGTAAGACCTTAATTTAACTTAAGTCTTCAATTGAGCTCTTCATGGGTCTTTTGCATCTCATCTGGCCCAACCCAGGGCCCAAGCGCCCACTGCAGCTTAGGTGCGCCCACCAGGTAATTGCGCCTATCCCAGAGTCGAACCCTGGACCTCCCACCTGGTCAAGCCACTGCTGCAAGCGCCTCTGCCAAGTGTGCTCTGTGCTCTCGTCTGATTAAAATACAATTTAATCTATCTAGACAAGATTGACACGCAGGTCAATTACACTTTATAAATTAAATAAAATGTGATGCGCAGATCACAATAAATAATTTACATTTATTAACCAGGCACACAGGCCCCAGCACAGCACACATTAAAACGGGCAGCCCACATAAGATTAAATAAACAATCATCATGGTATACAATCAACATGTGATCCAACAATAAGAAAATAAAATTTTCGAAAACCCATTGGCATCAATTTTATTTTCCTTATGTGCCCTACTACCTTACAACGGTCCATTAATAGGGATCCACTCATCAGACCTAGTCAGATACTCTGCCCTGGCATGCACCAAGTCCTAACTGACTTGAGTCGACCCAGTGATCAACAATGCATGCCTTGGGCTGAACGACCTGCATGAGTTCTGGCAAGCGGTCGTGACCCTGGGCCTAACTCATGCGCGTTCAATGGTTGTCTCAATCAGACATCGCTACACGCCTGTTCGCAGTTGACCTATAGCCACCTCGTGCTTGCGCACAGGTGCCATCTGGTCAACCCATCTAGGCTGTCAGATAGTCTGATCAGACTGATTGGATCTAGACTCGACTGTGACTTCAACCCTAATAACCCGTCTAAGTTTTTTAAAGTAGGCGCCTCTTAGATCTAAGGTGAGTTGCGCAAGTAATATAGTTTTGAAAAAAAAACTAATAAGCGCCAACATACATGCGCCAAATAGAAAACATGCTCATCACTTGCTCTGATACCAATTGAAAGTCCCCTACCACGAGGGGGCGAAACCCTAATAGGCGCATGCAGAGGTTTTAACACAGCGGAAAAGGTTTCTAGATCGATGCATGCAGTATGATCAACTTTATTTTCGTATACATGAGAATCGATCCTTACCGATGCCATTTCTTGGATGGCGTCTAGGAAGTAGAGAGTCAAACGCTTCTCCTCCAAATGGTGCGCACACAAGGTGATCAATGCGCCTACTCCCTTAGTGCTCCTCGTGCTAGCAAGGTTCCAAGGTCTCCTGATCGAATGGAAGGGAAGGAGATGTTTTTTTCTTCTTGGCCGAATCCTCTCCAAAGCGTCAAGGCGACACACAACGAGTGAACCTCTAGAGAGAGGGGCGAGAGGCGAGAATAAAACTTCTCTTGGCGTGAACGTGAGGCGTGGCCTCATGGCTTCTAAAAATAGCAAACCACCAACGTTCATGCGACCATGAGTTTACCCGAACGCATTTTGCTCTCCCCTTGAACCATGCGCTCACATGATGAGCTGGTTCAATTTCGGTTTGGTTCAAAGACCAATTAAGCCAAGCATCTGGTTCAGATCACAATAAACCCTAAAGGTTCAAGATCCAACCGTTCATCTCTTGATGCTCTTGATCTCACCGATCTAGCATCAATTCTCTCGATCGAAGCTTACCGATCTCAAGCCCTAATCAATCAAACATGATCAGACCAGATCTCACTTACAATCAGAGATTAAATCCCATTAAACTGAACCAGAACAATTCAGTCCACACGATCTGACTTAAGTAAGCCATATCATCAAATTGTGCGACCCTAAGGGTTTCCTTTAAATGTCGGTAACGATAACTTACATTATCACGATCAGTGAGGGGTATCTAGCAACACATCACTGTCTCCCGATATAAAGGAAAGAGTCTTCCAAGACTACACCCAAACCACAGCACAAGTGTGAACCCAACTCACTAGGCATATGTGTTTCCTTTGCCACTGGACGTTCTTATTGGACAAGCGTGTCAAGCCTGTAATTCCAATATGATGAGAATGATTAGATCAGATGATCATAGTCATCTGGGTATGGCCATACACTTTCTCAATCATCTCATCCAGGGGGCCCCTATAGAACATCACACTCCAATCAAGGAGACGGCAATCCTATATCTATCACTAGTGCCCTAACATGACTCATGCTCATTATCCAAGATAATCTATAACCATTATGTTTCAAATGATATCGAACTACCTCAAAACAATGCCAATCATCATTTAGAAACACAAGTGATCTCAAGTCAGAGGAAATATGCCACTTGTTTGCATATAAGGATTATTCACATTGTGACAAGCAATTGAATATCCTAAGTAGGGTCTGTCCAGTACATCCAATGTACCCATGAGTCTACATCTTATTCCATGCTCGAAGCATCCTATAAGATTAGAACACATATTAGTCTTAATCATATCAAGGCTGTCTCATGTTCACCAAGATATCTCGACTAAGGACAAAACTGCATGTCAGCCAAGCTGAACAGCATTGAGACATTATTCAGAAGTATACATATTGCAGCAGATGATGTAACAACCTGAATAACAACCATTGCCTTTATAAACGTAGAGTTTAAACATGATACTGAAATAATCCCAAGGCTTCAAACATTAGCCTTAAGGGCATACCCCAACATTTATATGGCGGAGGTGGAATGTAAACATGCTCCTTCGGCGCATTCAAGCCTTGTTGTTCTGTCTCTAGATTAACTGTGGAGTCTTCTTTAGGTCGAATTACCTCATATGAAGTTGGCCTTGTTCTCTCCTTAGGTTCGGGCACCTTAGGGTCTTCTAGCTGGATTCCGCTCCTCGTTGTAATCGTGTTACAGTGCTCATTGAAGACGATTCTCTCTCTGAGCGAACTGGTTCTTTGATCCAGTTGTGTGATCTGGTTTTCCATCAATTTCGAGTGAGTGGAGACAGAGTCCACCTTCATGTTCAACTGGCAAATTTGCTCACTTATAGAGTCATTATGTTTCATTTGAGTTGCCATGAAATTTTCTAAAATCGACTCTAATCTGGACTTCTGAGGAGGATCTTGTTGTCTTTGATTGGCAGATGGATGTTGTATTCCAGGAGGGGGCCTGAAATTAGAAGAGAAATTCTGATTAGACAAATTTATAGGAGGAATTTGCCCTTGATTTAACATGTAGGAGAAATTGGGATGATTTCTCCATCCTGGATTGTATGTGTTCGAGTAGGGGTCGTTCTGGTTCCTGAAATTCCCAATAGCGTTGACTTGTTCTGAGGGAGCATTCAAAATGTGGCAATCATCAGAGGAATGTCCCGTCACTCCACAAACATCACAAGTCATAGAATTAGAAGTAGAAATATTGATGGCGTCAAACTTAGAAAAAAGCGAATCTATTTTTGCTACTAGGGAGTTAATCACATTCATATCCAACTTCCCTGAACTTCGAACTAGTTGACTCCTCTCTCCTGACCACTGATAATGGTTGAGGGTCATGTACTCAATGAACTCCATCGCTTCATCATAGTTCTTGTTCATTAGTGCCCCACCAGCAGCAGCATCTACAGAAAGTCTGGTCTGGTATAGCAATCCACTATAGAAGGTGTGAATGATCACCCATTTCTATAGACCATGGTGCGAACACATCCTCAATAGTTCTTTGAACCGATCCCATGCTTCATATAGGGACTCACCTTCTCGTTGGGCAAAGTGGGTGATTTGATTTCTGAGCTGGGATGTTTTGCTCGGTGGGAAGTATTTTGATAGAAAAGCTTGAGACAATTGCTCCCACATTGTAATAGAGGCCTGTGGTAAAGACTACAGCCACGCCCTAGCTCGATCCCTGACAGAGAAAGGCAAGAGTCTTAATTTGATAGCATCAGGATGAGCACCATTAATCTTTAAAGTGTCGCAGCATTCTAAAAAATAGATAAATGAAGGTTAGGATCGTCAGTGGCTGCTCGACTGAATTGGTTCTGTTGCACCATTTGTATAAGTGACGGCTTTATCTCGAAGTTGTTAGCTTTGATAGCCGGTCGCGATATGCTCGAGTGCACACCAGAGATGATGGGTGCTGCAAAGGCCTTCAAAGAGCGGTTGGCTTCCATTGTTTGACTGTCAAAAAATTGTCCTTCAAGCTTCAGCCTTTTTAAATTTCTTCTGACCAGACGGAAGGTACGCTCTATCTCCAGGTCTCCAGGTACAAGTTTCCCTGTTCGAATAGTATTCCTAGGCATAAACAAGTACCTTGAACAAAAGAGATTAGTAGCATCGCACCAAACAAAAATTACAACTAAAAACAAAAAGCAAATAAACAGAAAATAGACAGAATGAAAAGTTAATAAAATCTAACTAAACCTAGTCTATTAATCTCCTGATCGTGTTAATATTGGCAACCTAGTGTTGGTGTATATGCCCTTGGACCCGTTGTTAGTCCATCTTGTACTGCTTGACTTTGTTATTTAATATATATCGTACTGGCATTGTCGTTATTATCCTGTGTTTACATCTGTGATTATGTATATGGATAATAATGTCCCTGGAGACAGATTGTATCTGTGCTCAAACGGTGTGTCCCCAGTCGAATACCTGAGTGGATAAGGGACAGCTCTGGTACATGTGAGACTGGTACATGGGCTGGTTATGCATGGGGTGTTAATGCAAGCATATAGGTATATCAGTGGTGGATATACTGGACCGACCCGCTGTGAGGCTTTAACTTGGTGTCATGAGTTAAGCTCACAAGTGACAGGAGATGCATTGATCTCTTGACTTGAGGTCATTGACTCTTCTATATGGTTAGGAACATGCTTTGATACAACCTAACGCCTCGCCGTAGCAGGGAGGTCATAACGGTTGTCATTGGGTATGTCACGATCCATATGAGAAGATCAATGGACAGACATAGGATTTGCCCCTTCCTGCGGGAAGCTTGATATCCACGGGCCCCCCTATGGTTGCATGACTGAAAGTGTATGGCCATACCCAAGTGAAAGCCTGATTTAGTCATGACCATGAGATTGGGTGAAAATAAAGTGGTGACACACTTTGTCCAATCGGATATTAGTTCGGTAAAGAGACTGTAATGCATCGGTATCTTGTTGCGATGATGAGGATGTCGATGCTGATATCCATTCCGAAGACTTGGGTAGCAGCGATGCACTGCTAGGTGCCACTCACTGCTTGTGATGACCTGAGTTCATCACTGCCAACGTCAGAGGAACCTACAGGGTCGCACAACTTGAAACTCGGGTTCTCGTATTGATCGGGTAGCCAATTGATTGAGTTATTGGATAACTCAGATCTGTTTGGGAGAATCCATCAGCACCACTGTGCTAGATGAGATCAAAGAAATCATTTGGAGCTAAATTGTTTTTGGGCCTAGTAGGACAAATGGGCCCAATGGGCCCAATAGACCAAGTTGGGCTAATAGGCCAAATGGGCTCA
This sequence comes from Costus lasius, assembly GCA_027563935.2. NCBI lineage: Eukaryota > Viridiplantae > Streptophyta > Magnoliopsida > Zingiberales > Costaceae > Costus > Costus lasius. The sequence goes on from CM050447.1 coordinate 63,003,236, forward strand.
ATAAGCCATTTGGGCCAATGGGCCAAATGGAATGGCGCAAGCTACTTGGAGTGAGCTTGGCGCATTTCCTTGAGGTGGACAAATCCAAGTTGGACATCTCACTTAAAGTGAGAAGCTTGGAGCTTCTTGCTTCGAGAAGGCGAATGGGATTTTACTTGGAGTGGGCGAATTGGCTTTGGCTTAGAGTGGGAAATTGGTTTTGATCTCTTGAAGGGGTGCGTCTCTTCATGAAGAGGTGTGCCTCTTCACTTGTGAAGAGGTGCACCTATTCAAGTGTATAAAACTCCCCACTCTCCCCTTGTCGCCCTTCTTCCCCTCCTCTTCCCCTTGTCACCACTCTTGAGATATTCGGCCATTGAGAGAGTTGGACTCTCCTTCTTACTTGGTTCAGTTCCTGCAAGCTCCTTGTCGCCCTCCTCCCCAAAGTTGGACTTGTCTTGGGTTGATTCCTGTTCGGATCGCGTTGGAGTGCTTCGAGAGTTGGACTCTAACGAAGCTCCACCTCCTCTACTTGGAATCTCCTCTGGAGTTGGCGGAAGTGATTGGGGAAGTCTCCCAAAGGCGTGGATCTTCTTCCTGAGGCTAGCACCGGGCGTGGAAGAAGAGGACTCGAGGTTCGGCTGTGTGCGAGACTGCAGAGGGCGCACATTTGGGTGCCTACATCGCATCACTTAATTTGCATCAAGGTATCATCTCCTACTCACCGTGTCGATCTCCTCGCAAGACTCGATCTTCTGGGTTTTTGGGACTGGCCTGTTTCGGGGATTTCTTCTGCTGTGCTTGTCTGTAAAAATTTTAAAATCCCCGGGGTTTCCCAACAGTGGTATCCGAGCCATCTTGCGAACTCGAACGGTGTTTTATGCTTTTATTGTATGCTCACATGCCATCTAAATTTTTTCAAAAAATTGCATATGTGCATGGATTTTTCTAAGTAAGAAAAATTGTAAGTTTTTCGTTCCTAACATCTATTCGATCTCTTTGGATTTTCGCTTTCTTCACATGGTGGGTTAGACCTATATGTGAGATAATTAATTTCTCCCCACGCATGTAGGATAGTCCTACTGTGTGGGACTTGTCGAAGATTAAGGGCACATGTTTGTCCTAATCTTGGCAGGTTAAGGATTGCAAGGGTAGACGGCAAGCGTGCTTGGAGCATGCATGCATCACTTGTGGACTCCTGAGAGAAATGAAAAGTCCTAGATTTGCGAACGGACGTTGAGGTTGAAAGACATGTTTTCTAAGAAACTAAAACTGAAGTTTTATGTTTTCATGAGCATATAGAAAAGCATGAGATGATTGTGCATCGTGTTGTGGTCATAGTCAAGCCCCTTGTATGCTTGTGATGTATTTATGTGAGGCCTGTGTGCCGCTTTTTTTTTTGTTTTGTAAACACACAAAGAAGATTAGGGGTGCATCCCTTATGGAGCTTACATCTTGGCGCATCAACCATGATGGCGCATCTTGCTTGGTGGCGCAAGTAAGGGCTTGGCCGAACCTACGGTTCGAGAGCTATCCCTCTTGGCACAAGCATTATGGCGCATCATGCATGGAGGAGCCATCAAGGTATTGGCCAAATCCATGAGTTTGTGTGCTATGCCTTGATGTGGAGGACCTTGAAGCCGCACTTGAAGATAAAGCTTGGTGGCGGCTAGGTTAGGTCTTGTTGGGGCTTGTCACCTATGTCAAGCATTGAACATCCTTTGGCATGTGATGGTTCAATGTGTTGATTAGGCTATGACCACAACGCTTGTTTACTGCTTTTGATATCTGTTAAAGCATGCTTGGATGTGTTTTATTGTTTTGTTATCACTATAGGATTGTATGCCTATAATGTTAGACAAAAGATAAAACTGAGAGGATGAGACCTCAAAAACCCTCAAAAATAATATCAAGTCTGTAGCCTTCTGACGCGTAGCCCTCGTCAAGGTATCGATTAGTGGTGTTGTGCACTGTTTCCCACCCTCGTGGGACACACCCACTTATCTTTAGAAGGCGTGTGGTGGCAATGGTTTCCCCAGTCCAGTTAAAACTCTGGGCGTGCCTTCTCAAGGAAATTGTTGGCCCTGGGCATAACGGTCAGGATAGACTTGACTATTTTTTTATATGTGGTGGCCACATGATGGAACTCTAGAGGCGGCCTCAAGAGGTTAGGGTTTTGTGTTGTTCCAGCCCTAGTTGGGCACAAAATAATTGAACTGTCTTGAGAAGGGGAATTGCCTGGGTGCAATCGGCCAGCGTGCCCACCTTAAGAAGCATGGGTCACTTTGTGCATCTCATCCCACCCTCGTGGGACGCGAAGCCTCATGTGGAATAAGGATCCCATCTCACTAAGAAATCTCAGATTTCCCGATTGACTTTGTGGGTCATCAATTCGATTAAAATAGTGGGAGCCATAATCATTTAATGCAAGTCCAGATTAAATGATTTGAAGTAGTACTAATCTGCTATCTTGGTTGTTGTAGATCAATGGCTACGAACAATAGCAGATGGTCACTACGATCTATCCTGGAAAAGGACAAGTTGGTTGGATCCAACTTGATGGACTGGTATCGGAACTTGAGGATTGTCCTTAAGCTCGAGAGGAAGCTCTTAGAGGGCAATATGAATCTAAGAGTGCTTTTGAGATTATTTATAATCTAAGGCAGCTCTTCAATGAATTGGTTGAGCTCAACCCTCCCAAAGTAGTCATTTAGTGTGGTGAACCAAAAGGTTTAACCAAGGAACTGAAACTAAATATGGAAAGGATCAGGAATAACAATTCATGTGGAGGGCCACCTCACATGTTGAAGGACATGGTGCGACTTCAGAACGAGGAGAAGAGAAGCAGGGCTTCGTCTTCTTGCTCAGGTATTTATGTTACCGAGGTCAACCTTTCTACTTCTATGTCATGGGTATTGGATACCGCATGCAGAGCTCATATTTGTACAAATATGCAGGGGCTCAAGAAAAGTAGAGCGGTGCGGCCTGGAGAGATTGACCTACGTGTTGGAAACGGAGCACAGGTTGCTGCTGTTGCCGTAGGACTTTTGACGCTCTCTCTGCCTTCTGGACTTCAACTAGAGTTAATTAATTGCTATTATGTACCTTCTCTTACCAAAAACATTGTATCTATTCCTTGCTTGGCAAGGAAAGTATTTAAATTTAAAATAAAAGAGGACTCTTGTTCTTTTTCATTTGCAAATGTGTTTTATGGGAAGGGTACCTTGTGCAATGGATTATATGTCTTGGACATGGATAACTCTATATGTAACATAAATCATAAAAGGATCAAACTAAATGGTTCAGTTGGTATGTACCTTTGGCATTGTCGATTAGCCCATATAAACAAGAATCACATTCAACAACTCCATGCAAATGGATTGTTAGATTCAACCTCCTTGGAGGAGTTTGATACTTGCGAGCCTTGTTTATTAGGGAAAATGATAAAAGCACCCTTCACCAAGATTGGTGAGAGGGCAGGAGGTTTGTTGGATCTCATACATAGTGATGTGTGTGGGCCATTCAGTAAACAAGCTAGAGGAGGGTACAACTACTTCATCACATTTACTGATGACTTCAGTAGATACGGTTATGTCTATTTGATGAGACATAAGTCCGAATCCTTTGAGAAATTTAAGGAGTTCAGACATGAAGTAGAGAACCAGCTTGGTAGATCTATTAAGGCTCTTCAATCAGATCGTGGTGGAGAATACCTGAGCGGTGAGTTCTTTGACTATCTTAGAGAGTGTGGGATTCTATCCCAACTCAATCCTCCTGGAACACCTCAATGGAATGGTGTGTCTGAAAGGAGAAATCAAACTTTGTTGGACATGGTTCGATCTATGATGAGTCATGCAACTCTACCTCCGTCGTTTTGGGGCTATGCACTTGAGACAGCTTCTCTCATACTGAATAATGTTCCATCTAAGAGTGTCTCTAAGATTCCGTACGAGGTATGGAGTGGGAGACGCCCAAATATCTCTTTTATCAGAGTCTGGGGATGTGAGGCTTATGTCAAATGTCAGGATTCTAGCAAACTAGAACCCAGATCTGATAAATACATGTTTGTGGGGTATCCTAAGGAAACTAATGAATATTACTTCTATATTCCCAGCGAGAACAAAGTTTTTGTTGCTCGATGTGCTGTCTTTCTAGAGAAAGAATTTCTCATGAAAAAAGTCAGTGGGAGGAAGTTTGACTTGGACGAGGTCCAAGTGCAACCACAAGACACTGAGGTGGAACTTGAGCCACCTGCACCAGTTGCTGGGCAACCAGAGGCTCAGATATAGGCCCTGCGTAGGTCTGGGAGGATTCGTCGTGCACCTGAGAGGTACGGGTCGCTGCCGACCCAACACGACGGGATCTTCATCATTGAGGATGAACCCAGGACCTATGATGAGGCGGTCGCTGGACCGGACTCCGAGAAATGGCTTGGCCATGAGATCCGAGATGGATTCCATGTCGGCTAACCAAGTCTGGGATTTGGTTGAGCTACCTGATGGGGTAAAACCTATAGGGTGTAAATGGGTCTTCAAGAGGAAGACTGACATGGATGGCAACATAGTTACCTATAAGGGTAGACTTGTGGCTAAAGGATTCAGACAAGTTCATGGGGTGGACTATGATGAAACCTTCTCGCCAGTTGCCATGTTCAAATCCATTTGAATCCTGCTTGCTATAGCTGCATATCACGATTATGAGATATGGCAGATGGATGTAAAGACAGCGTTCCTTAACGGGAAGCTGACAGAGGATGTGTTTATGACACAACCTGATGGTTTCATCCATCCTGCAGAGGCCAATAAGGTCTGCAGGCTAAAAAGATCCATTTATGGATTAAAGCAAGCCTCTCGAAGTTGGAATCTTTGATTTGATGAAGCAGTAAGAGATTATGGCTTTATCAAGAGCGAAGATGACGCCTGTGTTTACAGTAATTCAGTGGGAGCTTGGTGACATTTCTGGCCCTGAATGTCGATGACATACTACTCATCGGAAACGACATCCCTAGTCTTCAAGCTGTGAAGACATGGTTCGGGAAGTGTTTTGAGATGAAAGACTTAGGGGAGGCCGCCTATATCTTAGGCGTGAGGATCTACCGGGATAAATCCAAGAATCTCCTGGCCCTTAATCAGAGTACTTACATTGATAAGGTCCTGGAGAGGTTCAGCTTAGAGCAATCTAAGAAAGGATACCTTCTAGTGAGACATGGCCTTATTCTCTCCAAGAGCTAGTGTCCTGTCACACAGGCTGAGAGGGACGACATGAGTCGAGTGCCCTATGCTTCGGCAGTAGGTTCGATCATGTATGCGATGTTATGCACTAGACTAGACGTGGCTTATGCTGTGAGCATAACCAGCCGATACCAATCCAATCCAGGTCTGCACTGGGTGGCTGTAAAGAACATTCTATGTTTCTGAGAAGAACTAAAGAATGATTCTTGGTCTATGGGGGACAGGAAGAGCTCAGTGTTCAGGGCTACACTGAGGCATCGTTCCAGTCTGACCCTGATGACTTCAGATCGCAGACAGGCTATGTGTTCAGATTGAGTGGAGGTGCTATGAGCTGAGAGAGCTCTAAGCAATCCATTGTAACTGATTCTACGACCGAGGCTGAGTATGTCGTTGCTTCTGAGGCAGCCAAAGAAGCCGTTTGGATTCAGAAGTTCATTTCTAAACTTCAGGTGGTTCCAACTGCTGTGGATCCGATTGAGCTCTATTGTGACAACAATAAAGTGATGGCACAGGCAAAGGAACCATAGTCTCATCAAAAATCCAAACACATTCTCAGTAGATTTCACCTGATCTGGGAGATCATTGATAGAGGTGATGTCAGGATAAGCAGAGTTGACACAGACAATAATCTGGTAGACCCACTGACCAAGGCTTTGGCGCAGCAGAAGCGTGATGGTCATGCGAGGGACATAGGGTTGAGATTTCTCAACAACTAAGTCTAACTGCAAGTGGGAGATTGTTGGTGTATATGCCCTTGGACCCGTTGTTAGTCCAACTTGTACTGCTTGACTTTGATATTTAATATATATCGTACTGGCATTGTCGTTATTATGCTGTGTTTACATCTGTGATTATGTACATGGATAATAATGTCCCTGGAGACAAATTGTATCTGTGCTCAAATGGTGTGTCCCAGTCGAATACCTGAGTGGATAAGGGACAGCTCTGGTACATGTGAGACTGGTATATGGGCTGGTTACGCATGGGGTGCTAACGCAGACATATAGGTATATTAGTGGTGGATATACTAGACCGACCTACTGTGAGGCTTTAACTTGGTGTCATGAGTTAAGCTCACAAGTGACAGGAGATGCATTGATCTCTCGACTTGAGGTCATTGACTCTTCTATATGGTTAGGGACATGCTTTGATACAACCTAACGCCTCATCGTAGCAGGGAGGTCATAACGGTTGTCATTGGGTATGTCACAATCCATATGAGAAGATCAATCGAAAGACATAGCATTTGCCCCTTCCTGCGGGAAGCTTGATATCCACGAGGCCCCCTTATAGTTGCATGACTGAAAGTGTATGGTCATACCCAGGTGAAAGCCTGATTTAGTCATGACCATGAGATTGGGTGAAAATAAAGTGGTGACACACTTTGTCCAATCGGATATCAGTTCGGCAAAAAGACTGTAATGCATCGGTATCTTGTTGCGATGATGGGGATGTCGATGCTGACATCCATTCCGAAGACTTGGGTAGCAGCGATGCACTGCTAGGTGCCACTCACTGCTTGTGATGACCTGAGTTCATCACTGCCAACGTCAGAGGAACCTACAGGGTCGCACAACTTGAAACTCGGGTTCTCGTATTGATCGGGTAGCCTATTGATTGAGTTATTAGATAACTCAGATCTATTTGGGAGAATCCATCAGCACCACTGTGCTAGATGAGATCAAAGGAATCATTTGGAGCTAAATTGTTTTTGGGCCTAGTAGGCCAAATGGGCCCAATAGACCAAGTTGGGCTAATAGGCCAAATGGGCTCAATAAGCCATTTGGGCCAATGGGCCAAATGGAATGGCGCAAGCTACTTGGAGTGAGCTTGGCGCATTTCCTTGAGGTGGGCAAATCCAAGTTGGACATCTCACTTAAAGTGAGAAGCTTGGAGCTTCTTGCTTCGAGAAGGCGAATGGGATTTTACTTGGAGTGGGCGAATTGGCTTTGGCTTAGAGTGGGAAATTGGTTTTGATCTCTTGAAGGGGTGCGTCTCTTCATGAAGAGGTGTGCCTCTTCACTTGTGAAGATGTACACCTATTCAAGTGTATAATACTCCCCACTCTCCCCTTGTCGCCCTTCTTCCCCTCCTCTTCCCCTTGTCGCCACTCTTGAGATATTCGGCCATTGAGAGAGTTGGACTCTCCTCCTTACTTAGTTCAGTTCCTGCAAGCTCCTTGTCGCCCTCCTCCCCAAAGTTGGACTTTGGCTTGGGTTGATTCCTGTTCGGATCGCGTTGGAGTGCTTCAAGAGTTGGACTCTGACGAAGCTCCACCTCCTCTACTTGGCATCTCCTCTGGAGTTGGCGGAAGTGATTGGGGAAGTCTCCCAAAGGCGTGGATCTTCTTCCCGAGGCTAGCACCGGGCGTGGAAGAAGAGGACTCGAGGTTCGGCTGTGTGCGAGACTGCAGAGGGCGCACATTTGGGCGCCTGCATCGCATCACTTAATTTGCATCAAGGTATCATCTCCTACTCACCGTGTCGATCTCCTCGCAAGACTCGATCTTCTGGGTTTTTGGGACTGGCCTGTTTCGGGGATTGCTTCCGCTGTGCTTGTCTGTAAAAATTTTCAAATCCCCGGGGTTTCCCAACACCTAATTCCCTGGCAACGGTGCCAAAAAACTTTATAGGGCCTTAACGGCTACTACTGCAACTGCACGGTCTATCGCGTAATAAAATAAGTATCGATCCCACGAGGACTAGGGGTCAAGTATTAACTAATCAGTCAACTAATAGCTAGGTTAATGATTAATAGAGAAATGACTGATATCCTAGTGCAAGAGACTAAACTAAAGCAAACTAAAATCAAACTAAAATCAAGCAGAGTAGAGAGCAAAACAATCGGGGTTTTAAGTCTATGAGAGAGAATCGGGGTATCGGGTTTTACCGCACTGAAACATGAAGAAATATTAAGGCTTGATGTTCTAATCGAGTTTTATCTAAGTTCTCAAGGTAATCCTTCCTAGGGTACAGACACGCTCCCTCTCAGGACACGGTCCCGTATCCTACTTAACCCAAGTCTCCTACTCTCGTGGCTTACCAGGTTAAGCGGATCCAATGGGTTCTGTGAAGGATTAGGGTTCCTCGGGTGATTTCGAGTGCTCTCGCCAAAAGAAATCACTAGTCCAGTCTAAGGGATTCCAATGATTGTGGTTCACCTCTCAGTCCATCCCACAACATCTAAAGTATGCATACATATGGTTAGTACATAAACATGAATGAAAACATCCTAGACATGAATAAGAACAAAGATAAATAGAGAAATATATATATCAAGTCATAACATTCAACATTCATACAGTGCCCCGAAAAGAGAGTTTATGCTATCATATACATCATGAAATACATCAAATATCTCATGTAAATGAATTCAAACCAAAGGGAAGGGTAGATCCTTGATGGAAGAAGTTCCAGCACGAAGATCCACATCGAAACGAAGGAAGAATCACGCCGGAATAGTGTTGTCACCCAGAAAATCACCCCAAAACCCTTGGTTTTCGCCGTTTTGCTTCATTCTCCCCAACCACTTGATCAAATCCGATGATTCTAGTCCCAAAACGTGAGTAACTAAGTTATGAAGGTCTCCTCCAAATTTCAGCGAAATCCGCTTCCAAAATAGAAAGTTATAGGCGAAAAATCGAGCGCCTGTCGATGCTGTGCGGGATGATGCACGGCCATGCCCGTGTACGGCTCGGTGGCTGGAAAACTTACTCTTCACGGCTGTGCATGAATGCTTGGCCATGCCCGTGAACGTCTCGGTGAAGCCTGAGATAGTCAGCTCATGCACGGCCGTGCATGGATACACACCCATGACCGTGAAGAGCACAGAGAACTCCAATTGGGCTAAAATTTCACGTGTACCTTTGTCTCATCATGAGGAATTGTTCCATATCTTCAGATCTTTCAAATTCTACCAATTTTGAGGCAAAATACCTATATTTCAATAAAACAGAGGAAAAGTGAAGGTTCTGAAGAATATGAAGCATTTAAGTGCATAAATGAGACAAAGCATGTATTTTACTCTGAAATAATGATAAAATTAAATCGCGATATATCATATATTTGCATGTCATCATGCATCATTAGGTAGATGATGCCAATTTGTGCGTTGAGAAGTAAACAAAGTGGAAGATTTACAATATAATCAATAAAAAACAAGAAAAAAAAAACTATTTTGACGACTAAGTTTTTCATGCATGCACAGGCTCGCGAGCTATTGGTTTCAATCCCATTTTGTCTTTGCTAATGGCAATAATAATCAACGGAACTTTGAGTTACGCATCTCTGCCGGTGAGTAGTTACTTAGACAAATAGCCCAATTAAAAAATAAATGAACACCATTTGATGTGTTGTTTTGCAAGCGATGTACAGGGTTGGATACCTTCACCTTTCTTTCCAATTTACGTTCACAATATCCACAGATGCAAGCATGGTAGTGATTCAGGGAGTTATGATTCGGAAGGGAGGTAGCTGAGTTCATTATAATTGTAATCTACGTCATGCTGGGGTGCTTATTATTTTACATATTTGATTTCAGATTTGTCCCCGTAAATTTTGAGAACATGTTCAGCAAGTACGCGAGAACAGAGCCCAATAGACTTAATTTTGCAGAAATATGGCGAATGATAGAGGGCCAAAGGCAAGCCTACGACTTCTTTGGATGGTGAGCAATTTATCTACCAATCAATAATGATCATGTTTGATTAAGGGGATGAACGAGCCGCAGATCGATTGAGCAGAGATGGATGTTTTGCAGGATTGCGACGAAAGTAAAATGGTTGCTACTGTATCTGCTAGCAAGAGACGAGGAGGGATTCCTGTCCAGGGAAGCCGTGCGGAGATGCTTCGACGGAAGCTTGTTCAAGTTCTGTACCGGACAACGAGAGGCGTATGAGAAGATGTACTAGAAACAGCTAAACGACGACCTTTCTAATGTGTGTGACATCGTTTATGTAACTCATCTGCTGTATGTTTTTCCAACTTGGAATTAGTATCATCGCACTAATAATGTGCAGGCCAGTTTGAACTCCCAAGACGTAAATTCTACCAACTGTTCATCAAACAATTGATGTGTATGAAGGCGTTGACATCGCAGTATCCTGCAGGCGGGGTCAAATTTGGGGCAACCAATTTATAAGATTATGATTCAGAACAGCCGGGTCTGTCTAGCAATTTAAGAAATCAACGAGGTTTTAGGCTTGTACTTTATATTAAAATCAAATCCTACGAGGATATCAGACTATATATCTTATGTTGGTATTGACTTCTCTGAGTTTGAAAGTAGTTGATACCTCCTGTGAAACCCCCCTCTGCGAAAACTTTCGTCCCTCGCCCTCCTCGCCCTCCTGCCTGTCCGGTGCTCGCACGACCATCCCCTGATCCTCCAGATCCTGGTATTCTAGGCTCCACCTCTGCTTCCTCCTCAATGCAGCGGGATCCTAATCTCGTGGAGGTTCCTGTTAGATCCTCCCCCTCGGGTACTCCGCTCTCGCATCCATCGCTGACACCCTCACACACTTCTGGTCTCAAGCCATCCTCAAGCGCCTCCTGGGCCGGTCTTTTCCGCCCGAAGATTGGCGTTCTGCCGCTCAGTTCCCACTTCTCCACCTCGGTTCTAGAAAAGATCACTGGCAAGTATCCGGATCAGGTTGTTTTTGATGAAGCTCGGCTCGAAGAGCTACGGCAACCTTGGAAAAGATGCTTGATCGGTAAGTTTATTTCAAGGCCTCCTTCCCTCCTCACTCTGCGCAATCTCATCCCTAATCTCTGGCCATTCTCCCCTGAGATTATAGATATGGCTAATGGATTCTTTTTATTCCGCTTTGCTTCGGAGGATGATGCCCTAGCTGTGCTCACAGAAGGCCCTTGGACCATCCAGGGGAGGGTCCTCAACTTGATACCATTGCAGGCTGATTTCCAGCCGTTGCATCAACATATTCAATCGGCTCCAGTCTGGGTTCGCCTCCCTGGTCTTTCGTTTGAATATTGGACTGAGGAAAACCTGGCGGCGATTGTGTCGTGGATTGGCAAGCCTCTGAAGATTGACGAGAGGTTGGCCAATCTTGAACGGGGGCAGTTCGATTGGATATGCATTGAAATTGACATGCAGAAGCCTCTTCGGGAAGGTGTATGGGTAGGCCAAAATGAACGTGCCTTCTTCCAAATTTGCTCCTATGAAAATCTCTCGACTCTCTGCTCTGTGTGTGGTTGCTTGGGTCATCTGGCAGCCCTCTGCCCTTCTACCCCTGTGGCTGCTTCAACTAAAGAGCCAGGGCTTGATTCTCAGTTGAAAGGAAACTTGCCCCCGCTTCCTGTTCCTGTCACCTCTGAGCTCCCTGAGGTTGGACCCTGGCTTCGTGTCCAACGTAGGAAGCCGGCCCGAGGGACTTCCGCCCGTGCTGGGTTGACTCCGCCGAAGCACCTGCCGGATCCGGCTCCTCCTCCCTCGGAGGGACGATCCAGATGAGCTGTAGATGGACACTCTCCCTCACCTTCTAGCCATCCGATCCAGTCAGCTCGGATGGGTCAACAGGGTCAACGCAAATGGACCTTTCAGTTCTCGCCAGTCTGGCGAGTTGACCATTCCTTCCAGGTTGGATTTTTCGCCCATTACTAAAGACCAGCCACATGTGCCGTTCAATGATGAAGATCAGCGAGAATCGTACTATGCTCAGGCTCTCGTTCCTGTGCCCAGACAGGGGAGGTCCCATCCCGTTGGAGCGGCGCCTCTGGGAGTCTACCATTCTACTCCTTCTGGTGCCTCCCCGATGGTTGTCGCTGATCCCTTGACCGGTGATATCCCAGCGGATCCTGACCCCCCTGACACCTCGGATCTGCTTTCATCGCTAGTTCATGTTGCAGGACCTCACCTGGCTGCGGCTGTCAATGGTTCTTCGTTCGCACCTTTGAAAGTTCCTACTTCCTTGGAATCTCATTTTGAGGAGGCTGGCTCTCATCTCCAGCTTGTCGTCGTCTTGGCAAAGACCTCCTCTCTTCTTGCTCTAAAGAGCTCTAAATGCAAGCGAGCGTGTCCTGGAACCAGCGCATGCGGTGTGAAAAGGGCTCTTCTTAACTCACCCCCAACTTGATGAATCTCTTATCTTGGAACTACAGGGGTGCGGGGCGGAAGCTCTCCCGGGATCACATTAAAATGTTGGTCCACAAATACAACTTGCATATGCTTGCGCTGCAGGAAACGCATCTTTCCTCTGAAGGCACTCGCAGGTTTGCGCTTACATTGGGTCGCCACTGGGAGCTCGCACACGTTCCGGCGGTATGTGCTTTAGGTGGTATTCTCCTTGCTTGGTCTACTAATCATTTGGAGATTAAGGTACTCGCTTTTGGACCTCAAGTTATTCACTCCATTGTTATGGCTAAGTGTGGTAAACCTTGGCTCATGTCTGTTTTTTACGCTAGCACTGATCATTTGTCTCGTAATACCATGTGGAATGATCTTGCTATAGTTCATTTGGCAGACTACCCTTGGTTACTCTGTGGAGATTTTAATTGCATTCTGAACTCTGAAGACAAATTCGGCGGCAATGACTATTCTTCTTCCTACTCTACCTCTTGCTTGAGGAACTTCATCACTGAGAACGGCCTCATTGACATGGGTTTTCATGGCCCTCAGTTCACCTGGAGCAATAACCGTAAGGGGCCCCAGAAAATTCTTTCAAGGATTGACCGCTCTTTTGCTTCCTCCCCTTGGTTGGATCTCTATAGTAAATCCCAAGTTCACCATCTTGCTAGGGGTATCTCTGATCATGCCCCTCTCTTGATAAATATTTTGGATTCTTCCAGACGTAAACCTAAGCTGTTCCGGTTCCAGCCGTACTAGACCGAGTACTCTGAGGTTCGTAGGATTGTCCAAGCTCGTTGGACTCAAGGGCCTTCTCAACCTAGTCAGGATAGATACTTCTCCTTACGCCTCCTCCGCATCAAAACTGATTTGTCCAAATGGCATACTAATCACCTAGGTAGTCTGGAAAAGGCCCTGGATCATACTCTTGGCCTGATCTCTACCCTTCAGCGGATTGAAGGCCAGCGTTCCCTGTCTTTGTTAGAAGAATCCTTCCTTAGATCCAACATCAACAGAGCCAAAGCTCTTACTAGACAGTTGTCTATTAAGTGGTGGACCCTTGCTAAATTTAGGTGGATTCAGGCTGGGGACTGTAATACTATTTTCTTTCATAAAATTGTCTCGGCCCGTGCCAGATCTAACCTTATTCATAGTATTACCTTGGACACAGGTAACATTATTGTCGACTCTGATTCTATTGCCCATGCTTTTGCGCAGTTTTACTCTGATCTTTGGCGCAAGCCTCTGCTTAGTCCGGGCCAGAGGTGGGAGGAGCGGCTAGCTAGCTTGTCCTCCCTGCTGCCTCCCTTGCCCGCGGCCACCTTTGACTCCTTATTGAGTCCCCTTCAGTCCTCTAAGCTGAGGTCGGTGGTTACCAACCTCGCTAATGGCAAAAGTCCCGGCCCGGATGGTTTTACCAATGAATTTTACAAATGCTATTGGAATGATATTGAGCCTGACTTCAATTCCTTTGTCCAGCAATTCTTTGAACATTCTTTGATTCCTCAATCCTAGGGTGAGACCTTACTCATTCTCATTCCCAAAATTTCTGCCCCCCCCAGCTTATTAAAGACTATCGGCCTATATCCCTCTGTAATGTTTCCTATCGGATTCTTGCCAAACTCATTGCTAACTGGCTGAGGAATCTCATGCCTCTTTTGATTAATAGGGAACAATCTGCCTTTATCAAAGGCCGCAGCATCCATGATAACATCTCCACAATTCAAGAGCTGGCCCATACAATGCATGCTTCTAAGTGCAAGACTCCCTTAATTCTTCTTAAAATTGACTTGGCCAAAGCTTTCGACATTGTCAAATGGGAAGCCATTTACCATACTCTTCATTTCCATAAATTTCCTCCCAAATTCATCTTGTGGATCCATGCTTGTATTGAGTCTGCTAGTTTTACTTGTTTGAGTAATGGGTTCTCCTCTACCAATTTCACTAGTTCTCGTGGTATCCGGCAAGGAGACCCTCTTTCCCCTTACCTTTTTTGTCTTGGTTATGAACATTCTCAGCTTCATGCTTAAAGACCTTTCCAATGCTAGTAAGATTACACCTTTCAATCTCAAGAACAATATTCAGATCTCTCACCTCATGTATGCCGATGACCTAGTGCTTTGCTTTAAGGCGAACCCTAGGTCCTGTCAGGCAAATCAAGAAGATTCTCTATACTTTCTCCCTTGTCTCTGGACTATCTCTCAATCTTGATAAATCTAGAGTCTATTTTCCTAAATCCTACGCGGCCCACACTAAGCAGTTGGTGCTTCGTACCTTGAATGTTAGAGAAGGCTTCTTCCCTTTCAAATACTTAGGAGCCTTTATTTCTTCAGTTTTTGTTACTCGGGTTACCACCAGGGCTTGCCAGGAGGAAATGCGTGCTCATCTAAGTTCTTGGCGGGGTCGGCTAATTTCTCAAGCTAGCAGAATTGCGCTTGTTAACTCCACCCTTCTGGCCACCCCCATTCACTCTTTAAAGCAAAATGGGTTTCGAACCCCACTCACTCTATTCTTTCTAATGCTCCTTCTAATAGCTTACTCTTCTTTTTTATACTAGGATATATGTATGTAATATTTTTCACATTTAACTTTTTATGGTGTTTTATTTTAATTAATAAATAATTTTAAACATTATACAATTTTATAATAATATTTTATAACACTTCTTCTCACAACAATTTATAGTATTTTTACAGCAATAATAATATTTTTTTACCCTACGGCACAATGTTTTTCAACTTGCACCAACAGCATCTTCATCTTTCCTACACTCTCAAACTGGCTCTTAGTAGATCTAACCATCAACTTTTGATGTTGACTACTATTTGTCCATTCTTTGAACGAATATTTGTTTTTTTTTTCTTTCAGGTAAGCCAAATAAATTTAGCTTTTAAGCTGTTCATTCAAAAATAGGACAGATACTTCAAACACACCTTTAGGCTATGTCTAGTAGTAGAGAAAATAGGAAGAAAAGAGATCAAGGAAGGAAAAATAGGAATTTTTTTTCTTGTTTACTAGGAAAGACAGATGGAAGCGAAGACAAAAAATAACAGTATTTTCTGTCGAGAAGCTTTCCGCCCTGATTAGGGCAGAAAGCTTAAATCCACTGTAGACACTCGTCACTCGTCATCCACATGAACGTGAAATGCGAGCTCGCCCCTTGGTGTTCGCTATTCACGCGAACTCGAACGTCAGCTCACCCTTGCCGCCATTTGCCTCGCCCTCACCATCGTCAACGTGAGCTCGCCACTCAACATCCACGCAAACACGAACGCGAGCTCGCCTGCCAAATACATGTGATTATATCATCCTCTCCTTTCTTCTTTTCTTTCCCTCCTCTTTCCTCTCTTTTTTTTCTCACCATCCTATTAAACGCGGCGTTAATGTATATACGTTGCTTTTTGCACTTACAAGATATATATGGATAAATGATTCATTAGCTTTGGTCCTTATTTTTGTGTACACTTTAATAAAGTTATCTATATGTAATCATGTTAGAGTTCTAATAGCAAAACAGGTGAGTAGTACGTCTATAAAGTATTTTGAATCACTATAATGTGCTTTAAAAAATATGTACAATATTTTTTATTTTTTTAATTTTTAATTTTTATAAAAGTTATTTAATTGGATTCTATGTATTCCTAATAAAGTTATACACTTGTACGATATTATTAACCCATCGAACTAATATCTAAGAGGATAATCGTAACAAATTTGTAAGTAGAGGAACCAGACTTCATCCATGATTCAATTTGGTAAGTTGTCATTGTTGATGTGAATTGTCGGGCCACGGTTAATCCAAGCTGAACCAGGTCTCATCCTGGTTGGTAAATTATGCACTATTCACATGAATACGGCTAATTTATAGGGGTGTTCAAAAAAATTAGAAAATCGATAGACTATGGTTAATCGACCGAACAGAACCGCTTGGACGGTTAACCGAATTGACAGGTTCGGTTCACAGTCGGTTTTTAGCTTATAAATTTATAGTTTAGTTTGGTTATGGTTCGGGGAAAAATTTTTCACCGGTTAACCAAATTGACCGAATATATGTATATATATAACCTAAGCTTATAAATTGATTGTTCATCTAGTATAATGGTTAGACATTGCTTTATAAGATAGTTAGTCATGGGTTTGAAACTTATTGACTACAATTTAAAAATTAATTATTTTACATATTTAATTATCAAATAATAATATTTAATATTATATACAGGTTGTATTTTATATATTTTATATTTATTAGAGAAATAATTTTCTTAATCGATTAACCAAAAACCGATGGTTAACCAAACTAAAAAACTGATTAATCGGTTAACTGATTTTTTGGTTCGGGAACGGTTTGTAATATAGCTGAACCGTTCTAATAGGTTCGGGACAGGATTTGGGATCACGGTGCGGTTAACCAAACCGTGAACACCCCTGCTAATTTGGGCCAAACCAAACTAAATCGAGTATAATCTTAGCTTAACACTAGATTGATCAAATTTTATTGAGATAATTATATAGTTTAAGGGCATTTGAAGAGTCTTATCTCTGCTCACGGTTAGTTAAGTTATAATTTAACATAAATAATCATCGTTAGCCTCCACACATTGCCTTAAAGAAGAGAGTCATCTTTTCTATATTAAAAGGTGCACAGTAATAACAGTGTGTATACTAGGAGGGACAAGAAAATAGTAAAGATGGATGGGAAAATAGAAAGTAAGGAAAATATAGGAGGATTAAATCTGCCATGTGAAAATCACGTGTTCGAGAAATCCAACATCTCGCGTTCGCTTCCGTGAGCGGCAACATCTAGCGGGGCAGCGAGTAGTGTCTATGATGTCCAGTGGGGCGGCAAGTGGCATCCGTGACGTCTGTCCACGAGCTGGTGAAGACGTTTGCAAGAGGCGAGCCATCCGCAAACGCTCAGCGGGGCAACGAGCCATCCGCAACGTTCAGCGGGGCAATGAGCGGCGTCCGTCCATGAGCTAGCGAAGACGTCTGCAAGAGGCGAGCCATCTGCGAGCTAACGAAGACATTTGCGAGTTGGCGTAGACATCTACGAGAGGCAAGCTGTCCGCGATGTCCAACGTGGCAGCGAGCGTCATCCGCGAGCTAGGCGAGGATTGAAAATGAGTGGCGAGTTGGGCGAGCTGGGTGAGCCGTCCACGACGTCCAGCAGGGCGGCGAGCCGCTTCTGCATTTAGTCAGCGAGCAGCATCCACGACAGGTCGGCATCCACGAGCGCATCACGCGTTCAATCCGCCCAAATTTTCCCTCTCCCATCCATCCAATTTTCCCTCCTCTTAATTCATCCATTCCGGTATACAAGGGATTTTTTTCAACTCATCCCTTCCACCCTAAAATTCATCCTAAATACATCCTAGTAAACAAGCTGCTATAGATTTGCATACATTTAGATAATTTTATTAGTATTAGTTAATCATATTTTAAACTCCTCCAATGACTTCAATTTAAAATTTACATTTTTTCCGTTAACATAAATTAAGAACAGCAGAGTCCGTCTGCATCAACAACTCAAACAAATGCCTGACTAAGATATAATGTTGAAGTTACAAGTAAATCATTAACAATTTAAACAACTAGGACTGTTCATTTGGATTTATTTATTCTGCAAGTTCCGGAAGAAGCTGAAGGGAAGAGCTATTACAACAAAACTTGCGAATTTAGTGTTACATCAAAATAAATGAAGATGAGAAGGACATTTACATAGCATGAAACGCCAATGTTTTGTCAATTGCTTTGGATACAAACTGACAATACTGCACTGCAACGAATTAAAAGTCAAAAGACTTGATTGAGACGAAAAAATGTGGGCCAAATAAAAAGTAGGATCATAGTTTAAGAACTACCCTTGTCCCTTGTAGATTCACCTTGCCTTCGCTCTTTCAGCATAATCATATTAAATTAAAATTCACCAGTAGTCATTGCAAGTGCAATATCCATCCTGAAAACTGTGGTACCTATTGGCATCCCTCACCACAATCTCCCTCTGAATTACCCTACTTATATACTTGAAGCATTCATGGCAGTCACCACATATCCTCAAATTCTTCACCACTCTCAGTGACTTCCCCTTGGGCACTGATCCGCTCAATACAGCAAATGCTACCGCTAGTCTCTCACTGTGGAACCAAGCCCTTCATCCATCTCTTTGCAGCCGATTTTGCCAACTTCCTCCTTTAACTCCATCAGCTTGGCATGTATATCAGCCACCCTTTCATGTTTCCGATCCCCCGCTATAAATACATGTACTTGACCCTTCACTTCGATCCAACTACGGCCTCCTTCCTTCTTAACTCCAAGGTTCCTCATCTCTGTCCACAGTTCAGCTGTCTCATCCTTTTTGCCAATATGAGAGTATATATTAGCTAGCATGACATAGGCTGAGTCATCCTTGGGATTAAGTTGCAAGAGTCGCTGGCTAGCAACCGCAGCCATGTCCGTTGCACGGTGAACAAGAGAACCAGAAAGCAGCGTCCGCCAAACTGCTGCATCAGGCTCACAAGGCATTGTTAGGGCAAGACGCTCTGCATCCACCAAACGTCCTACACGGGCAAGCGCGCCAACCAAGCATGTGTAATGCTCAAGACTTGGCACAATCTCGTATTGAGTACTCATACAACCAATCCATCTCTCGGCCTCATCAGATAATCCGGCATTGCTGCACGCAGTAAGGATCCCAAGAAAGGTGTATTCATCAGGGTGAAGGCCTCGTCTCAGCATTTCGTCGAACAATTCAACAACTTTCTCGGTGTTTCCCTGTTGCGGATATGCACCCAGCATTGCAACGTGACGAGATTAGCATCCATAAGCATTCCTCAAACACCTTGCTAGCATCAGAGGTGATGCCAGATTTCCCATAAGCATCAACCAGGGCGGTGCTGACCACCAGATTCGTTTCCAACCCTGCAACAACAGCATGAGCATGTATAACGCGTGACTGCTCTAGCGCAGCTAAGCGAGCAGCTGCGCGTAGGGCAGTAGATACACAGTACATAGTCGACGGAACACAGGCATCTGACCTCATTAAGGCGAAGACATGGAGCGCATTGACTGCGCAATGGTTCTGCGAAAGACCAACAATCAAAGCGCCATAACAGACCTCGTCTGGATCAGAAATTTCATAAAACACATTGACGGCGTCCTGGGTGTGCCGGGCCTTAGAGTAGAAGTGAACAAGGGCGGAGCCAACGAAAGGGAGGTGAGAGAGGGCGAGCTTGGTGGCGAGTGCGTGGATCTGGAGGCCAGAGGGGAGGGTTGAGGGAAGGGAGGAGGATGTAGGAACCCCTAATCATAAGGGGGCAAAACCCTAAGCATGGCGCTAATGTAAAATATGCAAGCGGAAGCAAGGGTTCAAGATCATTTGCATGCCATATGTTCAACTATAATCGATTGAATAGATTGAGATAAAAATCATACCAACGCCATATGCTTGGAAGTCGGCTTGGATAAAGAGAACAAAGTAGATCTCCTCCACAAGTTCACACACAAGGTGAAGATGCTTACTCCTTGCGGTCTCTTGTGCTAGCAAGACACCCAAGCCTTCAAGTGTCGAATGGAAGGGGATGATGAACCTCTTGGCCGAGAGCTCCTCTTGCTCAACCTCTCCTTCTCTTCGTCAATCACAACCCAACCAAAGTCGAATGCGTTGAAGAGAAGAGAGCAAACGCATATGCGTTTTTGGCATTGAAGTGAGTGAAACCGGCCCTTGATGACTTTCCATAAATGGAAGCTCATCAAGTCCATGCGCTCAACTCAACCCAAACGCATTTTAGGATTGAACCATGCGTTCACCATTGTGAACCGGTTCAAGCCAAAATGTCAAATCGGCTTTGGTTCAACAAACCAAACCGAAATAGCTCTAGCCACTTGGTCTAGACCAAATTGAACCCCCAAGGCTCATGATCTAACCATTCATCATCTGATGCCCTTGATCTAGCATCACCTCTCTCGATCGAAGCTTACCGATCTCAAGTCCTAATCAATCAAACATGATCAGACCAGATCTCACTTACAATCAGAGATTAAATCCCTTTAATCTGAACTCAAAGAATCCAGTCCATACGATCTGACTCAAGTAAGCCATATCACCAAATTGTGCGACCCTGAGGGTTTCCTCTAAATGTCGGTAACGATAACTTACGTTATCACGATCAGTGAGGGGTATCTAGCAACACATCACTGTCTCCCGATATAAAGGAAAGAGTCTTCCAAGACTACTCCCAAACCATAGCACAAGTGTGACTCAATTCACAAGGCATACATGTGTCCTTTGCCACTGGATGTTCTTATTGGACAAGCGGGTCAAGCTTGTAACTCCAATACGATGAGCATGATTAGATCAGATGCACATAGTCATCTGGGTATGGCCATACACTATCTCAATCATCTCATATAGGGGGGCCCTTAGAACACCACACTCCTTAAACAAGGAGACGGCAATCCTATGTCTATCACTAGTGCCCTAACCTGATTCAAGCTCACCATCCAAGATAGTCTATAATCATTATATTTCAAATGATATTGAACTACCTCAAAACAATGACAATCATCATTTAGAAACACAAGTGATCTCAAGTCAAAGGACATGTGCCACTTGCTGCTTACAGGGATCATTCACATTGTGACAAGCAATGCAATATCCCAGTAGGGTCTGTCCAGTACATCCAATGTACCCATGAGTCTACATCTTATTCCATGCTCGAAGCATCCTATAAGATTAGCACTTATATTAGTCTCAATCATATCAAGGCTGTCTCATGTTCACCAAGATATCTCGACTAAGGACATATAGCCTGTTAGCCTAGCTGAACAGCTTTGAGACATTATTCAGAAGTACACTTATTACAGCAGACAAGGTAACAACCTGAATAACAACCATGCCTTTTATAAACATAAGAGTTTATTACATGATACTTATACAATCCCAAGGCCTCAAACATTAGCCTTAAGGGCATACCCCAACAATCTCCCACTTGCACTTAATCTAATGGTTGAGAAATCTCAAACCCATATTATTACAGTGCTTCTCATGCTTCTGCTGCGCCAGAGGCTTGGTAAGCGGGTCTGCCAGATTGTCATCTGTATGAACCTTGCATATTTTGATCTCGCCACGATCAATGATCTCCCGGATCAAGTGAAACCGTCTCTGTATGTGCTTGGACTTCTGGTGCGACCGTGGTTCCTTTGCTTGTGCTATAGCACCAGTGTTATCACAGAAGATAACCAAAGGATCTGCACTCGAAGGAACGACACCAAGTTCTCTCACGAACTTACGAATCCACACTGCCTCCTTGGATGCTTCCGAGGCTGCAACATACTCGGCTTCTGTTGTGGAATCAGCAACAGTTGACTGTTTGAAGCTCTTCCACACCACT
This sequence comes from Costus lasius, assembly GCA_027563935.2. Lineage (NCBI taxonomy): Eukaryota > Viridiplantae > Streptophyta > Magnoliopsida > Zingiberales > Costaceae > Costus > Costus lasius. The sequence continues at coordinate 63,024,915 of CM050447.1, forward strand.
GCTCCACCATTCAAGCTAAAAACATAGCCTGATTGCGATCGGAAATCATCCTGGTCCGACTGGAACGAAGCGTCAGTATATCCCTCTATACTGAGTTCTTCCTGACCACCATATATCAAGAACATATCTTTGGTCCTCCGCAGATATTTTAAGATGTTCTTGACTACAATCCAGTGCGCCAATCCTGGATTACTTTGGAATCGACTGGTCACGCTTAACCCGTAAGCGACGTCTGGGCGAGTACACAACATCGCATACATAATGGACCCAATAGCCGAAGCATAAGGCGTATTGTCCATTTCATCTTTCTCAGTCTGTGTTTGTGGACACTGACTCTTTGAAAGATTCAGACCATGTCTGACTGGAAGATATCCACGTTTAGAATTCTCTAAATGGAATCTCTCCAGGACTTTATCGATGTAAGTACTCTGGCACAGCCCGAGAAGCCTCTTAGATCTATCCCGGTAGATCTTGACACCTAATACATAGGCTGCTTCTCCTAGATCTTTCATCTGGAAACATTTTCCTAACCATGCCTTAACAGCATGCAGTTCAGGAATATCATTTCCAATGATTAAGATATCATCGACGTAGAGGATTAGGAATGTAATCACGCTCCCACTAAACCTCTTATATACACACGGGTCATCTTCGTTCTTGATGAAACCAAACTCAGAGATTGATTCATCAAAACGAATATTCCAGCTTCTTGATGCTTGTTTAAGTCCATAAATGGACTTCTTTAACTTGCATATTTTATGACGATCTGCTGGATTAGTGAAACCTTCCGGTTGTGTCATATACACATCCTCATCCAGATTTCCATTAAGGAAAGCTGTCTTCACATCCATTTGCCAGATCTCATAGTCGTAATATGCTGCTATCGCGAAAAGAATCCGAATAGACTTAAACATGGCCACAGGAGAGAAAGTTTCATCATAATCTATCCCGTAGATTTGTTTGAAACCTTTCGCAACTAGCCTGCCTTTATAGGTAACGACGTTACCATCCATGTCAATCTTCTTCTTGAAGATCCATTTACAGCCTATAGGGATTACTCCCGGAGGCGGATCAACCAAATCCCAGACTTGGTTATCTGACATGGAGTCCATCTCGGCTCGCATAGCTTCAAGCCATCTAGCTGACTCCGGTCCACTGACCGCATCCGCATAAGTTAGGGGTTCATCATTATCAATGATGTAGACTCCGTCATAGCGCTCAGGCTGTCGACGGATCCTACCCGATCTTCGCGGTTCCCGTGATATCTGAGCCTCAGGTTGTTCAATAACCTGATCTACCGGCTCAGGCTCATCCAACTCTGCTTGACTACTTTGTCCTTCCTCTGAATTCTCATCCAGCTTTATTTCTCTCCCACTGGCCTCTTGCAGAAGAAACTCCTTCTCAAGAAATATGGCCGTCCGAGCAACAAAAACCTTGTTCTCTTTGGGATCGTAGAAATAATAACCCTTAGTTTCCTTAGGGTAACCGACAAAGATACATTTCTCAGATCTGCTCTCCAGTTTCCCAGAGGCGAGCTTTTTGACATAAGCCTCGCAACCCCAGATCCTGATAAATGTCAAGCTAGGCTGTTTTCCATACCATAACTCATATGGCGTCTTTAAAACTGCCTTGGATGGCACTCGGTTTAGTACCTTTGCAGCTGTTTCCAGTGCAAAACCCCAAAAGGAATATGGAAGAGTAGCCTGACTCATCATAGAACGAACCATATCAAGTAACGTTCTATTTCTCCTCTCGGACACACCATTCCATTGCGGTGTTCCTGGCGGAGTGAGCTGTGAGATAATCCCACACTCCTTCAGATAGTCAGTAAATGCATGACTCAGGTATTCACCACCTCGATCAGAACGAAGTGCCTTGATATTTCGGCCTAGCTGATTTTGTACTTCATTTTTGAACTCTTTGAACTTGTCAAAAGATTCACTTTTATGTCTCATTAAATAGACATACCCATACCTACTGAAATCATCAGTAAAGGTAATGAAGTACTGATAGCCACCTCTGGCATGTTTACTAAAAGGCCCACACACATCACTGTGTATAAGGTCAAGTAAACCTGAAGCCCTTTGACCTTTGTGAGGAAAAGGAGACTTCGTCATTTTACCCATCAAACAAGCTTTGCATGTATCAATCTCCTCATAGGAGAATGATCCCAGCAGTCCATGTTCATGCAACCGCTTAATGCGCTTCTCGTTTATATGGCCTAAACGACTATGCCATAACAAGGTGCTGTCATCAGCATACTTGGCTTTCTTATTATCAATGTTTTGTATAGAATTTTCCATGTCCAACATGTATAACCCATTGTTAATTGAACCAGTTGCATACACAATATTATCATGAGATAAAACACACTTTGAAATATTGCATTCAAAGGCAAATCCTTTCATGACAAGAGCAGGAATAGAGATAATATTCTTGGTAATACTCGGTACAAAATAACAATTGTTTAATTCTAATACAACGCCAGATGGTAAAGAAATGAAATAGTCTCCTACAGCAACAGCAGCAACCCGTGCCCCGTTTCCAACTCGTAGGTCTACCTCATGCTGTCCCACCTGCCTTCTTCTCTTGAGTTCCTGCACATTTGAACAAATGTGAACTCCACATGCGGTGTCCAACACCCATGAAATGGTAGAAGAAGATAACATGACCTCAGTCACATATATACCTGAGCCAGAAGCGATGCTTCCCCTCTTATCTCCTTGGAGCGCTTTACAGTCCTTTTTCCAGTGACCCAGCTGGCCACAGTGGAAACACCTGTTGTCCTTCGACCGCTTCACCTTCTGTTTCAGGGCCTTGCTGTAATTCTTGACAGGGGCCTTGCCCTTCTTCCCCTTCTTCTTGTTCCTAGAAGGAACCATCAAGACAGAGGTTGAAGGCTTACCCTTCAGAGTTTCCTCAGTGGTCAAGAGCATATTCAGCAGCTCTGCCGGCGTACAATCGATCTTGTTCATATTAAAGTTAATAATGAACGCATCGAAAGAAGGCGGAAGAGACTGTAGAATAATGTCCACAGCAAGCTCCTGGTTGACGGTATGCCCCAGTTTCTCTAGAGCCTCCTTGTGCCCAATCATCTTGAGCACATGAGCTCCCACTGGGCTCCCCTCAGCCAGTTTGCTCTGAAAGAAGAGCTTCGTCAGATTATAGCGCTCAGTCCTCGCCTGTGCAGCATACAGCATCTTGAGGTTCGCTATAATTTCTATAGCCGACATATCCTCATGCTGACGCTGCAGCGGTGGCGTCATAGACGCTAGCATCAGGCAAGCGACATCAATGCTATCATTGACGTGCTTTTCGTAGGCATCCCGAACCGCCCTTGCGGCGTTCGGAGCGGGCTGCGGCGGTATCGCCGTCTCGAGGACATACAGTTTCCTCTCTGCCTTAAGAACAATCTTAAGGTGTCCGAACCAGTCAGAGAAGTTCGGCCCAGCAAACTTCTCCCTTTCCAGTAGGGATCGCACATTGAAGCTCATGGTGTTCGTTGCTGCAGGAATCTACAACAAGCAAGAACAGCAAGGTCAGTATCAATGTTTCAGAATCAATCCAGGACTTAAGAAAGATTCTTTTCTCACTATTTTGTCTGACTGAAAAATCCAGTAAACAGTCCGAAAGAGTAAACACTCTTTTAGTGAGATGGGATCCAGATTTCATACTTGGTCTCCGCGTCCCGCTCAAGCGAGATAAGATGCACAGAGATGACAAGCACTAATTTCTGGTAGGCTGTCCCAGCCAATCGCCAACCCGTGCGATTCCCCTTCATCTTGGCAATCCAGCAGACTGTGCCAACTGAGTTGGTACAACACAGTCTCTGATCCCAGAGATGGCTGCCTCCATGTGCTACCATATGCGCCACATATGTAGTCTACATGGTCAAGCTGACCTGACCTACTCCCTGGACCACCACGTGCTATGCTGAGCAACGAGAGGGGATAAATCCCAACTCTGTAACACGCAGGTGAAATCCAGCACCGTCTGAAGATAGATGGACGTGCCCACTGAGTGGGTTCAACACGGCTCCAACGATAGTCAGAAAGGTGAGGTTTCGCGTCAGAAGGCTTACGAGCTTGATATGTTAGCGTTGGATTTTAACGGTCTTTTATCTTCTTACTATCAGGCATGTCCTATGGCTATAGCAGAAGATAAACATAAATATGCAATTCTAATTATTAGCAATAAGTAGAAAGCATGATCTTATGTGGTAAAAGCCCATGAACCCTAGTAAGACCTTAATATTACTTAAGTCTTCACTTGAGCTTCATTGCATCTCATCTGGTCCAACCCAGTGCCCTAGCGCCAAGAGCACCTCAGGTGCACCACCAGGTGAATGCCCCTCTTGGATGTGTGCCTTTGTTCTTGTCTAATCAAAGTACATTTGATCTATCTAGACAAGGTTGACTCGCAGGTCAACAACATATTATAAATTAAGTACAATGTGATTCGCAGATCACAAATTAATTTACAATTTTTAAGTCCAGGCACGCAGGCCCCAGCACAGCACACAATTGGGCAACCCACATAAGACTAAATAAACAAGCATATGGTTCAATCAACATGTGATCCAATCATCTTGAAATTAAAAGTTTTGAAAACCCCATGGCATCAATTTTAATTTCCTTATGAGCCCTACAACCTTACAATGGTCCATTGATGGGGATCCACTCATCCATCTAGTTAGATCCTTTGCCCTTGCATGCACCGAGTCCTAACTGACCCGAGTTGACCTAATGGTCAACCATGCATGCGCCAAGGGCTGAACTACCCCCATGAGTTTTGGCAAGCGGGTGTGACCCCGGGCCTAACTCAAGTGTGTTCAGTAGTGTCTCAACCAGACCTCGCTACACGCCCTAGATGCAGTCAACCTATAGCCACCTTGTGCTTGCGCATAGGTGCTATCAGGTTAACCCATCTGAGCTGTCAGATGGTCTGATCAGACTTGGATCTAACCTAGTGGTGACTTCAACCCCATCAACCCATCTAAGGGTTTAATGTAGTGGCACCTTAGATCTAATTAAGCGCGCAAGATGTAAGTTTTAGAAAAACCTTAGAACATGCGCAATCATACAAACAAACAACATGCTTGCATATAACCCTTAGATCTAAGGGGGTCCCCTTCAAGGGGGAGCGCAAACTTTAGGGGGTCCCCTTCAAGGGGGAGCGCATACTTTAGGGGGTCCCCTTCAAGGGGGGAGCGCATACTTCATATAAGCAAAGCATGATACAAGCGCAACTTCATGTAAGCAAAGCATGATACAAGCGCAACTTCATGTAAGCAAAGCATGATACAAGCGCAACTTCATGTAAGCAAAGCATGCCTCAAGTAAAAGTAAGCGCAACATGAGGATCACATCAGCAAACATAATAGCATGCATAGAGCCTAGCTCTGATACCAATTGTAGGAACCCCTAATCATAAGGGGGCAAAACCCTAAGCATGGCGCTAATGTAAAATATGCAAGCGGAAGCAAGGGTTCAAGATCATTTGCATGCCATATGTTCAACTATAATCGATTGAATAGATTGAGATAAAAATCATACCAACGCCATATGCTTGGAAGTCGGCTTGGATAAAGAGAACAAAGTAGATCTCCTCCACAAGTTCACACACAAGGTGAAGATGCTTACTCCTTGCGGTCTCTTGTGCTAGCAAGACACCCAAGCCTTCAAGTGTCGAATGGAAGGGGATGATGAACCTCTTGGCCGAGAGCTCCTCTTGCTCAACCTCTCCTTCTCTTCGTCAATCACAACCCAACCAAAGTCGAATGCGTTGAAGAGAAGAGAGCAAACGCATATGCGTTTTTGGCATTGAAGTGAGTGAAACCGGCCCTTGATGACTTTCCATAAATGGAAGCTCATCAAGTCCATGCGCTCAACTCAACCCAAACGCATTTTAGGATTGAACCATGCGTTCACCATTGTGAACCGGTTCAAGCCAAAATGTCAAATCGGCTTTGGTTCAACAAACCAAACCGAAATAGCTCTAGCCACTTGGTCTAGACCAAATTGAACCCCCAAGGCTCATGATCTAACCATTCATCATCTGATGCCCTTGATCTAGCATCACCTCTCTCGATCGAAGCTTACCGATCTCAAGTCCTAATCAATCAAACATGATCAGACCAGATCTCACTTACAATCAGAGATTAAATCCCTTTAATCTGAACTCAAAGAATCCAGTCCATACGATCTGACTCAAGTAAGCCATATCACCAAATTGTGCGACCCTGAGGGTTTCCTCTAAATGTCGGTAACGATAACTTACGTTATCACGATCAGTGAGGGGTATCTAGCAACACATCACTGTCTCCCGATATAAAGGAAAGAGTCTTCCAAGACTACTCCCAAACCATAGCACAAGTGTGACTCAATTCACAAGGCATACATGTGTCCTTTGCCACTGGATGTTCTTATTGGACAAGCGGGTCAAGCTTGTAACTCCAATACGATGAGCATGATTAGATCAGATGCACATAGTCATCTGGGTATGGCCATACACTATCTCAATCATCTCATATAGGGGGGCCCTTAGAACACCACACTCCTTAAACAAGGAGACGGCAATCCTATGTCTATCACTAGTGCCCTAACCTGATTCAAGCTCACCATCCAAGATAGTCTATAATCATTATATTTCAAATGATATTGAACTACCTCAAAACAATGACAATCATCATTTAGAAACACAAGTGATCTCAAGTCAAAGGACATGTGCCACTTGCTGCTTACAGGGATCATTCACATTGTGACAAGCAATGCAATATCCCAGTAGGGTCTGTCCAGTACATCCAATGTACCCATGAGTCTACATCTTATTCCATGCTCGAAGCATCCTATAAGATTAGCACTTATATTAGTCTCAATCATATCAAGGCTGTCTCATGTTCACCAAGATATCTCGACTAAGGACATATAGCCTGTTAGCCTAGCTGAACAGCTTTGAGACATTATTCAGAAGTACACTTATTACAGCAGACAAGGTAACAACCTGAATAACAACCATGCCTTTTATAAACATAAGAGTTTATTACATGATACTTATACAATCCCAAGGCCTCAAACATTAGCCTTAAGGGCATACCCCAACAGAGGAGAGGGATTTGAGTAAAGCGGAAAGGACAGCCTGGGAGCGGAGTTTGGGGTGGCGGAGCATGGAAAGATGCCGAGTCGTAGTCAGTGATGGGTTCCCAACATTGACCCTACCTACGACCATTGAGGGAACGAGCTTCCGCCTTTGTTTCGTTGTCTTCTTCGCGTCTGGTGTCGTTGCCGTCATCGTCGTCGCCATCGCCAACCTCACTTCTAGATCACCTTGGAAGGCACACCTCACTTCCAGATCGCCTTGGAAGGTACAGCCCGCATCCACGTCGTCGACTAGAAGGAGCCGGCTTTGTTGCCGAGGTACACTCTCGCCGTTCCGCCGCCCCCTCAATCTTCGTCTCGGCGGCTCGTTTCTGCCCCGGTGACACCGTTTGTTCTTGCCGCCCACGCTGCATGCCTGCATGGCCGCCTTTTCATGCTCCCCTCAGCGAGCCCTTCTCCCTCTCATCCCCAGGGTTCAGGCTCGCCTGCGTGCGAGAAGTTTCGGACCCGGCTCACCTGCGTGCGGGTTCGCTAATCGGCGTGTGTCTCCGCCTACGCACGGCCCCTCTTCCCCCCTTCTATTCTCCTTCCCATCGCCTATGGCCTCCTCCGCCCTTGTGTTCGTTGGCTGCGGCGTCGGATGTGTCTGGGAGCGTTTCCGGGGAGTTTTCCAAAGCTAAACCTCCTTAGTTGATCACTGGCATGTGACCCTCTTCTTCCTCCGTCAAGATAGCATCTCGATGGGTCGTCGGCGGGCAACCTCCGCTATCTTCGTCGACCACTTCCCTTGCTTCGGGTCTCCACTCGTGCGCCTCCTCTCCGACCTACCTGAGGCGGCTTTGTCCGCCTGCCGTCGATGCACATACGTGCGGTCGTAGGTCCCCTGGCTGAGTTCACCCCAGCCTTTGGTGTGGGATGCCGAGAGGACCTTTACCCTGGGACACCGGTCGCCGGCCGTCTGTGGGTGATCAGGTGTGTCCAACTCCCCGACGCGGGGACGTCCGACCGCCTACCTTTGCCTTCGTCGCTACGCCAGCGTATCGTCTTCACTGTCTACGTCATTGATGCGCCTGCGATGAGTCTAATGTTGGCGGTGAAAACGAGCAGTCATGTACGCTGTGGCCCATGTCCGTCATGGCCGGCTTTGGGTGGGTCCGTTTAGGGTTTGTGCGAACCCAGTCCGACTTAGCGACACTGACCCTTGATGGTTCGCGAGCGTGGATCCGAGTCATATTTGGAATGGAAGAGATCTCCGTTGAGTCCTTGGTCGGGCTGGGGGTCAATTCGACAAATCATCTCTGCCGGTCGCGCCCAATCTCGTGGTTTTGACTATGGTGCCCCAGCGTGGGCGTGTATGGACTCGAGTCAAGCATTGACTCACGTGTACGATTAAAGAAATTTTGATTATGGTAATTACGGGCGTGACAGCTTATCAATTTCCTATAATTCTTCATCTCTTCTCCTTTTTTTTATTGTGATTATATTACCATTCCAATTAGAGGTTGAAATTATTGCTTTGTTCCATTTATTCATGAATATACGTATTACTTTTCTATTTGAGAAAAAAATGGTGAGATTCAGAAAAATTACAGGCAGTTTAAAACAAATTTTTACATTTTATCCGTGCTTAAAATTACAGTGGAGATTATATAGTGGAGGGAGTGACATGGGTTGAGGCCCACAAATCCAGTGGCCCATCAAGGATGCAAGGTGTCATGCCCAGCCCAACTGGTCCCGTCCACGTCAGCACCTTAGCATGGAACTGTGCGCCACCTGAAAACGAAATCAGAAATCAATTTCGTTTCGTGCGTGTTGATTTTGACTAGAGGGTTGACTTCCTCGATTAGAATGCCACGCGAGTGTAACTCTCGCCTCGTCATCTTCACGTGTCTGCGAACAATGCCGCGTTGTTCGTTCGCCGGCCGTTGTCGCCGGAAGAGGTGGATGGGAAAGGAGCGTGCGGCAGGCTCGGACCACGTCCGAACCTCAGGCTTGCCGCCGACAGCCCCTGCTGCCAGAACACTTCGCCGCTGGAAGCAAGGAATGAGAAGACGGCCGGAACTCGCCAAAGGGAGAGGGGCTCACTGGAGCCAGAAAAGACAACATAGAATAGGGAAATTTACGTTCGATTTGATCAAGATCGAACCTACATAAACTCTCGCTCGAAGCTCTCCCAGTTTCAGTTCCACACATCGACGGCCGCTCGCCGTCGACTTACAGCTCTCTCAACGCTTGCCGAATGGAACCCGTCGGCGCCTGCCTGGCGCCGGCATCAAAGCCATAGCTCTGGAATAGGGGGAAAAGAGGTGACACTCATCGTAATGGCTCGCCACCACACGCCCGTCGGAGGAAGGAACAACTCGCGCATGGAGGGGAGGCGATGGAAGCACCCGTCGTGGCTATGAGCCCGCCTCCCCCCTCCTTCCCTTTTGATCGGACGGAGCTCTTTTGGGGCAGAAGTCTGCATCGCCGAATCCTCGACAGAGGAAGCCGCCTGCTCAGGTCAACTCCAAGGAGAAGTCGCTCGTCCCTCTCTAATCCTCCCTTTCGTCTACCTCGACTTCTTAAAGGCTGGAAACATTGCTGTGGATGGAAAGGCATCTCCGTCGCCAGCCAGCCTTCCATCTATGGCCTCCGCGGATCTCGTCCGTGTGCCGAGCCATCCGAAGTTTCAGCCTCGATATGCGCCAAACTGCGCTGGCTACAGTCCTCGCCATCTCTGTCGGAATGGTCGCTGTTGATCATGTCGCCAATGATGCCGCTGAGGACGCCGAGGACTTTGCTATCGAAGCAATCCGTGTCGGCCTCCATCATCTGATTTCGTTGAAGTCGCGAACGAATCCCGATTTTGTCAACTCCTCCCATTGACCAGTAATTAGGCTTCAGCAATGGATTGGGCTGCCACCCAATCTTCCCTCCTTAGGCCCGATCCACTAGGAAATAGGCATCACATTCTCCCCCACCAAACTCGGACGTCGCCCTCGACATCATCGAACACTCTCCTGGCACCAACATCGGAGCCGCTGCTCCAGAATGAGGTCTCACAGACCTCTCATTGGCGTCTTGCAAATGCCGGAACACCTCATCACCCGCCTGGAGACGGCATCGGAGCCTACTGCTCCGGGAAGATGTCTCGCAGACTTCTCGTCGGCATCTCGCAAATGCTGGAATCCTTGTCACCCGCCTGGTGGTAGCATTAGAACCCGCTGTCCTGGGAAGAGATCTCACAGACCTCTCATTGTCGCCCACCCAGCGATGGCATCAGAGCCTCTTGCTTTGGAAAGAGGCCTTGCAGTCCTCTGATCAGTATCTTGCTCACAGATGTTGAAATTCCCATCACCCACCTGGTGACGGCATCGGAGCCAACTGCTCCGGAAGGGGGGGGACGCACTCACCGCCGCCCTGTCTCTATTGGTGCGCCGCTTGCGCACCTGCTACCTCCTCAAGTAGTGTTGCTATCTCCTCCATCTCGATTCAGTCCGTCTCCTTGCGTCACCATGTCCTCAGGATCAAGGCTCTGATACCACTATCATACCCAGCCCAACTGGTCCCGTCCACGTCAGCACCACGGCATGGAACTGTGCACTGAAACCCACCTGAAAACGAAATCAGAAATCGATTTTGTTCTGCACTCGTCGATTTTGACTGGAGGGTTGACTTCCTTGCCATCTCTGCCGGAATGGTCGCCGTTGATCACGTCACCGATGATGCCGCTGAGGACGTGATGACTCTAAATTTCATAACATATTTCTTGCTAAATCCACTGCATTTAGGGTCATAATCATGCTCTATTGCTTATTTATATGCCTTATTTATCAAATATTTCAGAATTTACACCTTTCTTGGTTTTTTACCAATTTTAGGTAAAAAGGCATCATTATCATGAGTTTTCAAGCAATTGCAATGCATGAACGTATTATAATCATCAAGAGGAGTTTGCACACAAAATTTCAAGTCAAACCAGATTTTCCTGCGAAATTACGGTAGTGCTATAATTAATTTTATGACCATAATCTGGGAATATGGCACTATCGTAATGAATTTCATGGCAGCAGCTCGCAGAAAATTTTTTGGGAAATTACGGCACTTCTGTAATGAATTTTACGTTGCCGTGATTTCGGTCCAGATTCAGGCAGAAACTTCAGAGGAATTCGGACGAATTACGACACTACCGTAATTAATTTTATGGTACCGTAATTTTGGGCAAAATTCATACAGAAACTCTTAGAGACAAACGAGGAGATTATGGCACTACCGTGATGAATTTTATGGTACTGTAATTTTGGGCCATTTCCTTATAGAAACTTCCGAAGCCATTATGGCAGTACCGTAACGTTCATCATGATACCGTAATTAGCGCCCAGTTTCCCGATTCTTCTGCAGAAAATTTAAAAAGATGATTTCTCGAGATTTAGGAAACTAATTAAAGATTCGTAAAAAGGGAAGGACTCAGCATTAGCCAGGGGAGATTTTTGATGCAAAAGAAACAATTTTCATTAACGATTCACAGAGAATTTGAAAGAATCGCCGCCGTGCTAGGGTTTGTCGCCATTCATCGTACAGACCACCTCCGGCCACGAAATTTGAAAGGAAGCTTCGTTTGAGGAAGGAGAACACACCACAGAAGTTTCAGAGTGAATGAAGGCCGATCAAGGGAGAAATCAATGAAAATGTGGTTGCGTGCACTGTTCATCGCGACTCTACACCAAATTATAGGCTGTAATTTTGATTACTACCCTATTTTGTAACTTTACTCTTCCCTTCTAATTTTTAATCATTCTAAAACCATGTTTTACTGTAATTCTTCCTTCATGCTAGCTTAAACCTTCTTTTGGGACAAAGGGTGTAATCCCCTTGATATTTCAATGACTAGATGATCTTTATTCCATCATGATATTTTTGGTATGGTAATTTTACATAAGTGATTAATGTCTTTAATCATCTCTAGTTTCAATCGTTAACATGTGTTAGAGTTTTGTGCCATGGACTGAGAAAATGATACGCAAAACTTGGAACCCTAGAATTTATGGTAGGAGCTCATCTTAAGAGATTAGTTGTGTTTTTATCTTTAGATTTTAGAAGCTTATTGACTTGTTGATGTTTTGATCTAGAAATTATTATTGTTTTAGATATGAAAATATGCTAGAGATAGATATTGGATTGTTCAAAAACCTTAAGTAAAACCTGTGAAACTAAGGTATGAGAATACTTAGTTTTGCTTGAGATCTTGACATTGAGATGGAATGCATGAGAGCGATTCTTAATCTCTCTGTTAAAGTTTACTTATATTAAACATTGAATTGATCTTGCACGAGAGTGAGGATCGTTCTTTGTAAATTGACTGCGCGAGAGTGAGTTAATTTCTTTACTAAGTAAGCTATATCTTTACCATAACGAAAATAGATTGATGAATATTTAATTATATCTAGTCATAAATATTAAGGTGGATGAACCCCTAGTCCCAATTCTTTCTCTTTGATTTTTCGTACACCATTCGACTGTTTATTTTCAGCATTCTCGATTCATTTAGCTAGTGCGAATTCAATTCATCGGTACTTAACAACGAGGTCTCAGTGGTTCGATATCTTAAATATTACTTTGAGTATCCGTGCATTTGCGGACAACAACAAGTTTTTGGCGCCGTTGCTGGAGACCTTGGTTTTGTTAATATTGATATAATTGAAAGTATTGCTAGACTAAGCTTTTTGTTTTTGTTTTTATTATTTTCTGTGATTGATTCTGATTTTCTTATATTTTCTGCAAATTCTGAGCTTATTTGATCTTCTACTTGTTTATGCACAAGAATCTTAGGTCAGGACCATTAGTTCCTTTTGATCCTGAAATTAATAAAACTCTTAGATTACGCAGGAAATTGAGGTTTGCAGAAAAGAGAAGAAGAATCCATCATGGCTGAGAGAAGGATACTTAGAGATTATGCTGCCCCGAATACATAGGGAATTCGTTCCAGTATAACTAGGCCTGCAATTGATGCAAACAACTTTGAGATTAAACCAGCTTTCCTGTCAATGATCCAGCAGAATCAATTTGGAGGATCTCCTCTGGAAGATCCTGATCAGCACTTATCTCTTTTTCTTGAATTTTGTGATACTATGAAAATTAATGATGTATCTGATGATGCTCTTAGGCTGAGATTATTTCCTTTTTCCCTTAGGGACCGAGCAAAAGCATGACTACATTCTCATCTGACTGGAACATTCACCACTTGGGAACGATTGTCAAGTGCTTTCCTACTAAAATACTTTCCACCCAGTAAGATGATTCAATTGAGAAATCAGATCACAAGTTTTGCACAAAGGGATGGCAAATCACTTAGTGAAGCATGAGAGCGCTTCAATGAGTTACAACGGAAGTGCCCTCACCATGGATTAGAAGATTGAGTTTTAATTCAAACTTTCTATAATGGTTTGCTTTACAATACTCGATTAACTGTTGATGCTGCTGCAGGAGGAGCACTGATGAAGAAGACTGTTGAAGATGCCTATGCGTTGATTGAAGAGATGACGCTAAATCACAACCAGTGGACTACTGAGAGATGAGTGCTATATCGTCCTCCTCATGGTAAGAATGATGGTGATGGTTGGCGTTCTCTAGCAGAAAGGGTAGATTCTTTGTGTAATCGTTTTGATTCTTTTTAGATGCAAACTGCTGCTGCTTCTTCTGTTACTTGTGATGTATGTGGGAACCATGGGTACTATGTTGAAGAGTGTAAGGTTATAGTTGATCAGGGTGGTGAGCAAGTTAATGTAGTAGGGGGGTACAATCAAGGTAGAAATAATGACCCTTACTCTAATACCTACAACACTGGTTGGAGGAACCATCCTAATTTGTCTTGGAAGAGTAACAATCATATTAGTGGACAGAATGAAAATAGAGGGTATCAGCAGAGGCAACAAAATCAGAGTCAACCGTAAAAATCTAGTTTAGATGACATGTTTGAGAAATTCATGGGTGCTCAGATGAAACAAAATGAGGAAGTTTCAGAAAGTCTTAAGCAAATTAACTCTAGATTGGATGGTGTTGTTGCTCACAATAAGATTTTAGAGACACAGATAGCACAATAGGCTAGCACAGCTTATAGACCCCCCCAGGGAAATTACCTGCCAAACCTGAACCTAACCCTAGGGAACACTGTAATACCATCACAACTAGGAGTGGAAAATAGTTAGAGGAACCCAGGGGACCATTAGGCGATGATGAGGAAGAGCCTAATGTTAGTAGTGAACCAGTTCTGGAATCACAACCTGCACGTGTGCAGGTCCGTCCTAGCTCTCCACCTTCTAAGGAGGATGAGCCTTCACAGGATGGTGATTTGCCTTGTGAAGTTGATATTCCTAGACCTAGTTCACCACCACCATATAGGCCACCTATTCCTTTTCCCCAGAGGATTGTGCAAGCCAAGTTAAATAGGCAGTTTGGGAAATTTTTAGATGTTTTGAAAAAAAATGCATATTAACATTCCATTTACTGATGCCTTATCTCAAATGCCTTCATATGCAAAATTTTTTAAAGAGATTTTATCTAATAAAAGAAAAATAGAACACTATGGTACTATAGCACTAACTGAGGAATGCAGTGCTCTTATTCAAAACAAGTTGCCACCGAAATTAAAGGATCCAGGTAGTTTCTCTATTCATTGTTTAATTGGAAGTGTTGCTTTCGACCGAGCCTTATGTGATTTGGGAGCCAGCGTGAGTCTGATGCCTTTTTTTTGTGTACAGGAAACTAGATATGGGAGCTCCTAAACCTACTTCAATATCTTTACAGCTCACCGATCGCTCAGTGAAGTATCTTATAGGTATTCTTGAGGATGTTCCTATCCAAGTTGGTAAGTATTTTGTACCTACTGATTTTGTGGTTCTTGAGATGGAAGGAGATGCGAAAATTTCTATTATTATGGGTAGACTGTTCTTAGCCACTGCAGGAGCACTTATTGATGTAAAGAATGGTAAACTCACTCTGAATATTGGTGATAACAAAATTAAGTTTGATTTGAATGATTCATTGAAAAAACCTTCATATGCTAGTTCATGTTGTAGTATTCATGCTGTTGATGATGTAGTTTATGATCTTGGTTTTTTGTTTGATGATCCGTCTGATTCTGCTTCTGATTTTGATTTTGATACTGATTTTTATGAAAAATTCTTGTGAAGAAATTGATGATTCTATTTTTTATTCTGATTCTTGTGATGAAACTCATGATATTTTGGACTGCACTATATTTGATGATTATTGTGTCCGCAAGTGTACGGATACTCGAAGTAATAAAGAAAGTATCGAATCCACAGGGACCTATACTACTGAGTACCGAATAATTGATTTTTCACTATCTAGGCAATCGAAAGAGTGCATACTAGCAAACGAAGACTAAAGCGCTGAAACAGAATTATTAGAGAGAAAAGCTAGGACTAGGGTTTCGTTCACTTTAATTTTTATGACTAGACATGAATAGAGATTTCATCAGTTTAATTTTATCATGACAAAGATGCAATTTACTTGAATAAAAGGATTATCTCGCTTTCGTGCAGACAACCATGCAGGGATAAATCTTCGCTCTCGCGCAAGAATCGTCCCAACGCTAATGATAAGTAAATCATCGAACTGAGAACTCAAGGAGCACTTTCGTGCATCCGAGTTCTAAGTCGATAATCTCTAGTGGAATTTCAAAGATCACTTTCGTGCATCCGAATCTCGACACTAGTTTTACTCAAGGTTCTCTAACGTTCCGATCTGTGCTTTCGCACAAGATCTCTATGTTTGAAAGCTTAGACTCAATCCTAGATTTATATTATTATCATGGCAGTTAGCTTATTAGAATCGAACAAACGAGAACTAACCTAAAAAGGGTTCCTATCATGCAATTCTAGGGTTCCAAATTATCAAGCAATTACTTTTCAGTCAATAGCGAAAATTCTAAAACATAAATAATAATATAGATCTAAGGAGAGTCTAAGAACAAAACATCACATGAGTAAAGTCATCATGCTAAGATTAAACAAGATGAAATAAGAAAAGATAGTCATCTAGTCATTAAAACTCAAGTGAATTACTCCCCCTGTCCCAAAAGAGGTTTAAGCTATCATGGAAGGAAGATTACAATGATTCATGATGAAGAAAATCGAAACAGAGGAAGACTGAAAATTACGGTACGGCCGTAAAGAAGTTTACGGCCGTAATCTGGGCGAGCAGCGACGGCGCTCGATTTTCTAGTGATTTCTCCTCCGTCTGATCTCCGATCACGTTGAAACTTTAGGTGCTCCTTCTCCCCCTCTATGCGTAGCATCCACTCAAATTTCATGGCAGGAGATGCACTGTACGCTTCCCGGTGGTGAAACCTAGGGCGGCGGCGTGTGAGGCGATTTCTCTCTCTTTGGTGAACGAAAATTAGGGCTTTTGGTGTGCTTCATTTCATCTCGTCGATGGCTCCTTTTCTCCTTCTTACTGCTTCTAATATAGGGGCCTGGATCAACCGCGCAAAAATCGGGCTTCGGAGTTGACCGGGAAAGTCGCGAGCAGCGATGTAATTACGGCCGTAATGGTCTTTACGGCAGGGCTGTAATCTGGACAGTGAGGTCTCGACTTGAAATCTTCTGGAATTACGGTACCGTAACGTTCTTTACGGCAGTACCGTAATCTCCATCAATCCTCTGATAAAAAATGCTCCAAAATACGGCACCGTAAAGATGTTTATGGTAGTGCTATAATCATATGAGATTCTCTGCCCGGAAAACCTCCAAATTACGGTACCGTAAAGGATATATTGGAGGTGCCGTAATTTCCTCTGAAGCTCCAAATCTTCTAAAATTTGACGTGTGATCTCCTTTCGATGTTGTGAATTCAATTATGCACTTGGATTGCTCGAAAACGACTGAAAAACATGCCTTTTTACCTAAAAATCATTAAAAACAGAAAAGAATGTAGATTCCGCAAATATTGATAAAAAGGGCATAAAAATAAGCAAAGTCTATGAATATGACACAAAACCATCAACAAAATGGCTTAGAAATTAAGATAAATTTCGGTGTCATCAAACACATAAGGCTAAAACTTTACTTGTCCTCAAGCAAAAAATAAAGAAAATTCAGAAATTGATTATAGGCATAGACTTTCTCATGGAAAATAAATTTCTAACATACAATCACCAATGAAAAATCTTCATTAATTGCGTCATAAAATTTTAAGACAGATATATCATCTTCTAAATCTAATTCTCAAGATCCACAACTTAGTCATAAAACTTTGCAACTTGCATAAAAGAAAGAATTTCAATCTCAAGACTTTATCCAATTTTCAGTTTAGATTTATCATACTTTTGCTTACAGGAATAGGATATCCAAAATCTTTGTCCACTCATATTTTTCTTTTTCTTTTTGCATCAATCACATTCTCTAATTCAATTACCACCTTTTTTTCTGGTGACGAAATCGGAGTACACTGACCACATAGTCAGTGTAATAGAACTCATGTCTTTTTAGTATTGGGAATTTTCACAAAAGACAGCGGAGTTAATGTAAATAGATTCCTCTCATTTATTTTATATATATATATATATATATATATATATATATATATATATATATATATATATATATATATATTTCAGACTTCAACCCATGTCGTTCGGTACCACTGTCAATTTTACACAGTGCCAAGTAGGGGAGTCTCTCACAATTTTTATGGATTTTGGATTCTTCTTCCCAACAAATAGTAAAATAAACAAAACCTCAGTTAGACTAATCAATCAATATCAATTCAAATATTCATACTCACATGCTGGTTTTATTCAAGAAGTAGTTTCACTTTTAATCAAAATTTTCAAACAACATATCTCCCTAAAATCTGACTCCTCAACCAATGAAGAATTTCAAAAGTAGATATGTATAAGAGAAATAAATTTGACATGATAGGCCTTATTCTAGTTTCAATTTTGGATTCATTCAACAACATCAATCATCAATAATTTCAAAAGTGATTCAAAGCCACAAATCATCTCATCATCATCAAACATTAACATGTCATGTCATCAAAATATTATCAAGTGAATACAACCATACTGAAAAGAATATCATCATTAAAATATCATTGAGTATTATACAACCATATTGAAGATGAATCATCAATATCATTATACAACCCCATTGAAGATCAAAGAGATAAGTATGAAAAATAGAGTAGTAGTGACGGCGGACACAGATATGCAGAAGAAGCATCCTTCCCTTCAACACATGAAATATCAATAAGATGTAGAAAATGAAAGACAAAAGATAAAAGGGGAAAGAGATACTTACAAGACTCTACCTATTTTCACCGTCAGATCCTATCTCTTCAGTGCTTTGCGTTGCGGCATCCATAGGATCAATAGGTGGCATTCTCTGGTGTCCTCCATACTCTCCACTCCTCCTGAGATCCTGAAAATTGAAACGTTCATACAAGAAGTTTTCCATCTCCTCCATATAGGTACTCAGATTTTCAATGTCTTTATGCATGTGATGCATAGAATCAGTCATCTGGCTCACGGAAATAAGATTAAACAAGATGAAATAAGAAAAGATAGTCATCTAGTCATTAAAACTCAAGTGAATTACTCCCCCTATCCCAAAAGAGGTTTAAGCTATCATGGAAGGAAGATTACAATGATTCATGATGAAGAAAATCGAAACAGAGGAAGAGTGAAAATTACGGTACGACCGTAAAGAAGTTTACGGCAGTAATCTGGGCGAGCAGCGGTGGCACTCGGTTTTCTAGTGATTTCTCCTCCGTCTGATCTCCGATCATGTTGAAACTTTAGGTGCTCCTTCTCCCCCTCTATGCGTAGCTTCCACTCAAATTTCACAGCCGGAGATGCACTGTACGCTTCCCGACGGCAAAACCTAGGGCGGCGGCGTGTGAAGTGATTTCTCTCTCTGTCGTGAACGAAAATTAGGGCTTTTGGTGTGCTTCTCTTCGTCTCGTTGATGGCTCCTTTTCTCCTTCTTACTTCTTCGAATATAGGGGCCTGGATCATCCACAATCAACCGCACAAAAATCGGGCTTCGGAGTTGACCGGGAAAGTCGCGAGCAGCGATGTAATTACGGCCGTAATGGTCTTTACGGCAGGGCCGTAATCTGGACAGTGAGGTCTCGGCTTGAAATCTTCTGGAATTACGGTATCATAATGTGTTTTATGGTAGTACCGTAATCTCCATCAATCCTCTAATAAAAAATGCTCCAAAATACGGCACCGTAAAGATGTTTACGGCAGTGCCGTAATCATATGAGATTCTCTGCCCGGAAAACCTCCAAATTACGGTACCGTAAAGGATATATTGGAGGTGCCGTAATTTCCTCTGAAGCTCCAAATATTCTGAAATTTGACGTGTGATCTCCTTTTGATGTTGTGAATTCAATTATGCACTTGGATTGCTCGAAAACGACTGAAAAACATGCCTTTTTACATGAAAATCATTAAAAAATAGAAAAGAGTGTAGATTCCGCAAATATTGATAAAAAGGGCATAAAAATATGCAAAGTCTATGAATATGACACAAAACCATCAACAAAATGGCATAGAAATTACGATAAATTTCGGTGTCATCAATGATGAAAAAGAAAAATATTCCAAAAGTTGAATTGAAAGCTTTACCTGATAACCTTCGCTATAAATTTCGTGTTCCTAACTCTACTTACCCTGTTATTGTTGATGCTTAATTAGATGAAAGGGAGACTGATTTGCACTTGAAGGAGTTGAGGGTTCATAGAAAGGTAATTGGGTATACCATTGATGACTTGAAAGGAATTAATCCTTCTTTTTGTATGCACAGGATTCATATGGAGGATGAGCACAAGCCACATGTGGATTTCCAAAGAAGACTCAACCCATCTATGAAGGAAGTTGTAAAGAAGGAAGCATTGAAATTTCTTGATGTAGGTATTATCTACCCTATCTCTGATAATAAGTGGATAAGTCCTGTACATTGTGTTCCTAAAAAGGGGGGTGTCACAGTTATGAAAAACAAAGATAATGAGCTGATTCCTGTTAGAACAGTTCTAGTTTGCGCATGTGTATTGATTATAGGAAATTAAATACTGCCACTAGGAAAGATCACTTCCCCTTACCTTTTATTGATCAGATGATTGAGAGACTTGCTAAGCATTCTTATTTCTGTTTTCTTGATGGATATTCTAGATTTTTTTCAAATTTCCATTCATCCTGATGATCAAGACAAGACTACCATTACTTGCCCATATGGTACATTTGCATATAGGAGGATGCCTTTTGGATTGTGTAATGCACCTACTACTTTTCAGAGATGTATGATGACAATATTTTCTGAATTTATTGAAGATTATATGGATATTTTCATGGATGATTTTTTTGTTTATGGTTTTTCCTTTGATGATTGTTTGACTAATTTATCTCGAGTTTTACAGAGGTGCGAAGAAACAAACCTTGTCATTAACTAGGAGAAATGTCATTTCATGGTTAGACAAGGGATAGTTTTGGGACACCTTATTTCAGATAAAGGGATAGAAGTCGACAAGGCCAAAGTTGAAGTGATTGAGAAGCTAGCACCACCCACCACGGTTAAGGCGATTAGAAGCTTCTTGGGACATGTAGGATTTTACCAGTGTTTTATCAGGGACTTTTCTAAACTTGCTAAACCACTCACTGATTTACTTTGTAAAGGTGCTAAATTCTGCTTTGATGAGAATTGTTTGTTTGCTTTTCAGGAACTGAAGAAGGCCCTAATATCAGCACCTATTATGCAGCCACCTGATTGGGAATTGCCTTTTGAGCTTATGTGTGATGCCAGTGATTTTACTGTAGGAGCAGTTCTAGGACAAAGAAAGGAAAAGAAGCCTTATGTTATCTACTATGCTAGTAAAGCTTTAGATGAGACACAGAGGAATTACACCACCACTGAGAAGGAACTTTTAGCTATTGTTTTTGCATTTGATAAATTCAGATCTTATTTGATAAATTCAAAAGTTGTGGTGTACACTGATCATGCAGCAGTTAAGTATTTGATGTAGAAGAAAGACAGTAAACCGCGCCTGCTTAGATGGATTTTACTTCTACAAGAATTTGACCTAGAGATCAAGGACAAGAAAAGAACTGAAAATTTTGTTGCAGATCATCTTTCAAGGATAATTGTATAAAATAATAAAGGTGATATTATTAATGATTCCTTTCTTGAGGAACAACTTTTGAGGATTGATCAGATTAAGGCTCCTTGCTATGCAGACATAGTGAAGTATCTTGTTGCTAATATCTTTCCTGTTGATTTGAGTTATCAAGGCAAGAAAAGATTTTTGGCTGATGTCAAGCACTATTTTTGGGATGAGCCTTATGTTTTTAGAAGATGTGCAGATGACATATTTAGGAGATGTATCCCCGAAGAAGAAATCAAGGATATATTATTACAGTGTCATGGATCATCATATGGAGGGCATGCTAGAACTAAGAAGACTATTTTTAAAGTGTTACAATCTGGATTTTATTGGTCCTCTTTATTTAAAGATGCAAGGAATTTTATACTGTCTTGTGATAGTTGTCAGAGGATGGGGAACATCAACAAGAGGAATGAGATGCCATTGTCCACAATACTTGAAGTGGAAATATTTGATGTTTGGGGAATTGATTTTATGAGACCGTTTCCATCGTCTGGAGGTAACAAGTATATACTCATGGCGGTAGACTATGTTTCCAAGTGCGTGGAATCCATTACTTCTCCTACTAATTGATAGCGCCCACAGATATAGTAGGCGTTTCCCGCAAGTGCACGAGACTATCGAAGTAATAAAATATCGATCCCATAGGGACTAATGGACAAGTACTGACAGATCTTGAATTTGCTAGCTAGACGATGCGAAATTGATGAAGTCTGAATGTTAACTAATTAAATGCACAAAAATGTAATTGGAGGAATTTGCACAAGAGAATCTTACTAGTATGAAACATCAGGATGTGGGTTCACCGCCTTGACTTCTTACAGCTGAATAGCCCAGACTCCAACGCCTTTATCCTATCTAGTTTAAGGGACTCAACTTCCTTGTCACTTGGTAGCTGCACCCTCAGATAGCTGGTTTGTTTCCACAATCATGGCTATAGGTCAAACCTGTTAGGTTCTGGCGCTTGGTCAGAAACGCTTCTCCCCAATACGCCTAAACTCCTAGTACTTTCATGGTGGGTACAGGATGACAAAAGGTGTCCTCCCCAAGAATTCCTAGCTTACAAACCTCTCCCGCGTAACTTCAGGCTCAAGCGCGCCCTCTCGGGCTGCACAGGCATAGCATCCTAAAAATTCCAACGTACTGGCGTGCAAGAAGTTTGCTAGATGCGTCTACGACCCAGAAACTAACACAAGGAGAGTGCAATTCGTCAAGTAGATTCTCCCTAGCCCCTGATTTACAAACCCCACACGAGGAATTAAAAGGTTCAAATGCTCCTTTTCGGGCAACATAGGCAGTAGGCAAAGAGCTTAAATAGATTTGATAAACCCCCGATCAAATGCTTCGGACACGAGGTCGGACTTGTGGTCTCCCCTACGCATCTAAGATCCTAACTACCTCTCGATGGAGTACGGACAATCAGTGAGTCTCCTCATGATTCTCTGATTTACAAACCTCAATCAAAGCTAGAAGGCTCAAACGCATTCCTTCGAATAGCGTAGGCAAGGGGTGCACATGAGATCGAGCTGGATATTGGCACTTAGAGCTAGACTATAGAACTAATAAGTTATCAAGAGGCTACACCCACACCCTGATTTAAGGGTTTAGCCTATCATATTTATGGCAACAACATAAATAATAATCCTTAACAGCATGTGCATATGCGGAATCATGTAGGAAATACAACACAAAGATAGGATCATACGTTTGCTATGCAAATTTCATACAATAAACGCAAGAAGTAGGATGATACTTGTAAATCTTCCTTACAAACTTGATTTTGAGGTGATAACACAATAGGATCTTCAATGAGTTCTGGTGCGCACCCTCTATTCCTCCTGCAGCAAGCGTTCTTCCTTTTTTTCTCTCCTCTCCTGTGCGAATCCCCCCTCTTTTCCTTTTCTCAAGGCTCTTTTATCCTCTTCCCCAAGTGGATGCTGCTCCTTATCTTCCCCATGCCCAGCAAAAGCTGCCTCAGCCGCTGCAATTTTCCAGCAAAAGAAATCTTCACTGCCAGCCTCCATATCCTGCAAAGCTTCAGCCGCCCATCCCTCACGAAATGATGATTTCGTAACTAAAATCTCCCATAAAAGCTGCTCCACGCCTCCTTTGTCAATAGGGGAGAAAGGTCCTAGGTGTTGGGGTATGGCCTTAAGGCTAATGTTTGAGGCCTTGGGATTATTTCAGTATCATGTATAAACTCTATGTTTATAAAGGCAATGGTTGTTATTCAGGTTGTTACATCATCTGCTGCAATATGTATACTTCTGAATAATGTCTCAATGCTGTTCAGCTTGGCTGACATGCAGTTTTGCCCTTAGTCGAGATATCTTGGTGAACATGAGACAGCCTTGATATGATTGAGACTAATATGTGTTCTAATCTTATAGGATGCTTCGAGCATGGAATAAGATGTAGACTCATGGGTACATTGGATGTACTGGACAGACCCTACTTAGGATATTCAATTGCTTGTCACAATGTGAATAATCCTTATATGCAAACAAGTGGCATACTTCCTCTGACTTGAGATCACTTGTGTTTCTAAATGATGATTGGCATTGTTTTGAGGTAGTTCAATATCATTTGAAACATAATGGTTATAGACTATCTTGGATAATGAGCATGAGTCATGTTAGGGCGCTAGTGATAGATATAGGATTGCCGTCTCCTTGGAAGGAGTGTGATGTTCTATAGGGGCCCCCTGTATGAGATGATTGAGAAAGTGTATGGCCATACCCAGATGACTATGTTTCATCTGATCTAATCATTCTCATCATATTGGAATTACAGGCTTGACACGCTTGTCCAATAAGAACGTCCAGTGGCAAAGGAAACACATATGCCTAGTGAGTTGGGTTCACACTTGTGCTATGGTTTGGGTGTAGTCTTGGAAGACTCTTTCCTTTATATCGGGAGACAGTGATGTGTTGCTAGATACCCCTCACTGATCGTGATAACGTGAGTTATCGTTACCGACATTTAAAGGAAACCCTTAGGGTCGCACAATTTGATGATATGGCTTACTTAAGTCAGATCGTGTGGACTGAATTGTTCTGGTTCAGTTTAAAGGAGTTTAAACTCTGATTGTAAGTGAGATCTGGTCTGATCATGTTTGATTGATTAGGGCTTGAGATCGGTAAGCTTCGATCGAGAGAATTGATGCTAGATCGGTGAGATCAAGAGCATCAAGAGATGAATGGTTAGATCTTGAACCTTATGGTTTAATTTGATCTAGACCAATGCTTGGCTTAATTTGGTCTTTGAACCAAATCTAATTGAACCGGCTCATCATGTGAGCGCATGGTTCAATGGGAGATAAAGTGGCGATCGGTTTAATTGTGTAAACGCATGAGCGTTAAGGGGTTTGCTATTTTTGGAAGTTGGTTTTCCAAAATAGAGTAACGCTTCCACGTTTGGGCATAACGCCTCACGTTCGAGTGCATTACTTTTCGCTCACTCGCCTCTTCCTCTTGACGACGCTCCTCTTTCGGTGATCTTCTTCACGCAAAGAGAGGGAGTTCGAAAGCCAAGAAAAGCATCTCATCTCCTTCACACAGTTAGGAGACTTGGAGAACTTTGCTAGCACAAAGATCAACAAGGAGTAGGCGATCATACATCTTGTGTGCGCACGCTTTGGAGGAGAGCCACATCGCCCTCTTGCTTCCAAGTCGCCATCCAAGAAATGGCATTGGTATGTTTTCGTTTGATCTATACAAGTTCATGAAGTTGATCATATATTCATGCATGCGATTCCTTAAGAAACCCTAGCTTCCGCTATGCAAAAATATTCTACATGCGCATATTAGGGTTTCGCCCCCTTTGTGGGACCTTTCACTAGGTGCCCTTGAGCTTCCCTTAGGGTTAGGTCAATGAGATTTGAGTGAAAATCGTGATTTCGTAACAGGCGGGTCCGTGATCTCGGGCGAGAATTTGGTCTTGACCCGGTCGTGATTTGTCAGTTTCAGCTTCAGGTATAATGACAATCACGGGCGTGATTCTGATCGTGACCCGGTCGTGATTTCCAACAAAGGCTTTAATGAATCCAAAAACTTCTGGTTAGGATCATCTTGAGTTAGGATGAGCTCCTCTGCTACCAAAGTGTCAGAATCTACCCTTTATGTGGTCAATTTGACCTGAAAACGTGAAAATACCGAAACAGGGGTAGATTCTATAGATATATCCAAATAAAGGCAATTGTAAGGCTTAAAGTCGTGAAATAGGCATGATTCCATAAGTAAATTGACATGTAAAACTCTATATAAATCTGTGTCAACAGAATACCTACGACTTAAACTTTTGCTTATCCTCAAGCAAAAAGAAAGAAATGAAGTTCCATGAGGGTTGTTCAACTCAAGTTATACTCCCTTAATGATCTATAAATGTCAAATAATCACAGCTAGTCACAGGATACACAGATCACCGTAGACTTTAAAGATGTCAAGATGAATAGCAGAGCATCTAGGTCAAATCTATGGGCAACAGTTATACAATGATATTGGATAAAAGTAGTTCCTTACCGCTTGAGACACCAATACACTCAAATTACGAAAAGTGCATAGTAAAGGTCTTACTCATAACCTCGGTACCACTGCACTTTTTCTTCTTTTCCGCAGTGCCAAGCTGTAGCTTCGCTACCACTGCCTTCTTTTCTTTCTGGTTTGCAGTACCAAGTTACAACTTCGGTACCACTGCCCCTTTCTTTTCAATCATTTTCTCTTCTTTTAATGGCAGTGCCAAGTCAGAACTTCTGTACCACTGCCTTCTTTCTTTCTTTTTCTTTTTGTTGGGCAGTGCCAAGTTGTAACTTCGGTACCTCTGCCTCTTGTTTTTCTCTCTTTTCATTCTCTCTATTTCTTGTGCGGTGCCAAGTTAGAGGAGCTCGAACTAAAACCAACACCAAGAGTTACCAAGAGTGGTAAGTGTGTCAAGTGCTTTGATCTATAGTCATCCAAACTCATAATACTCATGTTGAGATGCAGATACTGCCTAGATTCAAAGCTTATCAAAGTACAATCCATAAGTTTCCAGTGTATAGGGAATCGAGTGACTAGTTGTTCAATCCTGAATGATGCGCTTAATATAGTGTGGGAGTCTAGATCAATCTTGAATCAGCTTAACGAACAGGAATCAATCATGAATGAGAAAAATATCAATCGATAAAAATAAGAAATTCAGCTAGGACCTACGACTTAAACTTTTACTTGTCTAGGAAGTAATCATCAGCAAGGCTTAAAGCTTATTAACAAAACCATGATAAAAGCATAGTAGGAAGGTGTAGCATGTCATAGAAGTACAATTATGAAAATATTCATGCCAAGCTGAAACATCATCAAAGTAACTTGCAGTAAAAGCATTATGAAAATGGAGCATATTAACGTTCAGTAGTGAAAAAGGGTTAAAGTTTTGGCAAGTTTGGTACATCAGCACATCTACAGCATCACATAAAGCAGTAACAGTTCAACAGTACCAATAGCACATGCAACATCATAAAGTCAAAGAACCAGTACAACGTCTCATCATAAAGCTCATAAAAGTCATGACGACCTATCAAAATGTGTAAGTACCCTCACCCAAAGCAAAAGATGCATCATCCCAGATGCATATAGTATAGGCATATATCAAAAGGGGTGAGGGAAGACTTACTAGAGTGCAGCCCTACTCACTACACTCAGTCGGGTCATCATCGTCATCGTCGTTAGCTGGCTCGGAGGAATCAGAGACATGGATTGTATCGTCGGCGTCCTCGTCTTCGTCTCGCGGTGGTGGTAGAGCCATGTTACTATAGAGGAAGATCTCAATGCATTTGACCGTGTCCATCAGGGGTACTAACTGATTCCCTTAGTTCAGCTGCTCCTGCCGGAGCAGGTGAAGCATATCATTTGTGGAAGGTCTGACAGCAGTCCTAGGCTGGCCGCCGATGGAGGAGCTAAGATCTATGTCGAGTGGCGTAGTCTAGTCTTCTGGTACAACAGAGTCGGGATGCAGGCGCCAGTTGGCGCTATCTCGGATGTCTGTCCGTGCAGAGTTTAGTAGAGCCATAGTGGTAGCGGTATCTGCGAAAGTCAGATGATATATATCGCCCCTCCTAACAATCATCTTCATTGAAAGAAGATGCTCAAGATCCAAGCGCCTGCTTCCTATTGCTTCAGGTTGGCCGTATGGGTTGTGTCCAAGAGAGAGCGCTATCATGGTGATCATGCCTCCAATGCAGATAACTCCCTTCTACGCATGAGCAACGCGCATAAACTGTCGGGCGAGATGATAGCCCGCGT
Organism: Costus lasius; assembly: GCA_027563935.2. Classification (NCBI taxonomy): domain Eukaryota; kingdom Viridiplantae; phylum Streptophyta; class Magnoliopsida; order Zingiberales; family Costaceae; genus Costus; species Costus lasius. The sequence goes on from CM050447.1 coordinate 63,052,456, forward strand.
TAATATGGAAACCATGAAGAAGACCCCACAAGCACAACAACTCAGGCTGGCAAACTATTCTGTCTCCCTCTCTCGCAAAGATGGAGTGGGCAAGCAAACAGTGTGCATAATGGATACAGGGGTTCGAAAGGGTGGAAGCTCGGGCGTTCCTTGGTGAATGGGCTGTCATGGATGAGATGCAACGCTAGAAGATGTCCTCGTTGAAGTTAGGAGGACCGAGCCTGGATGCGTAATCTGGAAATCCAAATATGTCATTCAAATCTGCGACAATGAGGCGATACTCGTTGTTGTAAAGCCTGAAGGTAATCAGGCCTGGATCAGTTTCAAGTGCTGAGACCTTAACCTCTACAGAACTGAGGAACTCGAGCGTAAAAGGGATATAAGTGGGCTGTGCGTATTGCAGAAAATGACCCTAGCCAAATTGCCTGAACATCCAGAGGAGATCATCGAAAATTCTGAGTGCAACGAGTGAAGGTGGGTCAATGTACCGTGTATTGATTATGCGGAGATTTGAAAGAACTTAGTACCGTGCTGCTTGATGATTATCCCTCATTTGGATCTCTAGTGGTGCAACCTATTGCTGTTGGGGTGCTGCAGGTCGAGGGCTCGTTGCTCCAGCTGGTCGCTTCCCGGTGTTCTTCCATCGGGGCGACATAGTTTCTCGAGCAGCGAGAGGAAGGTACAGAAAGATCAGCAGCCGATTGAAATGGAGCTCGCGGCGAGATAAGGAATGGAAGTCTGAAGTGATAGCTTCGCCGGAGGTGGTCGGAAGAGTCACCGGAGGGTTGACGGTTGGCGGCGAGGTAGACGGCGGAGACTAGTGGGGCACAGCAGTGGGGTTGGCGAGATGTACGGAAGAGGGAAAATCGGGAACCCTAGCTGAGAAAGATCGGGCGAGAGCTTAAGTTAATAGGCTTATCGGGTCGGGCTGGCCAGGCGGATCCATTAAGCCGGTAAGGTTTAGTGATCACACCCGAGATTTCCATCAGGCCCCGGTCGTGATTCTCCCGTAGTCTTTTAATGAAAATCTTCATGGTGGTGTCTTCAATAACGGGGCAGCCGTGACGTTCTCGTCAAATTTATGTCTATTGTTCTTTCTGAGGAAATCCTGCCTGTGATTTTCATCGTTACCCACCCATGATTGTCTTCTGTATGATTGTGCGTGAATTTCATAGCTGTGCCTTTAGTTACGGGTCTGCCGTGAACCTTTCGACGGGTAATTTTCGTATTGCCTCTTTGGAAAAATCTTGGTCACGACTTTCAGCGTTCCCCGGTCATGATCTTCTCGTAAAATCCTTTATTACTGATTACGGCCGTGGCTTCAGTGTCTTTCTTACCGTAATGCTCTCGGCGAATTTTCTGAGGTTTGAGCTGAGTGAGAATCACGATTGAGATTTCTATCGGAACCCGCCCGTGATTTTGGAAAAACTGGTAGAAAATGCCCCTTTCTACCACATCAATTTGCGATATTCCTGTGTCATTCAAGATCAAGTAAAATCATCAATATCCACAGCTAAACAAACAGACATATAGAAAACAAGGCAAGTAGTGAAAGGGCACATCAAGGCTCAAATATCGTTTTCAACTTTTTATGAAAATAAATAGCCAATGCTGATGATAAACATTATCAGGCTATGAACGCATATAGGTTCCCAAATAGAGAGGATTAAAATTGATTGGAGCGGGTGTAGCTTGTGCTCTTCTTGGTGAGTGTTTCTTGTCGAGGACCTATGCCAATACCAGTTTCTGGATTTTGCTTAAGCATTCTAAGTTTGATGCATGTTGTTAACATAACGTATGTGCATTACCTGCGATATCGCCACCAATGTAAGATAACGAAACCATGCATTAGAATAAACTAGGAAATGAAATATTTATAGCAGAGGAAGCTAGGATCCCATCAAAATGTGCAAGCTAAATTGAACTAACACAAAACATGCAAATATGAAGGAAAAATGCTGAAAATGAATTTAACTAAAGTAAGAAGCTTGGGTTGCCTCCCAAGAAGCGCTGGTTTAATGATCCGTCAGCTTGACCAGAGTCTGTGTCATTCCGGTGAAGGAGCATCTGCGAGGACTAATGTAGTCCCCTCTGGTATTGGTTCATGGGGGATGTAGTGCTTAAGTCTTTGTCCATTAACCTTGAATGTACCGGTTGACTCTCGGTAAATGTCTATAGCACTGTGAGGGTAAACCTTCTGTACTGCGTACGGTCCTATCCATTTAGTTTGAAGCTTACCAGGAAAAAGTTTGATCCTGGAGTTAAACAAGAGTACCATATCGCCTTCACAAAATTCCTTCCTTATAATTCTTCGATCATGCCATCTTTTGGTGCATTCTTTATAAATTCTGGCGTTCTCATAAGCTTCTTGTCGGAACTCATTGAGCTCATTAAGTTGCAGCTTCCTGGCCTTACTAGCTTGTTTTCCGTCGAAGTTCAATTGTCGAATCGCCCAATTAGCTCTATGCTCAATCTCGACCGGTAAGTGGCATGATTTACCGTATATCAACTGGCATGGGGACATACCTATAGGGGTTTTGAATGTAGTTCGGTATGCCCATAAAGCATCGTTGAGTTTGAGTGACCAGTCCGCGCGTTTGTGCGATACGGTTTTCTCAAGAATGCGCTTTAACTCCCGGTTTGATATTTCAACTTGTCCGCTAGTCTGAGGGTGGTAAGCGGTGGCTACCTTGTGCATTACTCCATATTTTCTTAGAAGTATTTCAAATCTTCGTTCAATAAAATGAGATCCTCCATCACTGATTACCACGCGAGGCGTTCCAAATCGCAAAAATATTAACTTATTGAAGAATCTATGAACTATCTTAGAATCGTTCGTCGGGGCAGCCAGAGCTTCGACCCCCTTGGAAACATAATCAACTCCAACTAAGATGAATCGGTTTCCACAGGAGGGTGGAAATGGACCCATAAAATCAATTCCCCATACGTCAAAAATCTCAATTTCAAGGATGGAATTCAGAGGCATCTCATTCCTTCGTGATATTCCACCCATCTGTTGGCAATGATCGCAAGACTGTACATAGTCCCTTGCGTCTCTAAATAGGGTCGGCCAAAAGAATCCACATTGGAGAACCCTATATGCTGTTTTCTTACCGCTGCAGTGTCCTCCATAAGAAGGTGAATGACACTAGACCAGGACATCTGAGATTTCTTCCTCGGGCAAGCACCTTCGAATAATACAGTCGGCACAATGCTTAAACAAAAGCGGATCATCCCAATAGTAGTACCTTGCGCTTGACACAAATCGCTTTCGCTGCTGGTACATAAGGTTTGGGGGCATGATCCCAGCTGCCAAGAAATTCACCAGATCGGCATACCAGGGCGTCTTTACCGTGGTGGCAGCTATGAGGTTTTCATCTAAGAATGCATCATCTATTTCCTCTTCCGAATCAACTTTGGGGGTGGCTATCAACCAGGACAAATGGTCTGCTACTAGATTGTCAGTTCCTTTCTTGTCTTTGATCTGAATATCAAATTCTTACAGCAACAGTATCCATCTGATCAGTCGCGGTTTCGCGTCTTTCTTTGTCATGAGATACCGAATTGCCGCATGATCTGTATAAACGATAACACGTGAGTTAATTAGGTATGATTGAAACTTGTCGAATGCAAAAACTACAACTAAGAGTTCTTTTTCTGTCGTGGCATAGTTGCTTTGTGCACCATCAAGCGTTAGGCTGGCATAATAAATGGCGTACGTTCGGTTGTCTTTTCGCTATCCCAACACGGCTCCTACCGCATAGTCACTGGCATCGCACATGATTTCAAAGGGTAGCGACCAATCCGGTGGTTGCATTATCGGGGCAAAGATCAGCGCCTTCTTTAACTGCTGAAATGCATCCATGCAGTGTGAGTCAAAAGTAAATGGAATGTCCTTAGCAAGTAAGGATGTCAAAGGCCTAGAAATTTTAGAAAATTTTTTAATGAAACGCCTATAAAAGCCTGCATGGCCTAAGAAGCTTCTTATTCCTCTGACGGAGTTCGGGGGCGGCAGTTTTTCTATCACATTGATTTTCGCTTTGTCAACTTCGATACCACACTCCGATATCAAATGGCCAAGAACGATTCCTTCTTTTACCATAAAGTGGCATTTCTCCCAATTAAGCACCAAGTTCGTCTCTTCACAACATTGCAAAACACGGGTCAGATTAGATAAACAAGAATCAAAGTTGGATCCGTATACCGAGAAGTCATCCATAAAGACTTCCATGATGTCTTCAATGAAATCTGAGAAGATTGCCATCATACAATGTTGGAATGTAGCTAGCGCGTTACATAGACCAAACGGCATACGCCGATAAGTGAAAGTACCGAAGGGGCACGTGAATGTGGTTTTCTCCTCGTCATCGGGATGTATCGGTATTTGGAAAAATCGAGTGGTTTTCTTCAGTTTCCGGTAATCGATACACATGCGCCATCCGGTCACAGTTCTTTGCGGGATCAACTCGTTGTCTTTGTTTTTTACTACCGTTACTCCTCCTTTCTTTGGTACCACATGTACCAAGCTTACCCATTGGCTGTCCGAAATTGGGTAAATAACCCCTACATCTAATAGTTTCATAATTTCCTTCTTAACTACTTCCTTCAAGTTCGGGTTCAAACGTCTCTGGTATTCGATAGATGGCGTGCTACCTTCTTCGAGATGTACCCTGTGCATGCATAAAGAAGGGTTAATACCTTTTATATCATCTAAAGTATATCTGATTACCTTTTTGTGTTTTCAAAGCTTTTCAAGAAGAAGGTTTGTTTGTTCTGAATCGAGATAAGCAGCTATAATGACATGATAAGTAGAATTCTCATCCAAAAATTCATACCTGAGGTTGCTGTTGGGGTATGCCCTTAAGGCTAATGTTTGAGGCCTTGGGTTGTTATCAGTATCATGTATAAACTCTATGTTTATAAAGGTAATGGTTGTTATTCAGGTTGTTGCATTATCTGCTGCTATATGTATACTTCTGAATAATGTCTCAATGGTGTTCAGCTTGGCTGACATGCAGTATTGTCCTTAGTCGAGATATCTTGGTGAACATGAGACAGCCTTGATATGATTGAGACTAATATGTGTTCTAATCTTACAGGATGCTTCGAGCATGGAATAAGATGTAGACTCATAGGTACATTGGATGTACTGGACAGACCCTACTTAGGATATTCAATTGTTTGTCACAATGTGAATAATCCTTGTATGCAAACAAGTGGCATATTTCCTCTGACTTGAGATCACTTGTGTTTCTAAATGATGATTGGCATTGTCTTGAGGTAGTTCAATATCATTTGAAATATAATGGTTATAGATTATCTTGGATAATGAACATGAGTCATGTTAGGGCACTAGTGATAGATATAGGATTGCCTTCTCCTTGTTTGGAGTGTGATGTTCTAAAGGGGCCCCCTAGATGAGATGGTTGAGAAAGTGTATGGCCATACCCAGATGACTATGTTCATCTGATCTAACCACTCTCATCATATTGGAATTACAGGCTTGACACGCTTGTCTAATAAGAACATCCAGTGGCAAAGGAAACACATATGTCATGTGACTTGGGTTCACACTTGTGCTATGGTTTGGGTGTAGTCTTGGAAGACTCTTTCCTTTATATCGGGAGACAGTGATGTGTTGCTAGATACCCCTCTCTGTTCGTGATAACGTAAGTTATCGTTACCGACATTTAAAGGAAACCCTTAGGGTCGCACAATTTGATGATATGGCTTACTTATGTCAGATCGTGTGGACTGAATTGTTCTGATTCAGTTTAATAGGAGTTTAAACTCTGATTGGAAGTGAGATCTGGTCTGATCATGTTTGATTGATTAGGGCTTGAGATCGGTAAGCTTCGATCGAGAGAATTGATGCTTGATCGATGAGATCAAGAGCATCAAGAGATGTGTGGTTAGATCTTGAGCCTTTTGGTTTAATGAGATCTAGACCATGTCTTGGTTTGATTTGGTCTTTGAACCAAAGTCAATTGAACTGGTTCACTTATGTGAACGCATGGTTCAATTAAGGGGGCGTTTTGATTGGTTCACTAAACGTGAACGTATGAAGTCATGACTTACTATTTTTGGAAGCCATGACACTTCCCACGAATAGAAAACGCCTAAACGCCTCTCTCGCCTTAATCTCTCTCGTGTGTCTCGTCTCCACGAGGGTGAAAAGAAGGGATTCGGCCAGCCAAGAAAACATCTGATCTCCTTCATGCGACTAGGACACTTTGGAGAGCTTTGCTAGCACAAGGTTCACGCCAAGGGAGGAAGCCACCACCATCTTGTGTGTGATTGCTTTGGAGGAGAGCCGCTCGCCCTCTTGCTTCCAAGTCGCCATCCAAGCAATGGCTATGGTAAGATCACAACTTGATCTTTGCAAGTTTTAAGTTGATCATATATTCATGCCCTATGCGATCTTCATGAAACCCTAGAAAATTTTTATATGCGCCTGCTTAGGGTTTCGCCCCACTTTCAATTGGTATCAGAGCAGGTTCTGGTATGATCTATATGATTGCAAAATTTGTGTGATCCATGCTTGCGTTGAGTAGATCTAAATCTTATGATCATGCGAAAAATACATGCTATGAGATAGATGTATGTTTTTATTTTTGATTGCGCATGATGCTAGTTGGCGCATGTTGAAGAGGTTTTTGTTAAAACTCATAATCTTGCGCGACTCCACTTAGATCTAAAAGCGCCTACTTGAAATACTTAGACGGGTAACTAGGGTTAAAGTCATCAGTCTAGTCTAGACCCAACAGTCTGATCAGACCATCTGACAGCCTAGATGGGTCGACCACATAGCACCTATGCGCAAGCATGAGGTGGCTATAGGTCGACTGCAGAAAGGCGTGTAGCGATGTCTGATTGAGGCAACCAGTGAACAATCATGATTAAGGCCCGGGGTCACACCCGCTTGCCAGAAATCATGTGGGACATTCAGCCCTTAAGGCATGCATTGTTGACCATGAGGTCGACGCAAGTCAGTTCTGACTTGGTGCATGCAAGGGCAGTGGGTCTGACTTGGTCTGATGAGTGGATCCCTATTAATGGACCGTTGTAAGGTAGTAGGGCACATAAGGAAATAATATTGATACCATGGGGTTTTTCAAAAATTTTATTTTCTGTTAAGATGATTGGATCACATGTTTGTATGTTATAACATGCTTGGATGTTTATTTCATCTTATGTGGGCTGCCCTAAATTGTGTACTGTGCTGGGGCCTGCGTGCCTGGATTAATTGTAAATTATTATTGTGATCTGCGAATCACATTTCAATTTATGACAATGTGTCATTGACCTGTGAGTCAAATCATGTCTAGATAGATTAAAATGTAATTTAATCAGACATGAGCACAGAGCATACATGGCAGAGGCGCATGCAGCAAGTAGCTTCACCAGTGGGAGGCCTAGAGTTCGACTCTAGTACAGGCGCATGCTACCTGGTGGGTGCATCTGAGCTGCAGAGGGCACTTGGGCCCGGGCTGGGCCAGATGAAGTGCAAAAGACCCATGAAGAGCTCAAGTGAAGACTTGTGTAAAACTAGGGTTTTACTTAGGCTTAATGGGCGTTTACCACATAAGATCATAGTGCTTTCTATTTACTATTTAAGTAATATTAGCACCTGCATGAGTTAATCTTCTGCTATCACCATAGGATATGCATGGTAGTAAGAAGATAAAAGGACCGTTAAAATCCAACATTAAATATCAAGCACGAAAGCCTTCTGACGCGAAACCTCACTGTTCTGACTATCGTTGGGGCCGTGTTGTACCCACTCAGTGGGCACGCCCAGCTATCTTCAGACGGTGTGTGATTACACCTGCGTGTTACAGAGAAGGGATTTATCGCTTCTCGTTGCTCAGCATAGCACGTGGTGGTCCAGGGAGTAGGTCAGGTCAGCTTGACCATGTGGGCTACATATTGAGCATATGTTAGCTATATGGAGGCAGCCATCTGTGTAATCAGAGACTGTGTTGTACCAACTCAGTTGGCACAGTCTTCTGGATTGCCTAGATGAAGGGGAATCGCACGGGTTGGCGATTGGCATGGATAGCCTACCGGTGATTAGTGCTTGTACTCTCTGTGCATCTTATCTCGCCTGAGCGGGACGCGGAGACCAAGTATGAAATCTGGATCCCATCTCACTAAAAGAGTGTTACTCTTTCGGACTGTTTTAATGGATTTTTCAGTCAGATAAAATAGTGAGAAAAGAATCATTCTTAAGTCCTGGATTGATTCTAACATTGATACTGACCTTGTTGTTCTTGCAATGTTGTAGATTACTGCAGCAACGAACACCACAGCGTTCAATGTGCGATCCTTACTGGAAAGGGAGAAGTTTGCTGGGCCAAACTTCTCAGACTGGTACGGACACCTTAAGATTGTTCTTAAGGCTGAGAGGAAACTGTATGTCCTTGAGACGGCAATACCGCCTCAACCCGCTGCGAACGCCGCAAGGGCGGTTCGGGATGCTTATGAGAAGCATGTCAATGATAACATTGATGTCGCTTGCCTTATGCTTGCGTCTATGACGCCAGAGCTTCAGCATCAGCATGAGGATTTATCTGCTATTGAAATTATAGCAAATCTCAAGATGCTGTATGCTGCACAGGCAAGGACTGAATGCTATAACTTGATAAAACTTTTCTTTCAGAGCAAACTGACTGAAGGGAGTCCAGTGGGAGCTCACGTACTCAAGATGATTGGGTACAAAGAAGCTCTAGAGAAACTGGGACACACCATCAATCAGGAGCTTGTTGTAGACATTATCCTGCAGTCTCTCCCGGCCTCTTTCGATCCGTTCATCATTAATTTTAATATGAACAAGATCGACTGTACCCCGGCAGAGTTACTGAACATGCTCTATACTACAGAGCAGACTCTTGAAAAGGGAAAGCCTTCATCCTCTGTCTTGATAATTCCTTCAAGGAACAAGAAGAAGGGGAAGAAGGGCAAAGCCCCTGTCAAGAGCTACAACAAGGCTCTGAAACAAAAGATCAAGCGGTCGAAGGAATACAGATGTTTCCATTGTGGCCAGCTGGGTCACTGGAAGAAGGACTGTAAAGCGCTCCAAGGAGATAAGAAGGGAAGCAAGTCTTTCACTTCTAGCTCAGGTATTTTTGTGACTGAAGTCATGATATCTTCTTCTTCTTCTATTTCATGGGTGTTGGACACTGCATGTGGAGTTCACATTTGTTCAAATGTACAGGAACTCAAGAGAGAAGACAGGTGGGACAGCATGAGGTGGACCTACGAGTTGGAAACGGGGCACGGGTTGCTGCTGTTGCTGTAGGACAATATAACATCTCTTTACCATCTGGTCTTGTATTAGAACTGGACAATTGTTATTTTGTACCGAGCATAACTAAGAATATTATCTCTATTCCTGCTCTTGTCAGGAAAGGGTTTTCCTTTGAATGCAAAACTTTAAAGTGTTGTATTTCATTAGATAATATTGTTTATGCTACTGGGTCAATTAACAATGGGTTATTCATGTTGGACATGGAATGTTCTGTACAACAAATTGATAATAAGAAAGCCAAGTATGCTGATGATAGCACCTTGCTATGGCATAGTCGTTTAGGCCACATTAACAAGAAGCGCATTAAGCGGTTGCATGACCATGGACTGCTGGGATCATTCTCCTATGAGGAGCTTGATACATGCAAGTCTTGTTTAATGGGCAAAATGACGAAGGCTCCTTTTCTTAACAAAGGTCAAAGGGCTTCAGGTTTACTTGACCTCATTCACAGTGATGTGTGTGGGCCATTTAGTAAACATGCAAGAGGTGGCTATTTATACTTCATTACTTTTACTGATGATTTCAGTAGATACGGTTATGTCTATCTTATGAGACATAAGAGTGAATCTTTTGACAAGTTCAAAGAGTTCAAAAATGAAGTACAGAATCAGTTAGGCCGAAATATCAAGGCACTTCGATCAGATCGAGGTGGAGAATACTTGAGTCATGAGTTTACTGACTATCTGAAGGAGTGTGGGATTACCTCACAGCTCACTCCGCCAGGAACACCGCAATGGAATGGTGTGTCCGAGAGGAGAAATAGAACCTTATTGGATATGGTTCGTTCAATGATGAGTCAGACTACTCTACCTTACTCCTTTTGGGGATTTGCACTGGAAACAGCTGCAAAGGTACTAAACCGAGTGCCATCCAAGGCCGTTTCAAAGACTCCATATGAGTTATGGTATGGGAAACAGCCGAGCTTGACATTTATCAAAATCTGGGGTTGCGAGGCTTATGTCAAAAAGCTCGCCTCTGGGAAACTGGAGAGCAGATCTGATAAATGTATCTTTGTCGGTTACCCTAAAGAAACTAAGGGTTATTATTTCTACGATCCCAAAGAGAACAAAGTATTTGTTGCTCGTACGGCTATTTTTCTTGAGAAGGAATTTCTTCTACAAGAGGCCAGTGGGAGAGAAATAAAGCTGGATGAAAATCCAGAAGAAGGACAAAGAAGTCAAACTCAGTTGGATGAGCCTGAGCCAAAAGAACAGGTTACTGAGCAACCTGAGGCTCAGATATCACGGGAACCGCGAAGATCGGGAAGGATCCGTCGACAGCCTGAGCGCTATGACGGAGTCTACATCATTGATGATGAACCCCTCACTTATGCGGATGCGGTCAGTGGACCGGAATCAGCAAGATGGCTTGAAGCTATGCGAGCCGAGATGGACTCCATGTCAGATAACCAAGTCTGGGATTTGGTTGATCCGCCTCCGGGAGTAATCCCTATAGGCTGTAAGTGGATCTTCAAAAAGAAGATTGACATGGATGGTAACGTTGTTGGGGTATGCCCTTAAGGCTAATGTTTGAGGCCTTGGGATACTATCAGTATCATGTATAAACCCTTATGTTTATAAAGGCAATGGTTGTTATTCAGGTTGTTACATTGTCTGCTGCAATAATTGTACTTCTGAATAATGTCTCAATGCTGTTCAGCTAGGCTGACATGCTATATGTCCTTAGTCGAGATATCTTGGTGAACATGAGACAGCCTTGATATGGTTAAGACTAATATGTGTTCTAATCTTATAGGATGCTTCGAGCATGGAATAAGATGTAGACTCATGGGTACATTGGATGTACTGGACAGACCCTACTAGGATATTCAATTGCTTGTCACAATGTGAATAATCCTTGTGTGCAACAAGTGGCATACTTCCTCTGACTTGAGATCACTTGTGTTTCTAAATGATGATTGTCATTGTTTTGAGGTAGTTCAATATCATTTGAAACATAATGGTTATAGACTATCTTGGATGGTGAACTTGAGTCATGTTAGGGCGCTAGTGATAGATATAGGATTGCCGTCTCCTTGTTTGGAGTGTGATGTTCTAAAGGGGCCCCCCTGGATGAGATGATTGAGAAAGTGTATGGCCATACCCAGGTGACTATGTTCATCTGATCTAATCATGCTCATCATATTGGAGCTGCAGGCTTGACACGCTTGTCCAATAAGAACATCCAGTGGCAAAGGAATCATGTATGCCTGATGAAGTGGATTCACACTTGTGCTGTGGTTTGGGTGTAGTCTTGGAAGACTCTTTCTTTTATATCGGGAGACAGTGATGTGTTGCTAGATACCCCTCACTGATCGTGATGACGTAAGTTATCGTTACCGACATTTGAAGGAAACCCTTAGGGTCGCACAATTTGATGATATGGCTTACTTAAGTCAGATCGTGTGGACTGAATTGTTTAGGTTCAGTTTAAAGGGATTTAATCTCTGATTGTGAGTGAGATCTGGTCTGATCATGTTTGATTGATTAGGGCTTGAGATCGGTAAGCTTCGATTGAGAGAATGGATGCTAGATCGGTGAGATCAGGAGCATCAAGAGATCAACGGTCAGATCAAGAAGCTTAGGGTTTAATGTGATCTGGACTAATAGCTTGGGTTAATTGGTCTTTGAAGCAAACAAAATTGAACCAGCTCATCATGTGAGCGCACGGTTCAAGTTAAGAGAAATATGCGATTGGGAAAAACCCTTGATCGCATGTTGAGGAGTGGCTTTCTATTTTTAGAAAGCATGATCACATACGTGACGACGCCTCACCTCTTCACTCCTATTGTTGTCGCCCCTCTCTTCTCGTGTAATTTTTTTTGGGGCATTCTCGTGGAAGAGTTTTTGACGACAAGGAAGAATCGCCAAGCAGTGGATCTCATCTTCTTCATCCCTTCTCACACGACAAGGTCACTTGGAGAACCTTGCTAGCACAAGGAGCGTCCAAGGAGCAAGCCATCGATCATCTTGTGTGTGGCGCTTTGGAGGAGAACCCCATCGTTCTCTCTTCTTCCTAGACACCATCCAAGCGATGGCCATGGTATGAGTCGCTACCATTCTATGCAATTGATTTTAAAGTTGATCATATATCATGCATTCGATCCCTAGAAACCCCTTCCGCTGCATGAAAACCTCCATATGCGCCTATTAGGGTTTTGCTCCCCGTTTCTTAGGGGACTTTCAATTGGTATCAGAGGCAAGTTATATGCATGTTTGTATGATTGCTTAACTTTAGTGATCCATGTTTGCGCAACACCTTAGATCTAAACTACATGCGAAAGTTATTCATGCGAAAACTACATGATGTATGATTTTTATCATTAGCGCATGTATCTGGTTGGCGCATCCATTTAGTTTTTCTCAAAAACTTCTTTACTTGCGCGACTCACCTTAGATCTAAGTGCCGCCTGCTATAAGTCCTTAGACGGGTTAGTAGGGTTGAAGTCATCTCTAGTTAAGATCCAACTAGTCTGATCAGACCATCTGACAGCCTAGATGGGTCGACCAGATGGCACCTATGCACAAGCATAAGGTGGCTATAGGTCGACTACATCAAAGGCATGTAGCGAGGTCTGGTTGAGACAACCAGTGAACACGCATGAGTTAGGCCCGGGGTCACAACCCGCTTGCCAAAACTCATGTAGGTTGTTCAGCCCTAGCGCATGCATAGTTGACCACTGGGTCGACTCAAGTCAGTTAGGACTTGGTGCATGCAAGGGCAGTGGATCTGACTAGGACTGATGAGTGGATCCCTAGTAATGGACCGTTGTAAGGTAGTAGGGCGTATAAGGAAATTAAAATTGATGCCAATGGGGTTTTTCAAAAATTTAATTTCATGATTGGATCACATGATGATTGATGCCATTTGCTTGTTTATTTAATCTTATGTGGGCTGCCCGTGTTTAATGTGTGCTGTGCTGGGGCCTGCGAGCCTGGTTAAAATTTGTAAATTAATTTTTATTGTGATCTGCGCATCACATTTTATTTAATTTATAAACTGTAATTGACCTGCGAGTCAATCTTGTCTAGATAGATTAAATTGTATTTTAATCTGACAAGAGCACAGAGCACACTTGGCAGAGGCGCATGCAGCAGTGGCTTGACCAGACGGGAGGTCTAGGGTTCGACCCTAGGACAGGTGCATTTTCCCTGGTGGGTGCACCTGAGCTGCAGTTGGCGCTTGGGCCCTAGGTTGGGCCAGATGAGAAGCAAAAGCCCCATGAAGAAAAGCAAGTGAAGACTTAAGTTAGGTTAAGGTCTTACTTAGGCTTAATGGGCTTTTACCACATAAGATCAGCATGCTTTCTATTTATTGTTTATATAATTAGAATTGCATGATTTATTTATCTTCTGCTATCACCATAGGAATTGCATGATAGTTGAGAAGATAAAAGACCGTTAAAATCCAACGTTAAATATCAAGCACGTAAAGCCTTCTGACGCGAAACCTCACTGTTCTGACTATCGTTGGGGCCGTGTTGTACCCACTCAGTGGGCACGCCCATCTATCTTCAGACGGTGTGTGATTACACCTGCGTGTTACAGAGAAGGGATTTATCGCTTCTCATTGCTCAGCATAGCACGTGGTGGTCCAAGGAGTAGGTCAGGTTTGCTTGACCATGTAGGCTACATATGGGGCATATGTTAGCTATATGGAGGCAGCCATCTGTGGGATCAGAGACTGTGTTGTACCAACTCAGTTGGCACAGTCTGCTGGATTGCCCAGATGAAGGGGAATCGCACGGGTTGGCGATTGGCAGGGACTGCCTACCAGAAATTAGTGCTTATACTCTCTGTGCATCTTATCTCGCCTGAGCGGGACGCGGAGACCAAGTATGAAATCTGGATCCCATCTCACTAAAAGAGTGTTACTCTTTCGGACTGTTTTAATGGATTTTTCAGTCAGATAAAATAGTGAGAAAAGAATCTTTCTTAAGTCCTGGATTGATTCTATACATTGATACTGACCTTGCTGTTCTTGCATTGTTGTAGATTCCTGCAGCAACGAACACCATGAACTTCAATGTGCGATCCCTACTGGAAAGGGAGAAGTTTGCTGGGCCAAACTTCTCAGACTGGTACGGACACCTTAAGATTGTTCTTAAGGCAGAGAGGAAACTGTATGTCCTCGAGACGGCTGTGCCGCCTCAACCCGCTGCGAACGCCGCAAGGGCGGTTCGTGAAGCCTATGAAAAGCATGTCAATGATAGCATTGATGTCGCTTGCCTGATGCTAGCGTCTATGACGCCACCGCTGCAGCGTCAGCATGAGGATATGTCTGCTATAGAAATTATAGCAAACCTCAAGATGTTGTATGCTGCACAGGCGAGGACTGAACGCTATAATTTGACCAAGCTTTTCTTTCAGAGCAAACTGGCTGAAGGGAGCCCAGTGGGAGCTCACGTGCTCAAGATGATTGGGCACAAGGAGGCTCTGGAGAAACTGGGGCATACCATCAATCAGGAGCTTGCTGTAGACATTATTCTGCAGTCTCTCCCGCCTTCTTTCGATGCGTTCATTATTAACTTTAATATGAACAAAATTGATTGTACTCCGGCAGAGTTGCTGAATATGCTCTTGACTACTGAGGAAACTCTGAAGGGAAAGCCTTCAACCTCTGTCTTAATGGTTCCTTCCAGGAACAAGAAGAAGGGGAAGAAGGGCAAAGCCCCAGTCAAGAATTACAACAAGGCGCTGAAACAGAAGGTTAAGCGGTCAAAGGAATACAGATGTTTCCACTGTGGCCAGCTGGGTCACTGGAAAAAGGACTGTAAAGCGCTCCAAGGAGACAAGAAGGGAAGCATCGCTTCTGGCTCAGGTATATTTGTGACTGAAGTCATGATATCCTCTTCTTCTATTTCATGGGTGTTGGACACTGCATGTGGAGTTCACATTTGTTCAAATGTACAGGAACTCAAGAGAAGAAGACAGGTGGGACAGCATGAGGTGGACCTACGAGTTGGAAACGGGGCACGGGTTGCTGCTGTTGCTGTAGGAGAATATTACATCTCATTACCATCTGGACTTGTATTAGAACTGAACAATTGTTATTTTGTTCCTAGCATTACCAAAAATATTATCTCTATTCCTGCTCTTGTCAGGAAAGGGTTTTCCTTTGAATGCAATATTTCAAAGTGTGTTTTATCTTTAGAAAATATTGTTTATGCTACTGGATCAATTAGCAATGGGTTATTCATGTTGGACATGGAATGTTCTATACAAAACATTGATAATAAGAAAGCCAAGTATGCTGATGACAGCACCTTGCTATGGCATAGTCGTTTAGGCCATATTAACAAGAAGCGCATTAAGCGGTTGCATGATCATGGACTGCTGGGATCATTCTCCTATGAGGAGATTGATACATGCAAAGCTTGTTTAATGGGCAAAATGACGAAGTCTCCTTTTCTTAACAAAGGTCAAAGGGCTTCAGGTTTACTTGACCTTATACACAGTGATGTGTGTGGGCCATTTAGTAAACATGCCAGGGGTGGCTATCAATACTTCATTACCTTTACTGATGATTTCAGTAGATATGGGTATGTCTATTTAATGAGACATAAAAGTGATTCTTTTGATAAGTTCAAAGAGTTCAAGAATGAAGTACAGAATTAGCTGGGCCGAAATATCAAGGCACTTCGTTCTGATCGAGGTGGAGAATACCTAAGTCATGAGTTTACTGACTATCTAAAGGAGTGTGGGATTATCTCACAGCTTACTCCGCCAGGAACACCGCAATGGAATGGTGTATCCGAAAGGAGGAACAGAACCTTACTGGATATGGTTCGTTCTATGATGAGTCAGGCTACTCTACCTTACTCCTTTTGGGGATTTGCACTGGAGACAGCTGCAAAGGTACTAAACCGAGTGCCATCCAAGGCAGTTTCAAAGACCCCATATGAATTATGGTATGGGAAACAGCCTAGCTTGACATTTTTTAAGATCTGGGGTTGCGAGGCTTATGTCAAAAAGCTCGCCTCTAGGAAACTAGAGAGCAGATCTGAGAAATGTATCTTTGTCGGTTACCCTAAGGAAACTAAGGGTTATTATTTCTACGATCCCAAAGAGAACAAGGTATTTGTTGCTCGGACGGCCATTTTTCTTGAGAAGGAGTTTCTTCTGCAAGAGGCCAGTGGGAGAGAAATAAAGCTGGATGAGAATCCAGAGGAAGGACAAAGTAGTCAAGCTCAGTTGGATGAGCCTGAGCCAGTTGATCAGGTTATTGAACAACCTGAGGCTCAGATATCACGAGAACCGCGAAGATCGGGAAGGATCTGTCGACAGCCTGAGCGCTATGACGGAGTCTACATCATTGATAATGATGAACCCCTCACTTATGCGGATGCGGTCAGTGGACCGGACTCAGCTAGATGGCTTGAAGCTATGCGAGCCGAGATGGACTCCATGTCAGATAACCAAGTTTGGGATTTGGTTGATCCGCCTCCGGGAGTAATCCCTATAGGCTGTAAATGGATCTTCAAGAAGAAGATTGACATGGATGGTAACGTGGTTACCTATAAAGGCAGGCTAGTTGCGAAAGGTTTCAAACAAATCTACGGGATAGATTATGATGAAACTTTCTCACCTGTAGCCATGTTTAAGTCTATTCGGATTCTTCTCGCGATAGCTGCATATTATGATTATGAGATCTGGCAAATGGATGTGAAGACTACTTTCCTTAATGGAAATTTGCAGGAGGATGTGTATATGACACAACCTGAAGGTTTCACAAATCCATCAGATCGTCATAAAATATGCAAGTTAAAGAAGTCCATTTATGGACTTAAACAAGCATCAAGAAGCTGGAATATTCGTTTTGATGAATCAATCAGTGAATTTGGTTTCATAAAGAATGAAGATGACCCGTGTGTATATAAGAGGTTTAGTGGGAGCGTAATTACTTTCCTACTCCTCTACGTCGATGATATCTTAATCATTGGAAACGATATTCCTGAACTGCATGCTGTTAAAGCATGGTTAAGAAAATGTTTCCAGATGAAAGATCTAGGAGAAGCAACCTATGTGTTAGGTGTGAAGATCTACAGAGATAGATCTAAGAGGCTTCTCGGGCTATGCCAGAGTACTTACATCGATAAAGTCCTGGAGAGATTTCATTTATAGAATTCTAAAAGAGGATATCTTCCAGTCAGACATGGTCTGAATCTTTCAAAGAGTCAGTGTCCTCAAACACAGACTGAGAAAGATGAAATGGACAATACGCCTTATGCTTCGGCTATTGGGTCCATTATGTATGCGATGTTGTGTACTCGCCCAGACGTCGCTTACGGGTTAAGCGTGACCAGTCGATTCCAAAGTAATCCAGGTCAGGCACACTGGATTGCAGTCAAGAACATCTTAAAATATCTTCGGAGGACCAAAGATATGTTCTTGGTGTATGGTGGTCAGGAAGAACTCAGTATTGAAGGATATACTGACGCTTCGTTCCAATCTGACCAGGATGATTTCCGATCGCAATCAGGCTATGTTTTTAGCTTGAATGGAGGAGCAGTGGTGTGGAAAAGTTTCAAACAGTCTATCGTTGCTGATTCCACAACAGAAGCCGAGTATGTTGCAGCCTCAGAAGCATCTAAGGAGGCAGTTTGGATTCGTAAGTTCATTCAGGAACTTGGTGTTGTTCCTTCGAGTGCAGATCCTTTGGTTATCTTCTGTGATAACACTGGAGCAATCGCACAAGCAAAGGAACCACGGTCGCACCAGAAGTCCAAGCACATACAGAGACGGTTTCACTTGATCCGGGAGATCATTGATCGTGGCGAGATCAAAGTCTGCAAGGTTCATACAGATGACAATCTGGCTGACCCGCTTACCAAGCCTCTGGCGCAGCAGAAGCATGAGAAGCACTGTAATAATATGGGTTTGAGATTTCTCAACC
Source organism: Costus lasius (assembly GCA_027563935.2). Classification (NCBI taxonomy): domain Eukaryota; kingdom Viridiplantae; phylum Streptophyta; class Magnoliopsida; order Zingiberales; family Costaceae; genus Costus; species Costus lasius. The sequence goes on from CM050447.1 coordinate 63,070,661, forward strand.
ATTAGATTAAGTGCAAGTGGGAGATTGTTGGGGTATGCCCTTAAGGCTAATGTTTGAGGCCTTGGGATACTATCAGTATCATGTATAAACCCTTATGTTTATAAAGGCAATGGTTGTTATTCAGGTTGTTACATTGTCTGCTGCAATAATTGTACTTCTGAATAATGTCTCAATGCTGTTCAGCTAGGCTGACATGCTATATGTCCTTAGTCGAGATATCTTGGTGAACATGAGACAGCCTTGATATGGTTAAGACTAATATGTGTTCTAATCTTATAGGATGCTTCGAGCATGGAATAAGATGTAGACTCATGGGTACATTGGATGTACTGGACAGACCCTACTAGGATATTCAATTGCTTGTCACAATGTGAATAATCCTTGTGTGCAACAAGTGGCATACTTCCTCTGACTTGAGATCACTTGTGTTTCTAAATGATGATTGTCATTGTTTTGAGGTAGTTCAATATCATTTGAAACATAATGGTTATAGACTATCTTGGATGGTGAACTTGAGTCATGTTAGGGCGCTAGTGATAGATATAGGATTGCCGTCTCCTTGTTTGGAGTGTGATGTTCTAAAGGGGCCCCCCTGGATGAGATGATTGAGAAAGTGTATGGCCATACCCAGGTGACTATGTTCATCTGATCTAATCATGCTCATCATATTGGAGCTACAGGCTTGACACGCTTGTCCAATAAGAACATCCAGTGGCAAAGGAATCATGTATGCCTGATGAAGTGGATTCACACTTGTGCTGTGGTTTGGGTGTAGTCTTGGAAGACTCTTTCTTTTATATCGGGAGACAGTGATGTGTTGCTAGATACCCCTCACTGATCGTGATGACGTAAGTTATTGTTACCGACATTTAAAGGAAACCCTTAGGGTCGCACAATTTGATGATATGGCTTACTTAAGTCAGATCGTGTGGACTGAATTGTTTAGGTTCAGTTTAAAGGGATTTAATCTCTGATTGTGAGTGAGATCTGGTCTGATCATGTTTGATTGATTAGGGCTTGAGATCGGTAAGCTTCGATTGAGAGAATGGATGCTAGATCGGTGAGATCAGGAGCATCAAGAGATCAACGGTCAGATCAAGAACCTTAGGGTTTAATGTGATCTGGACTAATAGCTTGGGTTAATTGGTCTTTGTGCTAGGTCCCTTTCAAGAGGGAGCGAAACCCTAATAGGTCCCCTTCAAGGGGGAGCGAAAACCCTAAATGGTGGCGCATAAATCTTTGCAAGCGGAAGCAAGGGTTTTCATAGATCTTTCGCAAGAACATATGATCAACTTGATGAAGTTTAGATCCATACCATAGCCATGAAGAAGATGGCGACTTGGAAGCGAGAGAACAAGAGAGGTCTCCTCCAAATTGTCGCACACAAAAGGATTGATGACTTGCTCCTGTAAGGGGTGCCCTTCAAGGGGGAGCGAAAAACCCTAATGGGCGCATGTGTAACATCGCAGCGGAATAAGGGTTTTAAGGATCACTAGCATGATATATGATCAACTATGAAAAACCGATTGAAAATATCAAGAAGATTCATACCATCGCCATTCGTTGGATGGTGTGTTGGAAGCAAAGACCGAAAGGGATCTTCTCCCTAGTCGACGCACACACGATGAGGAATGGCTTCTCCTTGTCGTCTTTGTGCTAGCAAAGCTTCAAGGGTCCTTTTCGCGTGGAGGAGATGAGATCCTTTGGGCTTGGCTAAGAAGAACTTCCTCTACACTCGTCGAGAGCTTTGTCACACGAGAAGAGAGTAAATTTCGTCCAAGGTGATGAGAGGCGATAGAGTGAACGTTGTCATCAACGTGGAGGCGTTGCTATCCAAAAATAGCAACCCATTACTCTCAACGGTTATGCGTTCACATGAAGTGAACCGTAACTCCTTCACCCCATTCGAATCTTTGAACCAAGCGCTCACAAGATGAGCCGGTTCAAATGACTTTGGTCCAAGACCAAATCAGCCCAAGCAATGGTCGATCTTATTGAACCTCAAGGTTCAAGATCACCGTTGATCTCATGATGCTCCCGATCTCACCGATCCAGCATCAAATCTCTCGATCGAAGCTTACCGATCTTATGCCCTAATCAATCAAACATGATCAGACCAGATCTCACTCACAATCAGAGTTTAAAACCCCTTTAAACTGAACCTAAACAATTCAGTCCACACGATCTGACTTAAGTAAGCCATATCATCAAATTGTGCGACCCTAAGGGTTTCCTTTAAATGTCGGGTAACGATAACTCACGTTATCACGATCAGTGAGGGGTATCTAGCAACACATCACTGTCTCCCGATAGAAAGGAAAGAGTCTTCCAAGACTTCACCCAAACCACAGCACAAGTGTGACTCTAACTCACAAGGCATACATGTTTCCTTTGCCACTGGATATTCTTATTGGACAAGCGTGTCAAGCTTGTAGCTCCAATATGATAAGCATGATTAGATCAGATGAACACAGTCACCTGGGTATGGCCATACACTTTCTCAATCATCTCATCAAGGGGGGCCCCTGTAGAATATCACACTCCTTAAACAAGGAGACGGCAATCCTATGTCTATCACCAGTGCCCTAACCTGATTCAAGATCACCATCCAAGATAGTCTATAATCATTATCTTTCAAATGATATTGAACTACCTCAAAACAATGACAATCATCATTTAGAAACACAAGTGATCTCAAGTCAGAGGAAATGTGCCACTTGTTGCAATCAAGGAATATTCACATCGTGACAAACAATTGAATATCCTAGTAGGGTCTGTCCAGTACATCCAATGTACCCATGAGTCTACACCTTATTCCATGCTCGAAGCATCCTATAAGATTAGAACACATATTAGTCTCAATCATATCAAGGCTGTCTCATGTTCACCAAGATATCTCGACTAAGGACATAAAGCCTGTCAGCCTAGCTGAACAGCTTTGAGACATTAATCAGAAGTACACTTATTACAGCAGATAAGGTAACAAACTGAATAACAACCATGCCTTTATAAACAGAAGAGTTTATTACATGATACTGTTACAATCCCAAGGCCTCAAACATTAGCCTAAGGGCATACCCCAAAAATCTCCCACTTGCACTTAATCTAATGGTTGAGAAATCTCAAACCCATATTATTACAGTGCTTCTCATGCTTCTGCTGCGCCAGAGGCTTGGTAAGCGGGTCTGCCAGATTGTCATCTGTATGAACCTTGCATATTTTGATCTCGCCACGATCAATGATCTCTCGGATCAAATGAAACCGTCTCTGTATGTGCTTGGACTTCTGGTGCGACCGAGGTTCCTTTGCTTGTGCGATTGCTCCAGTGTTATCACAAAAGATAACCAAAGGATCTGCACTCGAAGGAACGACACCAAGTTCCCGTAAGAACTTACGAATCCAGACTGCCTCCTTGGATGCTTCCGAGGCTGCAACATACTCGGCTTCTGTTGTGGAATCAGCAACAGTTGACTGTTTGAAACTCTTCCACACCACTGCTCCACCATTCAAGCTAAAAACATAGCCTGATTGCGATCGGAAATCATCCTGGTCCGACTGGAATGAAGCGTCAGTATATCCTTCAATACTGAGTTCTTCCTGACCACCATATATCAAGAACATATCTTTGGTCCTCCGCAGATATTTTAAAATGTTCTTGACTGCAATCCAGTGCGCCATACCTGGATTACTTTGGAACCGACTGGTCACGCTTAACCCGTAAGCAACGTCTGGGCGAGTACACAACATCGCATACATAATGGACCCAATAGCCGAAGCATAAGGCGTATTGTCCATTTCATCTTTCTCAGTCTGTGTTTGTGGACACTGACTCTTCGAAAGATTCAGACCATGTCTGACTGGAAGATATCCTCGTTTAGAATTCTCTAAATGAAATCTTTCCAGGACTTTATCGATGTAAGTACTCTGGCACAACCCGAGAAGCCTCTTAGATCTATCCCTGTAGATCTTCACACCTAATACATAGGCTGCTTCTCCTAGATCTTTCATCTGGAAACATTTCCTTACCCATGCCTTAACCGCATGCATTTCAGGAATATCATTTCCAATGATCAAGATATCATCGACGTAGAGGACTAGGAATGTAATTACGCTCCCACTAAACCTCTTATATACACACGGGTCATCCTCGTTCTTGATGAAACCAAATTCAGTAACTGATTCATCAAAACGAATATTCCAGCTTCTTGATGCTTGCTTAAGTCCATAAATAGACTTCTTTAACTTGCATATTTTATGACGATCTGATGGATTAGTGAAACCCTCAGGTTGTGTCATATACACATCCTCATCCAGATTTCCATTAAGGAAAGCTGTTTTCACATCCATCTGCCAGATCTCATAATCATAATATGCAGCTATCGCGAAAAGAATCCGAATAGACTTAAACATGGCTACAGGTGAGAAAGTTTCATCATAATCTATCCCGTAGATTTGTTTGAAACCTTTCGCAACTAGCCTGCCTTTATAGGTAACTACGTTACCATCCATGTCAATCTTCTTCTTGAAGATCCATTTACAGCCTATAGGGATTACTCCCGGAGGCGGATCAACCAAATCCCAGACTTGGTTATCTGACATGGAGTCCATCTCGGCTCGCATAGCTTCAAACCATCTAGCTGACTCCGGTCCACTGACCGCATCCGCATAAGTAAGGGGTTCATCATTATCAATGATGTAGACTCCGTCATAGCGCTCAGGCTGTCGACGGATCCGACCCGATCTTCGCGGTTCCCGTGATATCTGAGCCTCAGGTTGTTCAGTAACCTGTTTGACCGGCTCAGGCTCATCCAACTGTGCTTGACTACTTTGTCCTTCCTCTGAATTCTCATCCAGTTTTATTTCTCTCCCACTGGCTTCTTGCAGAAGGAACTCCTTCTCAAGAAATATGGCCGTCCGAGCAACAAATACTTTGTTCTCTTTGGGATCGTAGAAATAATAACCCTTAGTTTCCTTAGGGTAACCGACAAAGATGCATTTGTCAGATCTGCTCTCTAGTTTCCCAGAGGCGAGCTTTTTAACATAAGCCTCGCAACCCCAGATCCTGATAAATGTCAAGCTTGGCTGTTTCCCATACCATAACTCATATGGGGTCTTTGAAACTGCCTTGGATGGCACTCGGTTTAGTACCTTTGCAGCTGTTTCCAGTGCAAAACCCCAAAAAGAGTAAGGAAGAGTAGCCTGACTCATCATAGAACGAACCATATCAAGTAACGTTCTATTTCTCCTTTCGGACACACCATTCCATTGCGGTGTTCCTGGCGGAGTGAGCTGTGAGATAATCCCACACTCTTTCAGATAGTCAGTAAACGCATGACTTAGGTATTCTCCACCTCGATCTGAATGAAGTGTCTTGATATTTCGGCCTAGCTGATTCTGTACTTCATTCTTGAACTCTTTGAACTTGTCAAAAGATTCACTTTTATGTCTCATAAGATAGACATAACCGTACCTACTGAAATCATCAGTAAAGGTTATGAAGTACTGATAACCACCTCTGGCATGTTTACTAAATGGCCCACACACATCAGTGTGTATAAGGTCAAGTAAACCTGAAGCCCTTTGACCTTTGTGAGGAAAAGGAGACTTCGTCATTTTACCCATTAAACAAGCCTTGCATGTATCAATCTCCACATAGGAGAATGATCCCAGCAGTCCATGATCATGCAACCGCTTAATGCGCTTCTCGTTTATATGGCCTAAACGACTATGCCATAGCAAGGTGCTGTCATCAGCATACTTGGCTTTCTTATTATCAATGTTTTGTATCGAATGTTCCATGTCCAACATGAACAACCCATTGTTAATTGAACCAGTTGCATAAACAATATTATCATAAGATAAAACACACTTTGAAATATTGCATTCAAAGGCAAATCCTTTCCTGACAAGAGCAGGAATTGAGATAATATTTTTAGTAATACTCGGTACAAAATAACAATTGTTTAATTCCAATACAATGCCAGATGGTAAAGTGATGAAATAGTCTCCTACAGCAACAGCAGCAACCCGTGCCCCGTTTCCAACGCGTAGGTCTACTTCATGCTGTCCCACCTGTCTTCTTCTCCTGAGTTCCTGTACATTTGAACAAATGTGAACTCCACATGCAGTGTCCAACACCCATGATATAGAAGAAGATGAAAACATGACTTCAGTCACGAATATACCTGAGCCAGAAGCGATGCTTCCCCTCTTGTCTCCTTGGAGCGCTTTACAGTCCTTTTTCCAGTGACCCAGCTGGCCACAGTGGAAACACCTGTATTCCTTGGACCGCTTAACCTTTTGCTTCAGAGCCTTGTTGTAGTTCTTGACGGGGGCCTTGCCCTTCTTCCCCTTCTTCTTGTTCCTTGAAGGAACGATCAAGACAGAGGTCGAAGGCTTACCCTTCAGAGTTTCCTCAGTAGTCAAGAGCATATTCAGCAGCTCTGCCGGAGTACAATCGATTTTGTTCATATTAAAGTTAATGATGAACGCATCGAAAGAGGGCGGAAGAGACTGCAGAATAATGTCTACAGCAAGCTCCTGGTTGATGGTATGCCCCAGTTTTTCTAGAGCCTCCTTGTGCCCAATCATCTTGAGCACGTGAGCTCCCACTGGGCTCCCTTCGGCCAGTTTGCTCTGAAAGAACAGCTTCGTCAGATTATAGCGTTCTGTCCTCGCCTGTGCAGCATACAGCATCTTGAGGTTCGCTATAATTTCTATAGCCGACATATCCTCATGCTGACGCTGCAGCGGTGGCGTCATAGACGCTAGCATCAGGCAAGCGACATCAATGCTATCATTGACGTGCTTTTCATAGGCATCCCGAACCGCCCTTGCGGCGTTCGGAGCGGGCTGCGGCGGTATCGCCGTCTCGAGGACATACAGTTTCCTCTCTGCCTTAAGAACGATCTTAAGGTGTCCAAACCAGTCAGAGAAGTTCGGCCCAGCAAACTTCTCCCTTTCCAGTAGGGATCGCACATTGAAGCTCATGGTGTTCGTTGCTGCAGGAATCTACAACAATGCAAGAACAACAAGGTCAGTATCAATGTAAAGAATCAATCAGGACTTAAGAATGATTCCTTTTCTTACTATTTTATCTGGCTGAAAAATCCAGCAAAACAGCCCGAAAGAGTAGAACTCTTTTAGTGAGATGGGATCCAGATTTCATACTTGGTCTCCGCGTCCCGCTCAGGCGAGATAAGATGCATAGAGAGGACAAGCATTAATTTCTGGTAGGCTGTGCCAGCCAATCGCCAACCCGTGCGATTCCCCTTCATCTGGGCAATCCAGCCGACTGTGCCAACTGAGTTGGTACAACACAATCTCTGACCCCACAGATGGCTGCCTCCATGTGCTACCATATGCGCCACATATGTAGCCTACATGGTCAAGCTGACCCGACCTACTCCCTGGACCACCACGTGCTATGCTGAGCAACGAGAAGGGATAAATCCCTACTCTGTAACACGCAGGTGTAATCGAACACCGTCTGAAGATAGATGGACGTGCCCACTGAGTGGGTACAACACGGCTCCAACGATAGTCAGAACAGTGAGGTTTCGCGTCAGAAGGCTTACGAGCTTGATATTTTAGCGTTGGATTTTAACGGTCTTTTATCTTCCTTACTATCATACAATTCCTATGGTGATAGCAGAAGATAAATTAAAACATGCTGTTCTACTTATAAAACAATAAAAGAAAGCATGGATCTTATGTGGTAAAAGCCCATAGCCTAAGTAAGATCTTAACCTAACTTAAGTCTTCACTTGCTTTTCATAATGGGACTTTTGCTGCTCATATGGCCCAAAACAGGGCTCAAGCGCCATCTGCAGATCTGGTGCGCCCACCAGGAATTTGCGCCAGGTCCTAGGGTCGAACCCTAGACCTCCCACCTGGTCAAGCCACTTGCTGATGCGCCTCTGTCAAGAGTGTTCTGTGCTCTTGTCTGATTAATTTACAAATTAATCTATCTAGACAAGATTGACTCGCAGGTCAATTACATTTTATAAATTAAGTACAGGGTGATTCGCAGATCACAATTAAAATTAATTTACAAAAACATTTCCAGGCACGCAGGCCCAGCACAGCACACATTTAACATGGGCAGCCCACATAAGATTAAATAAACATACATATGCATCAATCATCATGTGATCCATTCATGAAATTAAATTTCGAAAAACCCCATAGGTATGAATTTTAATTTCCTTATAGGCCCTACAACCTTACAACGGTCCATTACTAGGGATCCACTCATCCAACCTAGTCAGATCCATTGCCCTTGCATGCACCAAGTCCTAACTGACTTGAGTTGACCCAGTGGTCAAACATGCATGCGGCAGGGCTGAATAACCACTATGAGATCTGGCAAACGGGTGTGACCCCGGGCCTAACTCATGTGCGTTCATAAAGTGTCTCCATCAGACATCGCTACACACCTTTGATGCAGTCGACCTAGAGCCACCTATGGCTTGCGCACAGGTGCTCTCTGGTCGACCCATCTAGGCTGTCAGATAGTCTGATCAGACCAGTTGGATCTAAACTAGAGGACGACTTCAACCCTAATAACCCGTCTAAGGGTTTACTGCAGGTGCCATTTAGATCTAATGGTAAGCGCGCAAGTCATTTTGTTTTTAAGATAAACATCAAAAACAACTTATAGAAGCGCTACCTACATACATGCGCCAACAACAATACATAACTAGTAAAGTTTCGCATGTAGCCTAGATCTAGTAATATGGCGCATACAAGGATCACAAATCATAGCAAACATATTTATCATGCATAAAAGCCTGCTCTGATACCAAATGTAAGGGGTCCCCTTCAAGGGGGAGCGAAAAACCCTAATGGGCGCATGTGTAACATCGCAGCGGAATAAGGGTTTTAAGGATCACTAGCATGATATATGATCAACTATGAAAAACCGATTGCAAATATCAAGAAGATTCATACCATCGCCATTCGTTGGATGGTGTGTTGGAAGCAAAGACCGAAAGGGATCTTCTCCCTAGTCGACGCACACACGATGAGGAATGGCTTCTCCTTGTCGTCTTTGTGCTAGCAAAGCTTCAAGGGTCCTTTTCGCGTGGAGGAGATGAGATCCTTTGGGCTTGGCTAAGAAGAACTTCCTCTACACTCGTCGAGAGCTTTGTCACACGAGAAGAGAGTAAATTTCGTCCAAGGTGATGAGAGGCGATAGAGTGAACGTTGTCATCAACGTGGAGGCGTTGCTATCCAAAAATAGCAACCCATTACTCTCAACGGTTATGCGTTCACATGAAGTGAACCGTAACTCCTTCACCCCATTCGAATCTTTGAACCAAGCGCTCACAAGATGAGCCGGTTCAAATGACTTTGGTCCAAGACCAAATCAGCCCAAGCAATGGTCGATCTTATTGAACCTCAAGGTTCAAGATCACCGTTGATCTCATGATGCTCCCGATCTCACCGATCCAGCATCAAATCTCTCGATCGAAGCTTACCGATCTTATGCCCTAATCAATCAAACATGATCAGACCAGATCTCACTCACAATCAGAGTTTAAAACCCCTTTAAACTGAACCTAAACAATTCAGTCCACACGATCTGACTTAAGTAAGCCATATCATCAAATTGTGCGACCCTAAGGGTTTCCTTTAAATGTCGGTAACGATAACTCACGTTATCACGATCAGTGAGGGGTATCTAGCAACACATCACTGTCTCCCGATAGAAAGGAAAGAGTCTTCCAAGACTTCACCCAAACCACAGCACAAGTGTGACTCTAACTCACAAGGCATACATGTTTCCTTTGCCACTGGATATTCTTATTGGACAAGCATGTCAAGCTTGTAGCTCCAATATGATAAGCATGATTAGATCAGATGAACACAGTCACCTGGGTATGGCCATACACTTTCTCAATCATCTCATCAAGGGGGGCCCCTGTAGAATATCACACTCCTTAAACAAGGAGACGGCAATCCTATGTCTATCACCAGTGCCCTAACCTGATTCAAGATCACCATCCAAGATAGTCTATAATCATTATCTTTCAAATGATATTGAACTACCTCAAAACAATGACAATCATCATTTAGAAACACAAGTGATCTCAAGTCAGAGGAAATGTGCCACTTGTTGCAATCAAGGAATATTCACATCGTGACAAACAATTGAATATCCTAGTAGGGTCTGTCCAGTACATCCAATGTACCCATGAGTCTACACCTTATTCCATGCTCGAAGCATCCTATAAGATTAGAACACATATTAGTCTCAATCATATCAAGGCTGTCTCATGTTCACCAAGATATCTCGACTAAGGACATAAAGCCTGTCAGCCTAGCTGAACAGCTTTGAGACATTAATCAGAAGTACACTTATTACAGCAGATAAGGTAACAAACTGAATAACAACCATGCCTTTATAAACAGAAGAGTTTATTACATGATACTGTTACAATCCCAAGGCCTCAAACATTAGCCTAAGGGCATACCCCAACAGCTCCTTGGATGCTCCTTGTGCTAGCAAGGATCTCCAAGATGTCCTTGATCGAATGAAGGAAAAAGATGGTGTCTTGCTTGGCCGAACTTCTCGTCATCAACACCTTCAACCCCTTGCGTCTCGTCGAGAGAGAGGAGCCGAATGTTGAATGAGGCGTTAAACCACACATTGAACGTGGAGACGTTTTTCATTTTTGGACTTTCCAAAAATAGCAACCGAAACCGTTGAAGCGTTTTGCGTTCACATCAAGTGAACCAAACGATCATCCCACTCCATGTGGACCATGCGCTCACACTTGAGCCGGTTCACATGTCAATGGTTCATTGGTCAAACCAAATCAGCCCAAGCAATAGTTTAGACATTATCAAACCCAATGGTTTAATGATCTAACCGTCCATCCCTCGATGCTCTTGATCTCACCGATCTAGCATCAATACTCTCGATCGAAGCTTACCGATCTCAAGCCCTAATCAATCAAACATGATCAGACTAGATCTCACTTACAATCAGAGTTTAAACTCCTTTAAACTGAACCAAAACAAATCAGTCCACACGATCTGACTTAAGTAAGTCATATCATCAAATTGTGCGACCCTGAGGGTTTCCTTTAAATGTCGGTAACGATGACTTGCGTCATCACGATCAGTGAGGGGTATCTAGCAACACATCACTGTCTCCCGATATAAAGAAAAGAGTCTTCCAAGACTACACCCAAACCACAGCACAAGTGTGAATCAAACTCACAAGGCATACATGTTTCCTTTGCCACTGGATGTCCTTATTGGACAAGCGTGTCAAGCCTGTATCTCCAATATGATGAGCATGATTAGATCAGATGAACATAGTCACCTGGGTATGGCCATACACTTTATCAATCATCTCATAGGGGGGGCCCCATTAGAACATCACACTCCTTAAACAAGGAGACGGCAATCCTTTATCTATCACTAGTGCCCTAACCTGACTCAAGCTCACCATCCAAGATAGTCTATAATCATTTTATTTCAAATGATATTGAACTACCTCAAAACAATGACAATCATCATTTAGAAACACAAGTGATCTCAAGTCAAAGGACATGTGCCACTTGCAGCATTCAAGGATTATTCACATTGTGACAAACAATTGAATATCCTAGTAGGGTCTGTCCAGTACATCCAATGTACCCATGAGTCTACATCTTATTCCATGCTCGAAGCATCCTATAAGATTAGAACACATATTAGTCTTAACCATATCAAGGCTGTCTCATGTTCACCAAGATATCTCGACTAAGGACATATAGCATGTCAGCCTAGCTGAACAGCTTTGAGACATTATTCAGAAGTACACTTATTACAGCAGACAAGGTAACAAACTGAATAACAACCATTGCCTTTATAAACATAAAAGTTTATTACACAATACCGATACAATCCCAAGGCCTCAAACATTAGCCTTAAGGGAATACCCCAACAATCTCCCACTTGCACTTAATCTAATGGTTGAGAAATCTCAAACCCATATTATTACAGTGCTTTTCATGCTTCTGCTGCGTCAGAGGCTTGGTAAGCGGGTCTGCCAGATTGTCATCTGTATGAACCTTGCAGATTTTGATCTCGCCATGATCTATGATCTGCCTGATCAAATGAAACCGTCTCTGTATGTGCTTGGACTTCTAGTGCGACCGTGGTTCCTTTGCTTGTGCAATTGCTCCAGTGTTATCACAGAAGATAACCAAAGGATCTGCACTCGAAGGAACAACACCAAGTTCTCTCACGAACTTACGAATCCACACTGCCTCCTTGGATGCTTCCGAGGCTGCAACATACTCGGCTTCTGTTGTGGAATCAGCAACAGTTGACTGTTTGAAACTCTTCCACACCACCGCTCCTCCATTCAAGCTAAAGACATAGCCTGATTGCGATCGGAAATCATCCTGGTCCGACTGGAACGAAGCGTCAGTATATCTTTCTATACTGAGTTCTTCCTGACCACCATATATCAAGAACATATCTTTGGTCCTCCGCAGATATTTTAAAATGTTCTTGACTATAATCCAGTGTGCCTGACCTGGATTACTTTGGAATCGACTGGTCACGCTTAACCCGTAAGCGACGTCTGGGCGAGTGCACAACATCGCATACATAATGGACCCAATAGCCGAAGCATAAGGCGTATTGTCCATTTCATCTTTCTCAGTCTGTGTTTGTGGACACTGACCCTTCGAAAGATTCAGACCATGTCTGACTGGAAGATACCCTCTTTTAGAATTCTCTAAATGGAATCTCTCCAGGACTTTATCGATGTAAGTACTCTGGCACAGCCCGAGAAGCCTCTTAGATCTATCCCTGTAGATCTTCACACCTAATACATAGGCTGCTTCTCCTAAATCTTTCATCTGAAAACATTTTCCTAACCATGCTTTAACAGCATGCAGTTCAGGAATATCGTTTCCAATGATTAAGATATCATCGACGTAGAGGACTAGGAAAGTAATCACGCTCCCACTAAACCTCTTATATACACAGGGGTCATCCTCGTTCTTGATGAAGCCAAACTCAGAGATTGATTCATCAAAATGAATATTCCAGCTTCTCGATGCTTGTTTGAGTCCATAAATGGACTTCTTTAACTTGCATATTTTATGACGATCTGCTGGATTAGTGAAACCTTCAGGTTGTGTCATGTACACATCCTCATCCAGATTTCCGTTAAGGAAAGCTGTCTTCACATCCATCTGCCAGATCTCATAATCATAATATGCAGCTATCGCGAGAAGAATCCGAATAGACTTGAACATGGCTACAGGAGAGAAAGTTTCATCATAATCTATCCCGTAGATTTGTTTGAAACCTTTCGCAACTAGCCTGCCTTTATAGGTAACTATGTTACCATCCATGTCAATCTTCTTCTTGAAGATCCATTTACAGCCTATAGGGATTACTCCCGAAGGCGGATCAACCAAATCCCAGACTTGGTTATCTGACATGGAGTCCATCTCGGCTCGCATAGCTTCAAGCCATCTAGCTGACTCCGGTCCACTGACCGCATCCGCATAAGTGAGGGGTTCATCATTATCAATGATGTAGACTCCGTCATAGCGCTCAGGCTGTCGACGGATCCTTCCCGATCTTCGCGGTTCCCATGATGTCTGAGCCTCAGGTTGTTCAATAACCTACTCTACCGGCTCAGGCTCATCCAACTGTGCTTGACTACTTTGTCCTTCCTCTGGATTCTCATCCAGCTTTATTTCTCTCCCACTGGCCTCTTGCAGAAGAAACTCCTTCTCAAGAAATATGGCCGTCCGAGCAACAAATACCTTGTTCTCTTTGGGATCGTAGAAATAATAACCCTTAGTTTCCTTAGGGTAACCGACAAAGATGCATTTCTCAGATCTGCTCTCCAGTTTCCCAGAGGCGAGCTTTTTGACATAAGCCTCGCAACCCCAGATCCTGATAAACGTCAAGCTCGGCTGTTTCCCATACCATAACTCATATGGAGTCTTTGAAACTGCCTTGGATGGCACTCGGTTTAGTACCTTTGCAGCTGTTTCCAGTGCAAATCCCCAAAAGGAGTATGGAAGAGTAGCCTGACTCATCATCGAACGAACCATATCAAGTAACGTTCTATTTCTCCTCTCGGACACACCTTTCCATTGCGGTGTTCCTGGCGGAGTGAGCTGTGAGATAATCCCACACTCCTTTAGATAGTCAGTAAACGCATGACTCAAGTATTCTCCACCTCGATCAGAACGAAGTGCCTTGATATTTCGGCCTAGCTGATTCTGTACTTCATTCTTGAACTCTTTGAACTTGTCAAAAGATTCACTCTTATGTCTCATCAGATAGACATAACCATACCTACTGAAATCATCAGTAAAGGTAATGAAGTACTGATAGCCACCTCTGGCATGTTTACTAAATGGCCCACACACATCACTGTGTATAAGGTCAAGTAAACCTGAAGCCCTTTGACCTTTGTTAAGAAAAGGAGACTTCGTCATTTTACCCATTAAACAAGCTTTGCATGTATCAATCTCCTCATAGGAGAATGATCCCAGCAGTCCATGATCATGCAACCGCTTAATGCGCTTCTTGTTAATATGGCCTAAACGACTATGCCATAGCAAGGTGCTGTCATCAGCATACTTGGCTTTCTTATTATCAATGTTTTGTATAGAATATTCCATGTCCAACATGAATAACCCATTGTTAATTGAACCAGTAGCATAAACAATATTATCATAAGATAAAATACACTTTGAAATATTGCATTCAAAGGAAAATCCTTTCCTGACAAGAGCAGGAATAGAGATAATATTTTTAGTAATACTGGGAACAAAATAACAATTGTTTAATTCTAATACAACGCCAGATGGTAATGAGATGTAATAATCCCCTACAGCAACAGCAGCAACCCGTGCCCCGTTTCCAACTCGTAGGTCCACCTCATGCTATCCCACCTGCCTTCTTCTCTTGAGTTCCTGTACATTTGAACAAATGTGAACTCCACATGCAGTGTCCAACACCCATGATATAGAAGAAGAAGATATCATGACTTCAGTCACAAATATACCTGAGCCAGAAGCGATGCTTCCCCTCTTATCTCCTTGGAGCGCTTTACAGTCCTTTTTCCAGTGACCCAGCTGGCCACAGTGGAAACACCTGTATTCCTTTGACCGCTTAACCTTTTGTTTCAGAGCCTTGTTGTAGTTCTTGACTGGGGCTTTGCCCTTCTTCCCCTTCTTCTTGTTCCTGGAAGGAACCATTAAGACAGAGGTTGAAGGCTTTCCCTTCAGAGTTTCCTCAGTAGTCAAGAGCATATTGAGCAGCTCTGCCGGAGTACAATCGATTTTGTTCATATTAAAGTTAATAATGAACGCATCGAAAGAAGGCGGGAGAGACTGCAGAATAATGTCTACAACAAGCTCCTGATTGATGGTATGCCCCAGTTTTTCCAGAGCCTCCTTGTGCCCAATCATCTTGAGCACGTGAGCTCCCACTGGGCTCCCCTCAGCCAGTTTGCTCTGAAAGAAAAGCTTTGTCAGATTATAGCGTTCTGTCCTCGCCTGTGCAGCATACAGCATCTTGAGGTTCGCTATAATCTCTATAGCCGACATATCCTCATGCTGACGCTGCAGCGGTGGCGTCATAGACGCTAGCATCAGGCAAGCGACATCAATGCTATCATTGACATGCTTTTCATAGGCATCACGAACCGCCCTTGCGGCGTTCGCAGCGGGTTGAGGCGGTATAGCCGTCTCGAGGACATACAGTTTCCTCTCTGCCTTAAGAACGATCTTAAGGTGTCCGAACCAGTCTGAGAAGTTTGGCCCAGCAAACTTCTCCCTTTCCAGTAGGGATCGCACATTGAAGCTCATGGTGTTCGTTGCTGCAGGAATCTACAACAATGCAAGAACAGCAAGGTCAGTATCAATGTCTAGAATCAATCCAGGACTTAAGAAAGATTCTTTTCTCACTATTTTATCTGACTGAAAAATCCATTAAAACAGTCCGAAAGAGTAGCACTCTTTTAGTGCGATGGGATCCAGATTTCATACTTGGTCTCCGCGTCCCGCTCAGGCGAGATAAGATGCACAGAGAATACAAGCACTAATTTCTGGTAGGCAGTCCCTGCCAATCGCCAACCCGTGTGATTCCCCTTCATTTGGGCAATCCAGCCGACTGTGCCAACTGAGTTGGTACAACACAATCTCTGACCCCACAGATGGCTGCCTCCATGCGCTACCATATGCGCCACATATGTAGCCTACATGGTCAAGCTGACCCGACCTACTCCCTGGACCACCACGTGCTATGCTGAGCAACGAGAAGCGATAAATCCCTTCTCTGTAACACGCAGGTGAAATCCCGCACCGTCTGAAGATAGATGGACGTGCCCACTGAGTGGGTACAACACGGCTCCAACGATAGTCAGAACAGTGAGGTTTCGCGTCAGAAGGCTTTACGAGCTTGATATTTTAGCGTTGGATTTTAACTGTCTTTTATCTTCTTAACTATCATGCAATTCCTATGGTGATAGCAGAAGATAAACTCATGCAGTTCTAATTATATAAGCAATAAAAAGAAAGCATGGATCTTATGTGGTAAAAGCCCATAGCCTAAGTAAGACCTTAACCTAACTTAAGTCTTCACTTGCTTTTCTTGGGTCTTTTGCCTCTCATCTGGTCCAACCCAGGGCCCTAGCGCCAAGAGCAGCTCAGGTGCGCCACCAGCTGAATGCGCTTGATTGCCATGTGTGCATTGAATACTTGTCTGATTAAATTACAATTCAATCTATCTAGACAAGATTGACTCGCAGGTCAATTACATTTTATAAATTAAATACAATGTGATTCGCAGATCACAAATAAATATTAATTTATAACTAACCAGGCTCGCAGGCCCCAGCACAGCACACATTAAAGGGCAACCCACATAAGATGAAATAAACAGGCATATGGCATCAATCAACATGTGATCCATTACAAAGAAAATAAACTTTTGAAAACCCATTGGCATCAATTTTACTTTTCTTATCTGCCCTACAACCTTACAATGGTCCATTGATGGGGATCCACTCATCTTATCTAGTTAGATCCATGCCCTTGCATGCACCAAGTCCTAACTAACTCGAGTTGACCTAATGGTCAACCATGCATGCGCCAAGGGCTGAACAACCTTCAAGAGTTCTGGCAAGCGGGTGTGACCCCGGGCCTAACTCAAGAGTGTTCACTGGTTGTCTCAACCAGACCTCGCTACACGCCTTTGATGCAGTCGACCTATAGCCACCTCGTGCTTGCGCACAGGTGCCATCTGGTCGACCCATCTAGGCTGTCAGATGGTCTGATCAGACTAGTTTGATCTATACTAGTTGATGCTTTCAACCCCATCAACCCGTCTAAGGGTTTACAATAGGTGCATCTTAGATCTAATGGGGCGCGCAAGTGATATTTGTTTTGACAAACACAAACACAATAACAAGCGCCAACTTACATGCGCCAACATAACAAAATATTCTCATGTGAAGTTTCGGCATGCAACTTAGATCTAAGCATAGATTTACATGCGCAAACATGGATCACAAAAATATATCAAGCAATCATATTAACATGCTGTAACCGCATGCTCTGATACCAATTGCTGGGTCCCTTTCAAGAGGGAGCGAAACCCTAATAGGTCCCCTTCAAGGGGGAGCGAAAACCCTAAATGGTGGCGCATAAATCTTTGCAAGCGGAAGCAAGGGTTTTCATAGATCTTTCGCAAGAACATATGATCAACTTGATGAAGTTTAGATCCATACCATAGCCATGAAGAAGATGGCGACTTGGAAGCGAGAGAACAAGAGAGGTCTCCTCCAAATTGTCGCACACAAAAGGATTGATGACTTGCTCCTTGGATGCTCCTTGTGCTAGCAAGGATCTCCAAGATGTCCTTGATCGAATGAAGGAAAAAGATGGTGTCTTGCTTGGCCGAACTTCTCGTCGTCAACACCTTCAACCCCTTGCGTCTCGTCGAGAGAGAGGAGCCGAATGTTGAATGAGGCGTTAAACCACACATTGAACGTGGAGACGTTTTTCATTTTTGGACTTTCCAAAAATAGCAACCGAAACCGTTGAAGCGTTTTGCGTTCACATCAAGTGAACCAAACGATCATCCCACTCCATGTGGACCATGCGCTCACACTTGAGCCAGTTCACATGTCAATGGTTCATTGGTCAAACCAAATCAGCCCAAGCAATAGTTTAGACATTATCAAACCCAATGGTTCAATGATCTAACCGTCCATCCCTCGATGCTCTTGATCTCACCGATCTAGCATCAATACTCTCGATCGAAGCTTACCGATCTCAAGCCCTAATCAATCAAACATGATCAGACTAGATCTCACTTACAATCAGAGTTTAAACTCCTTTAAACTGAACCAAAACAAATCAGTCCACACGATCTGACTTAAGTAAGTCATATCATCAAATTGTGCGACCCTGAGGGTTTCCTTTAAATGTCGGTAATGATGACTTGCGTCATCACGATCAGTGAGGGGTATCTAGCAACACATCACTGTCTCCCGATATAAAGAAAAGAGTCTTCCAAGACTACACCCAAACCACAGCACAAGTGTGAATCAAACTCACAAGGCATACATGTTTCCTTTGCCACTGGATGTCCTTATTGGACAAGCGTGTCAAGCCTGCATCTCCAATATGATGAGCATGATTAGATCAGATGAACATAGTCACCTGGGTATGGCCATACACTTTCTCAATCATCTCATAGGGGGGGCCCCATTAGAACATCACACTCCTTAAACAAGGAGACGGCAATCCTTTATCTATCACTAGTGCCCTAACCTGACTCAAGCTCACCATCCAAGATAGTCTATAATCATTTTATTTCAAATGATATTGAACTACCTCAAAACAATGACAATCATCATTTAGAAACACAAGTGATCTCAAGTTAAAGGACATGTGCCACTTGCAGCATTCAAGGATTATTCACATTGTGACAAACAATTGAATATCCTAGTAGGGTCTGTCCAGTACATCCAATGTACCCATGAGTCTACATCTTATTCCATGCTCGAAGCATCCTATAAGATTAGAACACATATTAGTCTTAACCATATCAAGGCTGTCTCATGTTCACCAAGATATCTCGACTAAGGACATATAGCATGTCAGCCTAGCTGAACAGCTTTGAGACATTATTCAGAAGTACACTTATTACAGCAGACAAGGTAACAAACTAAATAACAACCATTGCCTTTATAAACATAAAAGTTTATTACACAATACCGATACAATCCCAAGGCCTCAAACATTAGCCTTAAGGGCATACCCCAACACTTTGAACCAAACAAAATTGAACCAGCTCATCATGTGAGCGCACGGTTCAAGTTAAGAGAAATATGCGATTGGGAAAAACCCTTGATCGCATGTTGAGGAGTGGCTTTCTATTTTTAGAAAGCATGATCACATACGTGACCACGCCTCACCTCTTCACTCCTATTGTTGTCGCCCCTCTCTTCTCGTGTAATTTTTTTTGGGGCATTCTCGTGGAAGAGTTTTTGACGACAAGGAAGAATCGCCAAGCAGTGGATCTCATCTTCTTCATCCCTTCTCACACGACAAGGTCACTTGGAGAACCTTGCTAGCACAAGGAGCGTCCAAGGAGCAAGCCATCGATCATCTTGTGTGTGGCGCTTTGGAGGAGAACCCCATCGTTCTCTCTTCTTCCTAGACACCATCCAAGCGATGGCCATGGTATGA
Source organism: Costus lasius (assembly GCA_027563935.2). Lineage (NCBI taxonomy): Eukaryota > Viridiplantae > Streptophyta > Magnoliopsida > Zingiberales > Costaceae > Costus > Costus lasius. The sequence goes on from CM050447.1 coordinate 63,090,400, forward strand.
GTCGCAACCATTCTATGCAATTGATTTTAAAGTTGATCATATATCATGCATTCGATCCCTAGAAACCCCTTCCGCTGCATGAAAACCTCCATATGCGCCTATTAGGGTTTCGCTCCCCGTTTCTTAGGGGACTTTCAAACGTGATTACCTATAAAGGCAGGCTAGTTGCGAAAGGTTTCAAACAAATCTACGGGATAGATTATGATGAAACTTTCTCTCCTGTAGCCATGTTCAAGTCTATTCGGATTATTCTCGCGATAGCAGCATATTATGATTATGAGATCTGGCAAATGGATGTGAAGACCGCTTTCCTTAATGGAAAACTAGAAGAGGATGTGTATATGACACAACCTGAAGGTTTCATCAATCCATCAGATCGTCATAAAATATGCAAATTAAAGAAGTCCATTTATGGACTTAAACAAGAATCGAGAAGCTGGAATATTCGTTTTGATGAATCAATCTGTGAATTTGGTTTCATCAAAAATGAAGATGACCCGTGTGTATATAAGAGGTTTAGTGGGAGCGTGATTATTTTCCTAGTCCTCTACGTCGATGATATCTTAATCATTGGAAACGATATTCCTGAACTGCATGCCGTCAAAGCATGGTTAAGAAAATGTTTCCAGATGAAAGATTTAGGAGAAGCAGCCTATGTATTAGGTGTGAAGATCTATAGAGATAGATCTAAGAGGCTTCTCGGGCTGTGCCAGAGTACTTACATCGATAAAGTCCTAGAGAGATTCCATTTAGAAAATTCTAAAAGAGGTTATCTTCCAGTCAGACATGGTCTGAATCTTTCTAAGAGCCAGTGTCCTCAAACACAATCTGAGAAAGATGAAATGGACAATACGCCTTATGCTTCGGCTATTGGGTCCATTATGTATGCGATGTTGTGTACTCGCCCAGACGTCGCTTACGGGTTAAGCGTGACCAGTCGATTCCAAAGTAATCCAGGTAAGGCACACTGGATTGCGGTCAAGAACATTTTAAAATATCTTCGGAGGACCAAAGATATGTTCTTGATTTATGGAGGTCAGGAAGAACTCAGTATTGAAGGATATACTGACGCTTCGTTCCAATCTGACCAGGATGATTTTCGATCGCAATCAGGCTATGTTTTTAGCTTGAATGGAGGAGCAGTGGTGTGGAAAAGTTTCAAACAATCTATTGTTGCTGATTCCACAATAGAAGCCGAGTATGTTGCAGCCTCGGAAGCATCCAAGGAGGCAGTGTGGATTCGTAAGTTCGTTCAGGAACTTGGTGTTATTCCTTCGAGTGCAGATCCTTTGGTTATCTTCTGTGATAACACTGAAGCAATAGCACAAGCAAAGGAACCACGGTCGCACTAGAAGTCCAAGCACATACAGAGAAGGTTTCACTTGATCCAGGAGATCATTGATCGAGGAGAGATCAACATCTGCAAGGTTCATACAGATGACAATCTAGCTGACCCGCTTACAAAGCCTCTGGCGCAGCAGAAGCATGAGAAGCACTGTAATAATATGGGTTTGAGATTTCTCAACCATTAGATTAAGTGCAAGTGGGAGATTGTTGGGGTATGCCCTTAAGGCTAATGTTTGAGGCCTTGGGTTGTTATCAGTATCATGTATAAACTCTATGTTTATAAAGGCAATGGTTGTTATTCAGGTTGTTGCATTATCTGCTGCTATATGTATACTTCTGAATAATGTCTCAATGGTGTTCAGCTTGGCTGACATGCAGTATTGTCCTTAGTCGAGATATCTTGGTGAACATGAGACAGCCTTGATATGATTGAGACTAATATGTGTTCTAATCTTACAGGATGCTTCGAGCATGGAATAAGATGTAGACTCATAGGTACATTGGATGTACTGGACAGACCCTATTTAGGATATTCAATTGTTTGTCACAATGTGAATAATCCTTGTATGCAAACAAGTGGCATATTTCCTCTGACTTGAGATCACTTGTGTTTCTAAATGATGATTGGCATTGTTTTGAGGTAGTTCAATATCATTTGAAATATAATGGTTATAGATTATCTTGGATAATGAACATGAGTCATGTTAGGGCACTAGTGATAGATATAGGATTGCCTTCTCCTTGTTTGGAGTGTGTTGTTCTAAAGGGGCCCCCTGGATGAGATGGTTGAGAAAGTGTATGGCCATACCCAGATGACTATGTTCATCTGATCTAACCACTCTCATCATATTGGAATTACAGGCTTGACACGTTTGTCTAATAAGAACATCCAGTGGCAAAGGAAACACATATGTCATGTGACTTGGGTTCACACTTGTGCTATGGTTTGGGTGTAGTCTTGGAAGACTCTTTCCTTTATATCGGGAGACAGTGATGTGTTGCTAGATACCCCTCTCTATTCGTGATAACGTAAGTTATCGTTACCGACATTTAAAGGAAACCCTTAGGGTCGCACAATTTGATGATATGGCTTACTTATGTCAGATCGTGTGGACTGAATTGTTCTGATTCAGTTTAATAGGAGTTTGAACTCTGATTGGAAGTGAGATCTGGTCTGATCATGTTTGATTGATTAGGGCTTGAGATCGGTAAGCTTCGATCGAGAGAATTGATGCTTGATCGATGAGATCAAGAGCATCAAGAGATGTGTGGTTAGATCTTGAGCCTTTTGGTTTAATGAGATCTAGACCATGTCTTGGTTTGATTTGGTCTTTGAACCAAAGTCAATTGAACCGGTTCACTTATGTGAACACATGGTTCAATTAAGGGGGCGTTTTGATTGGTTCACTAAACGTGAACGTATGAAGTCATGACTTACTATTTTTGGAAGCCATGACACTTCCCACGAATAGAAAACGCCTAAACGCCTCTCTCGCCTTAATCTCTCTCGTGTGTCTCGTCTCCACGAGGGTGAAAAGAAGGGATTCGGCCAGCCAAGAAAACATCTGATCTCCTTCATGCGACTAGGACACTTTGGAGAGCTTTGCTAGCACAAGGTTCACGCCAAGGGAGGAAGCCACCACCATCTTGTGTGTGATTGCTTTGGAGGAGAGCCGCTCGCCCTCTTGCTTCCAAGTCGCCATCCAAGCAATGGCTATGGTAAGATCACAACTTGATCTTTGCAAGTTTTAAGTTGATCATATATTCATGCCCTATGCGATCTTCATGAAACCCTAGAAAATTTTTATATGCGCCTGCTTAGGGTTTCGCCCCACTTTCAGTTGCTCGGTAAGGATTTGAGTTCTAAGTTAAGTGGTTTGCGAACCTCAGATTTAGGTTCGGGTAACTCCTCGAGTTCTTCTGTATCCAGTTCAATTTCGGTGGTTGAGTCAAGAATATCGGCATAAGCATGTGCTTCCTCCTTTTCCTCATCGTCATATTCGTTCATCAAGCAAGCCTCGAGTGGGTCGATGTTTTTCCGAGGGACGTGGGGCGAATAAAGCTCATGGTCTTCCACTCCGATGCTAAAGCAAGAATCTACAAAAAAGGGTTTCTTTAGGCTTTCAGTTATATCAAACTCTACCGTTTCCTCACATATGCGTAGTGTCAACTTCCCATTCTTATCATCGATTACGGCTCTGGCAGTTGCCAAAAATGGTCTGCCCAATATTATAGGAAGCTTGGAGTCTTCCTCCATCTCAAGTATGATGAAATCAGCTGGAATATAGAATTTACCGACCTTTATTGGCACGTCCTCTAAAATTCCTACCGGATGCCGTACAGAACGGTCGGCCAATTGCAAGGAAATATTTGTCGGCTTCAAATCTCCGATATTCAGCTTCCTGCAAAGAGAGAGTGACATTAGGCTCACGCTGGCACCAAGATCGCATAAAGCGCGGTCGAACGGGGTATTTCCAATTAAACACTGAATGGTAAAGCTCCCTGGATCTTTTAGCTTTGGCGGTAATTTGTTCTGGATGATTGCACTGCATTCTTCAGTTAACGCCACTGTACCGTGCTCTTCCATTCTTCTTTTATTTGATAAGATCTCCTTCAAAAACTTAGCATAATGTGGCATTTGTGATAAAGCATCGGTAAATTGTATGTTTATGTATAGTTTCTTTAAGACTTTCAAGAATTTACCAAATTGCTGATCAAGTTTTGCCTTAGCCAACCTTTGTGGAAACGGGATGGGCGGTTTGTAAGGTGGTGGTGGAACATATTCAGATTCAGTCTCTTTCATCTATGGCTCACGTTCAACGACAGCAGGTTCCTCTGATCTAGGAATCTCAGTTCCATCCTCATAATGGTCATCCTAAGGCATTTCTGGTTCCTCAATTTGCTTGCCACTACATGTGGTAATGGCATTGCAATGTTCCCTAGGATTTGTTTCAGGCTATCCAGGCAATCTGCCCGGTGATCTAGTCGATGTACTAGCCTGCTGAGTTATTTGGTTCTCTAGCATGTTTTGGTGGGTGGTTAAGCCTTTGATGCTTCCAAGATGCCGTCTATTGCTTTTGCCTGCGTTGACACAAAGTTGTCAAAGCGCGATTCTAAGGTTTGTTCTTGTGGTACCGTACCGGTACTCAGATGTGGTGGCTGATCAAATTGCTTAGGTTGGTACCCAGTGTTGGACGAATGAAATCCAGGAGATTGCCTATAGTTTGATGGTTGAGCTGAGTTGTTATTTCTGTAGGAAAAATTTGGATGGTTCCTCCACCCTAGGTTATAGGTGTTAGAAAAAGGGTTATTTGGGGTTCTGGCATTAAAATCACCACCTGTGTTCACTAGAGCGGGTGGAGGATCTTGAGATGTCAAAATTCTTAACTGGCAAGTTTCAGAATGATGCCCCTCTATTCCACATACTTCGCACATAATAGAGTCAGAAATAGCATGACGCATGTTCATAGAATCAAGTTTGTAAGATAACGAGTCCACTTTTGCAGCTAGAGAAGTAAGAGCATCAAGTTCATACTTACCGGCTTGTCGTGATGAAGTATCTCTTTTGCTTGACCATTGGTGATGGTTCAACGCCATCTCCTCAATCAGATTGTATGCATCATCAACTGCTTTGCTCATCAGAGCTCCTCCAGCAGCTACATCCACAGTAAGACGCGTGTTATCAAGCAAGCCATTATAAAAAGTATGCACCAGTACCCATTTCTCGAGGCTATGGTGAGGACACATTCTCTGTAATTCCTTGAAGCGATCCCATGCCTCATATAATGATTCGCCCTCTCTTTGAGAGAAATTGGTAAGGTGGTTCCTTAGTTGCACAGTTTTGCTCGGAGGAAAATATTTCGCAAGAAAGGCATGTGAGAGTTGCTCCCACGAAGTGATGGATCTGGATGGTAAAGAATGTAACCATCCTCGCGCCCTGTCTCTTAGTGAAAAAGGAAAAAGTCATAGTCGCAGAGCGTCAGTGGTTACACCATTCATTTTAATATTGCCACGGTATTCGAGAAAAATAGATAAATGCATATTCGGATCCTCAGCCGGTGATCCACCGAACGGGTTTTGTTGTAACATTAATAGAAGAGTCGGTTTTCTCTCAAAGTTATTTGCTTCTATTGGTGGACATGCAATGCTAGTATGCAGTGTAACATCCCTCAGAATCACACCCCACACGCATACAAGTAAAAATACGGGGTTTCAAAAATTTTTACTCTTCCATTAAAACATAAGAAGAAAGCGGCATCGAAGGACATTACTACGGAACTGAAAACCGCACAGAACTGAGTAGGATCGATTACTAGGAAATAGAAATCCGGAAATCCAGAAGAAAATCCGGCAGCAAGTATACTAAATTACTGCTGCACAGACCCACATATCCTGGAACAAAACAGATGTCTACACTACACATATGTGGAGAACACAAATTTCAGAAATATTGCAGAAACTGATTTTTCAGATATCAAATACAACAAAAATTCGGTTACACATCTCAATGTATTTCGAATACAGTAACTCGGTTACACATTTCAGAATAAAAACAATTTCAATTCTCATGAATCCAAAACTCGTATCCAACAATTAAAACGAGACAACTATAACATAATATAATATCCTGAAAACAGGCATAAGCCCTCAGGAGATAAAACGTGTCATATAAGTAAGTTAGGCACGCAGGCCTGATAGATCTTTAGAAGACAACTCTTAGAAATTATATAAAACATAGCATCATCACAAATTTAAGTAGCTGTAGCAAATCACTGTCTTGATGTCTCACCTGAAAATATTTAAACAACGGGGGTGAGCTAAAAAGCTCAGTGAGTAAAAGACACTAAAAGCCATCCATAGTACACATCAAAACTATCATGCTTAACAGATAAGATACTTAACATGAACACTCATATCAAAACAAAACATAATCAAATACAGATATTTATAACAATAAGCATCAAGCATGAAGTAGGATATAAGTCTACCAACCCATTCCAACTAATCACACTGCCCAACACATCTATAATACAGATCGAAACAGAACTACAGAAAATCAGAGCTGACAGACAGAACAGATCGAAACAGAACTACAAAAATCAGAACTAACAGACAGAAAATCAGAATTTTCAAAATCCAAACGGATAGTCTACATCGGAAACAGAAAGGCCACAGAAGGCCTGAAGACCACAGAAGGTCTGATGACCACAGAAGGTCTGACCCCACCTCTGCCGAGGACGAGACATGCATGCATATCAGAAACAGAATGGTAGAGGAGGTATCAGTGGGTGGCCCCCATCTTGTCAGGACGTGGCACTCTGGCCTCCAATACTGGTAGAGGAGGTATCAGTGGGTGGCCCCCGTCTTGTCAGGACGTGGCACTCTGGCCTCCAATACCCAGAACAGAACAGAAATAGTGGAGGGAGAACGGAAGGTGAGACCAGCTCACATCTACCCTTCACTAGTGTCTCATGGGTCGTAGTAGACTATCAGCACCATTACAGCGCCACAAAAGGAGGGTAAGGACACGGAAGAGTGCTACACTAGGGCATAATTTTTACAGAACAGATCATGCTGAAACGGAGGAGTAGGACTAACCACCACTCAATTCTCACATCATGCCCAAAGTGTCTCACAAACCAGAAAATGACACACCCTAATATCCAGTCCTTAACAAAATTACAATTTTGCAGAAAATCAAAGCTGAATACACTTCATAATTTTTACCATCAACCAGAAGTAATATATGAGTGAATTCCTTGAATTCCTTAGATTTCATGCAACTATCCTTAATTCATGTCAAACCATTCTATGTTCTCACAAAGGTTATAACACATTCAAAGTTTCAGAAAATTCACAACATATATATATACAGAATAGAAATTTTTCACATAACAAACAATTAAACATATGTTTCAGAAAAAACAGATTAATATATCATACTTGCAACAGATGTTTCAGACCGAGTAAGTAACCTAAAATAGGCAATATGATATTCACAATAAAGCTGTTTGAATCTACTTTCCAATAGAACTGAATCCGTCGGATTTGGAGTTATAACCGGGGAGATATGGGTGTTCGAACATAGAAAGGTCGGGATTTCAGAATTCCAGAAAACAGATTCGTATATCAGAATTACGACACAAATTTCAGATCCAATAACTAACAGAAAATAGGCGACATGGTAGTCAAATTGAACCCCTTCGAGTCTACTTTCTAATAAAACTGATTTGACAAGATTTCGAGCTATACCTAGGGAGATATGATGGTTCGAACACATAAAGGTCGAAACCCAGATTTCCAGAAAACTGATTTTGTACAGCTAGATTGTAATACAGATTGAAATACGAATACAGCTCGGATATGGTCGATATCATATTCAAATTAAAGCCGAATGTATCTAGTTTCATACAAAATTTATTTCGTGCGATTTGGATCTATAGGCCATGAGATATTGGGGTTATAGTACACAAAGGTCAGATTAGAGAATGCAGATTTCAGCAGAACAGGATTTTAAAACCCTATAAATATTTGAATTCGACCCCATACGGATAATCATTGCAAATAACGAATTTTAATTGAAATAATCTACAATTTAGCGGATTAGACTCCTTAGGATCGAATTACTCACCAGAAAAATCGTCCACAGAGAAAAACGCCAAGACAGAGGATCACCAGGAAATTCGTCCACCACCAGTCTGCCACCACCAGCGTCAGAAATTTCAGGAGGCGCCAAGCACAGTGAGGGGCGACAACCAAAGGCGGCTAGGGCAAGAAAACACAAAAGTCGTGAGGGAGAGGAGCCCTCACGCAATTCCTCTTTTTCTCCCACCCCAAACGGATCCAAGATCCAATAACCCAGTTAACTTAAGTGAAAAATCGGTTTTATGGGCTTACCTGGGCTTAACCACCCTGCGCCACTCCAATAATATTAGAAATATGCGCCACCATGGTGGAAGGAATTCCAGGAGCAAAGAATCAAGGTTGAGGGTTTGAATCCCCAACCAAAATAATTATTTTTGCCCTGTAGGAAAAATTCCTACACTTAGGCAAAAATCCCAAAATTTTAACAGATAAAAATACAGAAACAGAATTTCTAACCTTAAATCATAATTCAGAAAAATCGAGGGCGTTACATCCTCCCCCCCTTATAGAGCTTTAGTCCTCTAAAGCTGACCAAGCCCGTCACTGAACAGGTGAGGATGCTCCTTTCTCATATCTGCTTCAACCTCCCAAGAGGCTTCTTCAACAGACTGATTTCCCCAGATGACTTTCACAAGTGGAATAACCTTATTTCTCAGCACTTTCTCTTTTCTATCTTCAATTCTGAGAGGTTTCACCACAAAAGTCATATTCTCTTCAAGCTGAAGAGGTTCCAACTCTAGAACATGAGAAGGATCAGAACAATATTTTCTGAGTGCAGAAACATGGAACACATTATGGAGGTGTTCCAGTGATGGGGGTAGAGCAAGTCGGTATGCCACAGGTCCAACCCTCTCAATGATATCAAAGGGACCAATGTACCTGGGACTCAATTTTCCCCTCTTCCCAAATCTCATCACCCCTTTCATAGGTGAGACCTTTAGGAAAACATGCTCTCCCACCAAAAACTCAAGAGGACGCCGCCTCACATCAGCATAACTCTTCTGCCTATCCTGAGCAATCTTCATCTTTCTCTGAATTTCTCTGATCTTCTCAGTGGCTTCCTGAACAGCATCCGACCTTAGCACTGTTCTGTCCCCAGTTTCCTCCCAGCATATAGGTGTTCTGCATTTCCTCCCATATAGGGCCTCATACGGAGCCATCTGTATGCTAGAGTGAAAGCTATTGTTGTAGGTGAACTCTATCAGTGATAAGTCCAGATCCCACTCAACAGACCAGTCGACCACATAAGATCTCAGAAGATCCTCAAGTGTCTGAATAGTTCTCTCTGTCTGACCATCAGATTGAGGATGATATGCAGTGCTGAAACTCAGATTAGTTCCCAAATCTTCCTGTAATTTCTTCCAAAACCTGGACAGAAATCGAGGATCACGGTCAGAGACAATGTCCACGGGAACTCCATGCAATCTGACAATCTCATCGATGTACAGTTTTGCTAACCGATCCAAACTGTAAGTCATTTTGATCGGTAAGAAGTGAGCTGACTTCGTGAGTCTGTCCACAATCACCCATACGGCATCATGATTCCTTCTGGTATTGGGCAGTCCACACACAAAGTCCATACTGATATGCTCCCACTTCCACTGAGGAATAGGGAGAGACTGCATCAAACCGCCCGGCCTCTGATGCTCAGCCTTCACAGTTTGGGAAGTCAAACATCTGGACACAAACAAATGCACATCCTTCTTCATACCATGCCACCAGAAAGTCTTTTTCAGATCCTGATACATCTTGGTACTACCAGGATGAACGGTATACTTGGTGCAATGGCTTTCCTTAAGAATTTCATTTCTCAACTCAGGGTCCTCAGGGACACAGACCCTTCCTCGGAATCTGAGGAGACCATCATCCGACATACTGAAATTATCAACCCAGCCTTGCTCAGACCTCTCTTTCCACCGTAAAATATCCGGATCTGACTGCTGCCCTGATCTCAGTCTCTGCAGTAAATCTGACTGAACCCTGAGAGAAGCTAGAAGACCGCCTCTCTCACCCGGAGTCACACTCAGATGCATGTCACTGAACTCCTGCAATAGTCGCCACTCCTGGACTCGCAGTGCCGCTATCTGAGTCACAGGATACCGACTAAGAGCATCAGCCACCACATTGGCTTTACCAGACTGATATTGGATGGTGAAGTCATAATCCTTTATCCATTCAAGCCATCGCCTCTGTCTCATATTCAGCTCTTTCTGAGTGAAGATATACTTCAAGCTCTGGTGATCTGTAAACAATTCAAATGTCTGTCCAAACAGATAGTGCCTCCAGATCTTCAAGGCAAAAACTACAGCTGCCAACTCCAGATCATGAGTGGGGTAGTTTACCTCATAGTCTTTGAGTTGCCTTGAAGCATAAGCAACTACCTTTCCTTGCTGCATCAGTACAGCACCCAGACCCTTACCAGAGGCATCAGTGTACACAGTGAACTTCTCTCCATCACAGGGAATGATGAGGATAGGAGCACTGGTCAGTCTCCTTTTCAGTTCCTGAAAACTAGACTCACAATTATCAGACCACTCAAACTTCAAATTCTTTCTAGTTAGCTTAGTCAGAGGACCAGCCAGCTTGGAAAAACCCTCCACAAAGCAGCGGTAGTATCCAGCTAAGCCCAGAAAACTTCTGACCTCAGTCGCTGTAGTTGGTCTTCCCCAGTGAAGAATGGCCTCCACCTTCACTGGATCCACAGACACACCCTGGCCAGAAATAATGTGCCCCAGAAAGCCAATCTGATATAGCCAGAACTCACATTTGCTGGCCTTAGCATACAGCTGCTTCAGCCGCAGAATCTCCAGCACCTTGCGCAAATCCTGAGAGTGATCTTGCGCATTCTTGGAGTAGATCAGAATATCATCAATGAAGACGACCACACATTTGTCCAGGAGCTCATGAAATACCCTGTTCATCAGATCCATAAACACCGCAGGGGCATTTGTCAGTCCAAAGGGCATAACAAGAAACTCATAGTGCCCATACCTGGTCCTGAATGCAGTTTTAGGTACATCCTCCTCCTGAACTCTCAGCTGATAATAGCCAGACCTCAGGTCAATTTTAGAGAATACAGTAGCACCCTGCAACTGATCAAAGAGATCATCAATACGGGGTAATGGGTACTTATTCTTAACAGTCACTTGGTTGAGTTGACGGTAATCGATGCACATGCGCAACGTACCATCCTTCTTCTTCACAAATAACACAGGTGCTCCCCATGGAGAAACACTGGGTCGAATATACTCCTTCTCTAATAGTTCTTCCAGTTGCTTCTTCAGCTCTGTCAGTTCTGAAGTTGCCATCCTGTAAGGAGCTTTAGATACCGGTGCCGTGCCTGGCAACAACTCGATGCCAAACTCAACTTCTCTGCTGGGTGGTAACCCAGATAAATCATCAGAGAAGACGTCAGTAAACTCTCTTACCATAGGAATTCTAGCCAGATCCAAATCAGGCTCAGTCTGCACCTTGACATGCGCCAGATACCCCTTGCAGCCCTGGGCTAAAAGCTTCCTGGCCTGCAGATGAGATATCACCAAAGGCTCCTGTTCTGAAATCCGGCCTTGGATAACCAGTTGCTGTCCATCACTTAGATGCAGAGTAATTAACTTTTCAAAACAATCTAAAGTAGCATGATAGGCAGACAGCCAATCCATGCCCAGAATGATGTCATAGTCTTTCATAGGAAGACTAATCAAATCAATAGGTAAATCATATCCTTCAACCTTAATCAAACAGTCAGGATATGTTATATCTGTAGATACGGCCTCACCCAGAGGTGTATGAACAGAAATACAGAAATCAAGTATCCTAGGCAACACAGGCAGACATAGCGCAAAACATGCAGACACAAAGGATAAATTGGCACCAGGATCAAAAAGAATGCGTGCCAAAGAACTAAACACATAAAGTGTACCTTCCACCACAGACTTCGAAGCCGAAGCATCCCTCTCCGCGATGGCATACACGCGAGTCTGCACAGTAGGCTTCTCACCCTGTCCTCTAGCATCCGGCATAGGACAGTCTCTAATCATATGCCCCACCTTACCACATCTGAAGCAAGCGCCAGTCTTCCTGTAGCACTCATTATCCTGATGTTTAGTGCTCCCACAGTGGAGACACTTCTTGCCATTCTGAGAAACTGTGCTGGCTGGCTTCTGATAAGGTTTGTATCTGCCCTTATTGTCTTTCTTCTCTTTCTTGAAATTCTTCTTATCCTTACCACCCAGAGTGGGTGCGTAAGTCACAGAAGTAGGGGCGGATGCAGTGACTGAAATAGTATCAATAGCCATCTCAGCAATGCACCTCTCAGCAGTGCGAGCCCTGTCTACCACTTCAGCATAATACTCCAAGTGTAGCATAGCTACCCTTGTCCTGATGTCTTTCCTCAAACCCCGCTGAAACTTCTTGGCTCTTCTTTCCTCGGTGTTGACTAAGTGAGGAGCATACCCCGACAACCGAGCGAATGTGGCCTCATACTGATCCACCGTCAGGTCGCCCTGCTCAAGATGAATAAACTCCACCTCGCGCTCCTCAGATAAGCTAGAGGGGAAAAACTTGGCATTGAACTTCATCATGAAGTACTGCCAATCAACAACTCTGGATTCAGTTGCCGCCAGTCTGACGACTCCCTTCCACCAGTCTTCGGCATCTCCACGCAACATGAAGACAGATAAACATAGCTTGTCTGCATCATCACAGCGCAAAACCTGGAAAATCTTTTCCAGTGCCAAAAGCCAATCCTCAGCAGCTCTGGGCCCCGGACTACCATAAAATGTAGTCGGGTTCAGGTGCTGAAACTCTCGAACCAACCGAGCATATCGTTGATGTGCGCCATCACCCAGAGGAGAACCAGCGCCACCCACACCGTGTCCAGCCGGTTGTGACTGTGACTGGGGCTGTGTCTGCGACAGCCGCTGCAATAACTGTTGCTGAACCTCCATGTGCTGCGCCTGCTGCTGCTGCATCATCTGAGTTTGCTGCTGGATGAACGCGTTCTGTTGTTGCATCATAGCAGTCATAGCCTCCATGGCCTGCCTCAGATCAGACTGTTGATCACCGTTGCTACTGCTAGATCTTGGTCGCACCATTTTTTTTTGTACCTGCATCACATAACACGGTAGAATAACAACCAATATTCAATCACGGATCAGATCCTATCTTGGTTTCTAGCAATACACAAACAGAGGTTTCCAATATTCAGATCCTATCTTGGTTTCTAGCAATACACAAACAGAGTTTTCCTTTCCCGGAGTTTCTAATTGCTAGTAATATTCCTCTGATACCATCTGTAACATCCCTCAGAATCACACCCCACACGCATACAAGTAAAAATACGGGGTTTCAAAAATTTTTACTCTTCCATTAAAACATAAGAAGAAAGCGGCATCGAAGGACATTACTACGGAACTGAAAACCGCACAGAACTGAGTAGGATCGATTACTAGGAAATAGAAATCCGGAAATCCAGAAGAAAATCCGGCAGCAAGTATACTAAATTACTGCTGCACAGACCCACATATCCTGGAACAAAACAGATGTCTACACTACACATATGTGGAGAACACAAATTTCAGAAATATTGCAGAAACTGATTTTTCAGATATCAAATACAACAAAAATTCGGTTACACATCTCAATGTATTTCGAATACAGTAACTCGGTTACACATTTCAGAATAAAAACAATTTCAATTCTCATGAATCCAAAACTCGTATCCAACAATTAAAACGAGACAACTATAACATAATATAATATCCTGAAAACAGGCATAAGCCCTCAGGAGATAAAACGTGTCATATAAGTAAGTTAGGCACGCAGGCCTGATAGATCTTTAGAAGACAACTCTTAGAAATTATATAAAACATAGCATCATCACAAATTTAAGTAGCTGTAGCAAATCACTGTCTTGATGTCTCACCTGAAAATATTTAAACAACGGGGGTGAGCTAAAAAGCTCAGTGAGTAAAAGACACTAAAAGCCATCCATAGTACACATCAAAACTATCATGCTTAACAGATAAGATACTTAACATGAACACTCATATCAAAACAAAACATAATCAAATACAGATATTTATAACAATAAGCATCAAGCATGAAGTAGGATATAAGTCTACCAACCCATTCCAACTAATCACACTGCCCAACACATCTATAATACAGATCGAAACAGAACTACAGAAAATCAGAGCTGACAGACAGAGCAGATCGAAACAGAACTACAAAAATCAGAACTGACAGACAGAAAATCAGAATTTTCAGAATCCAAACGGATAGTCTACATCGGAAACAGAAAGGCCACAGAAGGCCTGAAGACCACAGAAGGTCTGATGACCACAGAAGGTCTGACCCCACCTCTGCCGAGGACGAGACATGCATGCATATCAGAAACAGAATGGTAGAGGAGGTATCAGTGGGTGGCCCCCGTCTTGTCAGGACGTGGCACTCTGGCCTCCAATACTGGTAGAGGAGGTATCAGTGGGTGGCCCCCGTCTTGTCAGGACGTGGCACTCTGGCCTCCAATACCCAGAACAGAACAGAAATAGTGGAGGGAGAACGGAAGGTGAGACCAGCTCACATCTACCCTTCACTAGTGTCTCATGGGTCGTAGTAGACTATCAGCACCATTACAGCGCCACAAAAGGAGGGTAAGGACACGGAAGAGTGCTACACTAGGGCATAATTTTTACAGAACAGATCATGCTGAAACGGAGGAGTAGGACTAACCACCACTCAATTCTCACATCATGCCCAAAGTGTCTCACAAACCAGAAAATGACACACCCTAATATCCAGTCCTTAACAAAATTACAATTTTGCAGAAAATCAAAGCTGAATACACTTCATAATTTTTACCATCAACCAGAAGTAATATATGAGTGAATTCCTTGAATTCCTTAGATTTCATGCAACTATCCTTAATTCATGTCAAACCATTCTATGTTCTCACAAAGGTTATAACACATTCAAAGTTTCAGAAAATTCACAACATATATATATACAGAATAGAAATTTTTCACATAACAAACAATTAAACATATGTTTCAGAAAAAACAGATTAATATATCATACTTGCAACAGATGTTTTAGACCGAGTAAGTAACCTAAAATAGGCAATATGATATTCACAATAAAGCTGTTTGAATCTACTTTCCAATAGAACTGAATCCGTCGGATTTGGAGTTATAACCGGGGAGATATGGGTGTTCGAACATAGAAAGGTCGGGATTTCAGAATTCCAGAAAACAGATTCGTATATCAGAATTACGACACAAATTTCAGATCCAATAACTAACAGAAAATAGGCGACATGGTAGTCAAATTGAACCCCTTCGAGTCTACTTTCTAATAAAACTGATTTGACAAGATTTCGAGCTATACCTAGGGAGATATGATGGTTCGAACACATAAAGGTCGAAACCCAGATTTCCAGAAAACTGATTTTGTACAGCTAGATTGCAATACAGATTGAAATACGAATACAGCTCGGATATGGTCGATATCATATTCAAATTAAAGCCGAATGTATCTAGTTTCATACAAAATTTATTTCGTGCGATTTGGATCTATAGGCCATGAGATATTGGGGTTATAGTACACAAAGGTCAGATTAGAGAATGCAGATTTCAGCAGAACAGGATTTTAAAACCCTATAAATATTTGAATTCGACCCCATACGGATAATCATTGCAAATAACGAATTTTAATTGAAATAATCTACAATTTAGCGGATTAGACTCCTTAGGATCGAATTACTCACCAGAAAAATCGTCCACAGAGAAAAACACCAAGACAGAGGATCACCAGGAAATTCGTCCACCACCAGTCTGCCACCACCAGCGTCAGAAATTTCAGGAGGCGCCAAGCACAGTGAGGGGCGACAACCAAAGGCGGCTAGGGCAAGAAAACACAAAAGTCGTGAGGGAGAGGAGCCCTCACGCAATTCCTCTTTTTCTCCCACCCCAAACGGATCCAAGATCCAATAACCCAGTTAACTTAAGTGAAAAATCGGTTTTATGGGCTTACCTGGGCTTAACCACCCTGCGCCACTCCAATAATATCAGAAATATGCGCCACCATGGTGGAAGGAATTCCAGGAGCAAAGAATCAAGGTTGAGGGTTCGAATCCCCAACCAAAATAATTATTTTTGCCCTGTAGGAAAAATTCCTACACTTAGGCAAAAATCCCAAAATTTTAACAGATAAAAATACAGAAACAGAATTTCTAACCTTAAATCATAATTCAGAAAAATCGAGGGCGTTACATGCAGTCCTTGAACATTTGGTGCAGCGAAGCCGCAAAGTGACTTGTTACCGTCCATGATTGATGTTTGTGAATTCTTCTTGGGTTGATATTTCTAAAGATTTCTGCGATGCCAGAACGTTCTTTCAATTTCCGAATCAAATAGTATTGCAGGTTCCGGTCGCGGAGTTCTATGCATAAAATAAGATTCAAACAAGTAGATATTTCGTTAAATAAAAAAGGTGTAAAATGACGTAAAAGAAGGTATATTAATAAACTAAAAATGTCTAGTCTAGTAACTTCTTAATCTAGTCAATATTGCCAAAATTAGTCCCCGGCAACGGCGCCAAAAACTTGATAGGACCCACAGATATAGTAGGCGTTTCCCGCAAGTGCACGGGACTATCGAAGTAATAAAATATCGATCCCACAGGGACTAATGAACAAGTACCGACAGATCTTGAATTTGCTAGCTAGACGATGCGAAATTGATGAAGTCTGAATGTTAACTAATTAAATGCACAAAAATGTAATTGGAGGAATTTGCACGAGAGAATCTTAATAGTATGAAACATCAGGATGTGGGTTCACCGCCTTGACCTCTTACAGCTGAATAGCCCAGACTCCAATGCCTTTATCCTGTGTAGTTTAAGGGACTTGACTTCCTTGTCACTTAGGTAGCTGCTCCCTCAGATAGCTCACGGCTATAGGTCAAACCTGTTAGGTTCTGGCGCTTGGTCGGAAACGCTTCTCCCCAATACGCCTAAACTCCTAGTACTTTCATGGTGGGTACAGGATGACAAAAGGGGTCCTCCCCAAGAATTCCTGACTTACAAACCTCCCCCGCGTAACTTCAGGTTCAAGCGCGCCCTCTCGGCCTGCACAGGCATAGCGTCCTAAACAATCCAACGTACTGGCACGCAAGAAGTTTGCCAGATGCATCTACGACCCAAAAACTAACACAAGGAGAGTGCAGTTCGTCAAGTAGATTCTCCCTAGCCCCTGATTTACAAACCCCACACGAGGAATTAAAAGGTTCAAATGCTCCTTTTCGGGCAACGTAGGCAAAGAGCTTAAACAGATTTGATAAACCCCCGATCAAATGCTTCGGACGTGCGGTCGGACTTTTGGTCTCCCCTACGCATCTAAGATCCTAACTACCTCTCGATGGAGTACGGACAATCAGCGAGTCTCCTCGTGATTCTTCAATTTTCAAACCTCAATCAAAGCTAGAAGGCTCAAACGCATTCCTTCGAATAGCGTAGGCAAGGGGTGCACATGAGATCGAGCTGGATATTGGCACTTAGTGTAACATCCCGTTATCTTAACCCCAAACAAATGGCACAATTAATAAAAGACACAGGATGTTTCATATAAGATCGATTCATATGCTAGGTAAAACCGAGTTCAAGAAAAACACGATCTGAAAATTTCCAAAAACCCATACATAAATATCCACAAAACACAATTATCATAAATCACATAAGGGTACCTGCCACCACGCAATCCTTGCACTAGACATATGCAAGGCAACAGTTATATCAAATCCGATGGCATAAATACAATTTGATTCAAAATTCAAAGCAAAGCCACAAAGTCGATTTTATAAACTCATACCAAACACCGAAACCAGGCTGAAGCCCGCGGCGACACAAAAATTAAACTCATAAGACTGCCATAACCGGCAACACAATTCACATAGTTCACATGGTTCACATAGTTCATATAATTCATGTTAAGGCCACAACCGGCCCCAAGAATTAAGCACAAAAGTTCTTAAAACAGCAAACAGCATAATTATCCACGCCAATGCACTCAAGAAATGCGCCCCTGCTCTATGCCTGAAAATAGTGAGGGGTGAGCTACACAGCCCAGTGAGTGGATAGTCTAAATCGACCATCCAGAACATATATTCAAAAATATAGGCAGATTATTTTAAAAATCTTTAACAGGAACATTATGTCAACATATAACAAAATAAAGAAACAGAAGTCATATAGACAGTCAAATGTACACACTAGCATATAACAAACTCAGGTTCTAGAGTTTTACTCTAAACCAATTAAACACATATATTCTAAACCAACTAAACACACCATACTTAATTAACCTAGTTGTCCAGCATAATCAGTAGTGACCAATATGGTCTAACCCGGCTTGGCCAAAGCACTGGGAGCTGCAAAATCTCGTGCAACACATAAACATGGATAGTGAGTAGAATCAAGAGGTGGCCCCCGCCAGGTCACGACGTGGCACTTTGCTCTATCACCCCATAACACATCGATGGATTGTGTGTAGATTCAAGAGGTGGCCCCCGTCAGGTCATGACGTGGCACTTTGCTCTACGACACCCCATATCACAAAATGAGAGTGATGACATCAAGAGGTGGCCCCTGTCTGATCAAGACATGGCACTTTGCGTCTTATATCACCCCATAACATAAAAGAGTAATGACATCAAGAGGTGGCCCCTGTCCGACCAAGACATGGCACTTTGCGTCAAAACCCGTTCTCCCAAAAGGTTCCTACTGGACAACAGACATATCTTATTTCATATTTCACAAAGGTGGACTCCTAAGTGTCAACTAGACTCTAGGATAGTCATCACAAAATCATATCGGGCAGGCTGAACATCAACCCCCATCACAATAATCATAATAGGCAGGCTGAACATCAACCTCCTCACATATCAAATACAGGGCTGAAATTCAAACCCTTAACATATCACATAAGGACTATCCAATGAGTACCCGGTTACACTTAGCCATAGTCCTAACCAACACATAACACATAATGTTCAAAATTCCCATAATCACATAGTTTTCAAAAATCTCATAACCACATAATGTTCACAATTCACATAACAACATAATATTCCAAAAATCACATAAACACCTAATATCTAAAAATCACATAATTACATAATATTAACAATCATATAATGTAGTGTGGTCCTTAGGTTTCATGCTGATTAGTTCAGTCAAACCTTACTAGGTTATCACCCAAATTTCTCAAACAATTTCTCAACATTGCAGTTAACAAGTATCCATAAAATCAACATAAAATGTAAAACATGTATTCTTACTAACGGGATAAAATCACTGATTTAATACTCGAAATTCATACAAAAAAAATCTAGATAACAAGGGTTTCATACTCAAAATTCTATGATTTAATGCTACCAAAATCCCCTATAAAAACACCTTAAATTTCATACAAATTTTTGGTTAAATAATCATCAAGATTTCGGTTTTCATAATTAAATCAAAATTTCAGTTTTCATAACAATTATCAAGATTATTTCGGTTTTCATAATTAACATCAAAATTCGGTTTTCATAACAACTATCAAGATCATTTCGGTTTACATGGAAATTTAGGTTTTCATGGAGAAATACAATTCGGTTCTCATGAATAACAATGCCCTAAATTCGGTTTCATACCTTACATACACTTTGCATAATTACGGTTTTAACATGGTAAAATTTCCAAAATTTCCAATCCATTCAATATATCAATTAACACAACTAAGTTGATAGAATTCGATTAAGTCACCCCACTCACCTCTTAACCGTGAACGCAAGGTGAAAATTTTCCAAAAATTGTCTAAAGCCTTGATGTCGCCCAAAGGATCTCCAAGAACTCACCAAGGAAGTTTCTTCACCTCAAGGAAATTCGCCAAGGGAAGAAGATGAAGAAAATCGCCTCCAAGGAAAATCGCCAAGTTCTTTCAAGCCGCAAGGTTTCTTCCAAGCCAACAAAAACGCCCACTCTCTACCCTAACCGAAATTACCACTTAAACTTTGGGTTTTTAAATTCTAAACCCATTAACCAAATAATTCAAATAGGGTTTAACCCATTTAACTAATAATTTCGAATTTTAAACCCAATTAGTGTAAACCCAATAACTCATGGTTTAAGTGAAAATCCAATAAGAATTTAAATTAACATCCATTTAATGAATCCACTTAAACGCAAATCCAATAAGGATTTAATTAATATCCAACAAGGATTTAATTAACCAATAAGGTCTAATTAATTAACCAATAAGGTCTAATTAATTAACTTACAATTTACAACCCATAAATCCTAATTAATTTATCATGAACAACCAATAATAATTTATCATAAATTAACAGCCAATAATCAAACAAATAATCTCTAATTAATTTACAATAAATTAACAACCAAAAATCTCTAGTTAATTAACTATTAACAACCAATACATAAAAATATCACAGCTAATGATTTTATTTAAATCCAAATAATGCTTACCAGGACTTAAGATCCTTGGATCTTACATCCCTCCCTCCTTATAAAGCTTTAGTCCTCTAAAGCTCAGCATCCATATCATCAAAGAGGTAAGCATAAAATTTCCTCATATCAGCTTCAGTCTCCCATGTCGCCTCCTCAACTGACTGATTTCCCCAGATAACCTTTACCAATGGTATAGTCTTGTTCCTCAGAACTTTATCCTTTCTATCCACAATCCGAAGAGGTCTTTCCTCAAATGTCAAGTCACTCTGAATCTGAAGAGGTTCCAACTCCAACACATGAGATGGATCAGGATGATATTTCCTCAAAGCAGAGACATGGAATACATTATGCACATGATCCAAAGCAGGAGGTAAAGCTAACCGGTAAGCCACTGGACCAATTCTCTCAATAATGTCAAAAGGGCCTACAAACCTAGGGCTCAACTTGCCCTTTTTGCCAAACCTCATAACACCCTTAGTAGGTGACACCTTCAAGAACACATGATCCCCTACCATAAACTCCAAGGAACGACGACGGTCATCAGCATAACTCTTCTGTCTGTCCCGAGCAATTTTTAGTTTATCCCGGATCTCTCTGACCTTATCAGTAGTCTCCAGTACTGCATCAGATCTCAAAATCATTCTGTCACCAGTTTCCTCCCAACACAAGGGAGTCCTACACCTTCTTCCATACAAAGCCTCATAAGGAGCCATCTGAATACTGGAGTGGAAGCTATTATTATAAGTAAACTCTATCAAAGATAGATCCCGGTTCCACTCAGAACTCCAATCTACCACATAGGCTCTCAACAGATCTTCTAGAGTCTGGATAGTACGCTCCGTCTGGCCATCAGACTGAGGATGGTATGCTGTACTAAAGCTCAACTTAGTACCCAAACCCTCCTGTAAACTCTTCCAAAATCTGGACAAAAATCGAGAGTCCCTATCAGACACAATATCAACCGGAACTCCATGCAGTCTGACTATCTCATCAATGTACAATCTGGCCAGCCTCTCTAAAGAATAAGTCATCTTAATCGGAAGAAAGTGGGCTGATTTAGTAAGTCTATCAACAATCACCCAAATAGCATCATGACCCAATCTGGTTCTGGGCAAACCACATACAAAATCCATACTGATGCATTCCCACTTCCACTCAG
The DNA here is from genome assembly GCA_027563935.2 of Costus lasius. NCBI lineage: Eukaryota > Viridiplantae > Streptophyta > Magnoliopsida > Zingiberales > Costaceae > Costus > Costus lasius. The sequence goes on from CM050447.1 coordinate 63,112,055, forward strand.
GAATAGGAAGAGGCTGCAACAAACCACCAGGCTTCTGATGTTCAGCCTTTACAGTCTGACAGGTTAAACACCTAGAGACAAAATCAGTTATTTCTTTCTTCATACCCGGCCACCAAAAACTTTTCTTGAGGTCCTGATACATCTTTGTCACACCAGGATGTAGAGAATATTTGGAGTTATGGCTGTCCTCCAATATTTCTTTCCTCAAGCTCGGTTCCTCAGGGACACATACCCTTCCACGAAACCGAAGAATACCATCATCAGACAAGCTAAAATCCTGAACTGCTCCATCAACCAAACTATCCCTGATCTGAACTAATCTCGGATCCACAGACTGCTGATCTCTGATCTTCTGCAACAAAGCAGACTGTACTATGAGAAAAGCCACATAACCAGACTGAACTTTAGGAGAAACACTGATCCTGAGATCGCTGAACTCCTGCAGTAACCGCCACTCACTGACTCGTAAAGCAGCTACTGAAGTAACTGGATGTCTGCTCAGAGCATCCGCCACTACATTGGCCTTTCCAGCCTGATACTGAATAGAGAAGTCATAATCTTTGATCAACTCCATCCATCTTCTCTGTCTCATATTCAACTCCTTCTGAGTGAAGATATACTTGAGACTCTGGTGATCAGTGAACAGATCGAACTCCTGACCCAACAAATAGTGACGCCATATCTTCAAAGCAAAGACTACGGCCGCCAACTCTAAATCATGAGTAGGGTAGTTCAATTCATACTCCTTCAGTTGTCTCGAAGCATAGGCTACCACAGAACCCTTCTGCATCAAGACACAACCCAACCCTTTGCCTGAAGCATCTGTATAAACAGTAAACCTTTCCCCATCACTAGGAATAATGAGGATCGGTGTACTAGTCAATCTCCTTTTCAGCTCTTGAAAGCTCTCTTCACACTTATCATCCCAAATAAACTTGGCCTCCTTTCTGGTCAATTTAGTTAAAGGACCCGCCAGCTTGGAGAATCCCTCAACAAATCTCCGGTAGTAACCTGCCAAACCCAGAAAACTCCTGATCTCAGTAGCACTAGTCGGTCTTCCCCAATTAAGGATGGCTTGCACTTTAACTGGATCCACAGACACCCCCTGACCAGAAATCACATGTCCAAGGAAACTGATCTTCTCTAGCCAGAACTCACACTTACTAGCCTTGGCATATAATCGGTTCTTCCTCAGAATCTCCAGCACTCTGCGCAAGTCACTGACATGATCTAAAGTAGTCCGTGAGTATACCAAAATATCTTCTATAAAGACTACCACACAAGAGTCAAGCAAGTCGTGAAATACCCTGTTCATCAAATCCATGAAGACAGCAGGTGCATTCGTCAGTCCAAAAGGCATAACTAAAAATTCAAAATGCCCATACCTGGTCCTGAAAGCAGTCTTAAATATATCCTCATCCTTGACCCTCAGCTGGTAATACCCTGATCTCAGATCAATCTTAGAGAACACTGTCGCTCCCTGTAATTGATCAAATAGATCATCAATTCTGGGAAGAGGATACTTATTCTTGATAGTCACTTGGTTCAATTGCCTGTAGTCTATACACATCCTCAGGGTTCCATCTTTCTTCTTCACAAATAGCACTGGCGCTCCCCAGGGAGAAGCACTAGGCCGGATATACCCTTTCTCTAGCAATTCCTCCAGTTGTTTCTTAAGCTCGGCCAGCTCTGAGGTAGCCATGCGATAAGGAGCTCTGGAGATAGGTGCCGTACCTGGCGCCAACTCAACGCCAAACTCCACTTCTCTAATTGGTGGCAAGCCTGAAAATTCTTCAGAGAACACATCAGGAAATTCTTTCACCACCGCCATCTGAGTCAAATCAGAAGTAGAATCATCCTGCACCTTAACATGCGCAAATAACCCTTGCATCCACTAGCCAGTAATTTCCTGGCTTGCAGGAAAGATATCACATGCGGTCCTTGGTCTGACACTAGACCTCTCACAAAAATCTGATTCCCATCTAGCAGATTTAAAGTGATTACTTTCTCAAAGCAATCCACAGAGGCATGATGTGAAGACAACCAATCCATTCCTAAGAGGACATCATAATCTTGCATGTCTAGGAGGATTAAATCCACTAGAAACTCATAACCCTCTACATGCACTACACAGTCAGCACACACAGTGTCTGTAGATAATGACTTTCCTAAGGGAGTACTGACAGACACAACATAATTCATCACCTTAGGTAACACAGGTAAACATGCAGCAAACTTAACAGATACAAAAGACAAATTTGCACCAGGGTCAAATAAAATGCGAGCTAACTGATCGAATACAAATAAAGTACCTTCCACGACGGATCGGGAAGCTCGTGTATCCTTCTCAGCCACAGCATAAACTCTAGTCTGGACTGTAGGCTTATCTGCGCCTCTAGGCTGTATCTCAGGCTCTTTGCAATCCCTGACCATGTGCCCAGGTTTCTTACACCTGAAGCACACGCCATTCCTCTTATGACAGTCTTTTACTAGGTGTCCCTTGAGCCCACAATAACTACAAGTCCGGTCTTCTGTGATACCGTTTCTTACATCCCTGGCGTCCCTGAACTGCTGCGGTGCATCCCTGGACTGCTGCGGTGCCTTGTAGGAGTAAGGCTTATACCTGCTCTTTTTGTAGTCCTTATGTTTAGGGTACTTCTTACCCTTGCCGCCACTACCATACTGAGGAACCGCCGCCTCAGCTGCAGGAACCACTGTCACGGCAACATGAGAACTCCTCTCAGCTATATATCTCTCAATGGTGCGTGCTCGCCCAACAGTCTCAACATAGGTCTCCAAATGCTGAGCACCAACCTGCTCTCTAATGTCCCATCTGAGACCTCTGAGAAACTTAGTAGCTCTCCTCTTTTCAGTGTTTATCAGATGAGGAGCATACTTTCCCAATTTCATGAACTGTAATTCATACTGGTCCACAGTCATATCACCCTGCTCCAGGTGAATAAATGCCACCTCTCGGTCCTCCACCAAACTATCTGGGAAGTACTTCTTGTTAAATCGAGACAAGAAGTAAGGCCAATCTACAGTCTCATGTCTTTCTTCGGCAAGTCTCACCACGCCCTTCCACCACTCATCTGCGTCAGCACGCATCATATAGGTGGTCAGACATAACTTGTCTTCGTCCGAGCAACGCATAACTTGGAAAATCTTTTCCAAGCACAACTGCCAGTTCTCGGCAGTACTGGATTCTGAGCCTCCATAAAATGAGCTAGGACCCAGTTTCTGGAATTCACTCACAAGTGAAGCATAGCGCCTGTGAGCGCCCTCCTGAGAGTCATCCCCCACTGCTCGAGTAGTAGTCTGGGGTCTCTCTTGAGTCAGCTGCTGCAAAAGCTGATGTTGTGCTTCTTGGTGCTGAGTCTGCTGCTGCTGCAGCATCTGAGCTTGCCTCTCTATCATGGCACCTTGTTGCTGTACCATGCCAGTCAGAGCCTCAATAGTTCTCGTGAGATTCGGGGTCTGCTCGCCCTCATCACTAGCATTTCCTCTGGTTCGCACCATCTTAAATGCCTACACACACACATCATAGTCAGGAAAACAATCATAAACCTAACAGGTGTCTAACAATACACAAACATGTTTTCCCCCAAACTAAGTTTTAGCTAGCCAACTGCTCTGATACCATTCTGTAACATCCCGTTATCTTAACCCCAAACAAATGGCACAATTCATAAAAGACACAGGATGTTTCATATAAGATCGATTCATATGCTAGGTAAAACCGAGTTCAAGAAAAACACGATCTGAAAATTTCCAAAAACCCATACATAAATATCCACAAAACACAATTATCATAAATCACATAAGGGTACCTGCCACCACGCAATCCTTGCACTAGACATATGCAAGGCAACAGTTATATCAAATCCGATGGCATAAATACAATTCGATTCGAAATTCAAAGCAAAGCCACAAAGTCGATTTTATAAACTCATACCAAACACCGAAACCAGGCTGAAGCCCGCGGCGACACAAAAATCAAACTCATAAGACTGCCATAACCGGCAACACAATTCACATAGTTCACATGGTTCACATAGTTCATATAATTCATGTTAAGGCCACAACCGGCCCCAAGAATTAAGCACAAAAGTTCTTAAAACAGCAAACAGCATAATTATCCACGCCAATGCACTCAAGAAATGCGCCCCTGCTCTATGCCTGAAAATAGTGAGGGGTGAGCTACACAGCCCAGTGAGTGGATAGTCTAAATCGACCATCCAGAACATACATTCAAAAATATAGGCAGATTATTTTAAAAATCTTTAACAGGAACATTATGTCAACATATAACAAAATAAAGAAACAGAAGTCATATAGACAGTCAAATGTACACACTAGCATATAACAAACTCAGGTTCTAGAGTTTTACTCTAAACCAATTAAACACATATATTCTAAACCAACTAAACACACCATACTTAATTTACCTAGTTGTCCAGCATAATCAGTAGTGACCAATATGGTCTAACCCGGCTTGGCCAAAGCACTGGGAGCTGCAAAATCTCGTGCAACACATAAACATGGATAGTGAGTAGAATCAAGAGGTGGCCCCCGCCAGGTCACGACGTGGCACTTTGCTCTATCACCCCATAACACATCGATGGATTGTGTGTAGATTCAAGAGGTGGCCCCCGTCAGGTCATGACGTGGCACTTTGCTCTACGACACCCCATATCACAAAATGAGAGTGATGACATCAAGAGGTGGCCCCTGTCTGATCAAGACATGGCACTTTGCGTCTTATATCACCCCATAACATAAAAGAGTAATGACATCAAGAGGTGGCCCCTGTCCGACCAAGACATGGCACTTTGCGTCAAAACCCGTTCTCCCAAAAGGTTCCTACTGGACAACAGACATATCTTATTTCATATTTCACAAAGGTGGACTCCTAAGTGTCAACTAGACTCTAGGATAGTCATCACAAAATCATATCGGGCAGGCTGAACATCAACCCCCATCACAATAATCATAATAGGCAGGCTGAACATCAACCTCCTCACATATCAAATACAGGGCTGAAATTCAAACCCTTAACATATCACATAAGGACTATCCAATGAGTACCCGGTTACACTTAGCCATAGTCCTAACCAACACATAACACATAATGTTCAAAATTCCCATAATCACATAGTTTTCAAAAATCTCATAACCACATAATGTTCACAATTCACATAACAACATAATATTCCAAAAATCACATAAACACCTAATATCTAAAAATCACATAATTACATAATATTAACAATCATATAATGTAGTGTGGTCCTTAGGTTTCATGCTGATTAGTTCAGTCAAACCTTACTAGGTTATCACCCAAATTTCTCAAACAATTTCTCAACATTGCAGTTAACAAGTATCCATAAAATCAACATAAAATGTAAAACATGTATTCTTACTAACGGGATAAAATCACTGATTTAATACTCGAAATTCATACAAAAAAAATCTAGATAACAAGGGTTTCATACTCAAAATTCTATGATTTAATGCTACCAAAATCCCCTATAAAAACACCTTAAATTTCATACAAATTTTCGGTTAAATAATCATCAAGATTTCGGTTTTCATAATTAAATCAAAATTTCAGTTTTCATAACAATTATCAAGATTATTTCGGTTTTCATAATTAACATCAAAATTCGGTTTTCATAACAACTATCAAGATCATTTCGGTTTACATGGAAATTTAGGTTTTCATGGAGAAATACAATTCGGTTCTCATGAATAACAATGCCCTAAATTCGGTTTTCATACCTTACATACACTTTGCATAATTACGGTTTTAACATGGTAAAATTTCCAAAATTTCCAATCCATTCAATATATCAATTAACACAACTAAGTTGATAGAATTCGATTAAGTCACCCCACTCACCTCTTAACCGTGAACGCAAGGTGAAAATTTTCCAAAAATTGTCTAAAGCCTTGATGTCGCCCAAAGGATCTCCAAGAACTCACCAAGGAAGTTTCTTCACCTCAAGGAAATTCGCCAAGGGAAGAAGATGAAGAAAATCGCCTCCAAGGAAAATCGCCAAGTTCTTTCAAGCCGCAAGGTTTCTTCCAAGCCAACAAAAATGCCCACTCTCTACCCTAACCGAAATTACCACTTAAACTTTGGGTTTTTAAATTCTAAACCCATTAACCAAATAATTCAAATAGGGTTTAACCCATTTAACTAATAATTTCGAATTTTAAACCCAATTAGTGTAAACCCAATAACTCATGGTTTAAGTGAAAATCCAATAAGAATTTAAATTAACATCCATTTAATGAATCCACTTAAACGCAAATCCAATAAGGATTTAATTAATATCCAACAAGGATTTAATTAACCAATAAGGTCTAATTAATTAACCAATAAGGTCTAATTAATTAACTTACAATTTACAACCCATAAATCCTAATTAATTTATCATGAACAACCAATAATAATTTATCATAAATTAACAGCCAATAATCAAACAAATAATCTCTAATTAATTTACAATAAATTAACAACCAAAAATCTCTAGTTAATTAACTATTAACAACCAATACATAAAAATATCACAGCTAATGATTTTATTTAAATCCAAATAATGCTTACCAGGACTTAAGATCCTTGGATCTTACACTTAGAGCTAGACTATAGAACTAATAAGTTATCAAGAGGCTACACCCACACCCTGATTTAAGGGTTTAGCCTATCATATTTATGGCAACAACATAAACAATAATCCTTAACAGCATGTGCATATGCGGAATCATGTAGGAAATACAACACAAAGATAGGATCATATGTTTACTATGCAAATTTCATACAATAAACGCAAGAAGTAAGATGATACTTGTAAATCTTCCTTACAAACTTGATTTTGAGGTGATAACACAATAGGATCTTCAATGAGTTCTGGTGCGCACCCTCTATTCCTCCTGCAGCAAGCATTCTTCCCTTTTTTCTCTCCTCTCCCATGCGGATCCCCCCTTTTTTTCTTTTCTCAAGGCTCTTTTATCCTCTTCCCCAAGTGGATGCTGCTCCTTATCTTCCCCATGCCCTGCAAAAGCTGCCTCAGCCGCTGTAATTTTTCAGCAAAAGAAATCTTCACTGCCATCCTCCATGTCCTACAAAGCTTCAGCCGTCCATCCCTCACGAAATGATGATTTCGTAACCAAAATCTCCCCTAAAAGCTGCTCCATGCTCCCTTTGTCAACGGGGGAGAAAGGTCCTTGGTGCCCTTGAGCTTCCCTTAGGGTTAGGTCAATGAGATTTGAGTTAAAATCGTGATTTCGTAACAGGCGGGTCCGCGATCTCGGGCAAGAATTTGGTCGTGACCCGGTCGTGATTTGTCAGTTTCAGCTTCAGGTATAACGACGATCACGGGCGTGATTCTGATTGGGACTCAGTCGTGATTTCCAACAAAGGCTTCTATGAATCCGAAAACTTCTGGTTATGATCATCTTGAGTTAGGATGAACTCCTTTGCTACCAAAGTGTCATAATCTACCCTCTATGTGGTCAATTTGATCTGAAAACGTGAAAATACCAAAACAGGTGTGGATTCCATAGATATATCCAAATAAAGGCCATTGTAAGGCTTAAAGTCGTGAAATAGGCATGATTCTAGAGTTGTGGTGAAATTGTTCAGAAGGATTATCTTTCCACGATTTGGGATCTCACAAGTAGTAATTAGTGATAGAGGCTCTCACTTTATTGAACACAAATTTTCAGCTTTTCTTCAAAATATGGGGTAAATCACAGAGTTGCAACACCTTACCATCCCCAAACAAGTGGACAAGTGGAGATATCGAATAGAGAGATTAAAGGGATATTGGAGAAAATAGTGTCAAGAACAAGGATTGGGCTTTCAAGCTTGATGATGCACTTTGGGCATACCGGACCACTTTCAAAACACCGATAGGTATGTCTCCTTTTCAATTGATTTATGAAAAATCATATCACCTTCCTATAGAACTCGAGCATAAGGTGTTCTGGGTGATCAAAGTATTGAATTTTGACTTGAAGAGCGCGGGTGAAAAACGAAAGTTACAACTGAATGAGCTTAATGAGACTAGACTCTCTGCTCATGAAAACATAAAGATTTATAAAGAGAGGACTAAAAGGTGGCATGATCGACACATACTCAGAAAGGAATTCCAACTAGGTGATTTCGTTATTTTGTTTAATTCTAGGTTGAGACTTTTTCCTGGTAAGCTTAAATCTCAATGGTATGGACCTTTTCAGGTTAAAAAGACATATCCGTACAGAGTAGTTGATATTTGGAGTGACGAGAAGGGAGTGTTTAAAGTTAATGGCCAAAGGATGAAACACTACTACTATGAGGAGCAAATTGAAGAAGGAGAAAATTTTCTACTTGATGAACCATGAGCAAGTCTGAGTGCAGAATGGTCAAGCTAATGTCCTTTAAATTATCGCTTCTTGGGAAGCAACCCAAGCACTTTTTCTTTTGTTTTTGTCTTAATTTGTTTTGTTTAGGATTAATTTTTCTTTTTATTGTTTTTTAGGTACATTTTTCAGCGATTTTCTTGATTTTTGACAAATTACGGTACTACCGTAATTCCAAGTTGGTTCTCTACAGAAAGATTTACTTGGATTACGGCACTACCGTGATAGATTTTATAGACTGTAATTCCTGTCCGTTTTCATCCAGAAAGTTTTGAGATTTTTGAGCATTTTACGGCAGTGTCGTGGTGATTTTCACGGTACCATTTTTTCGGGCGATTTTTTACCAGAAAGTTTTTAAGTTTTTGTGGATTTTATGGCTAAGCCATGATGATTTTTACGGTACTGTAAAAGTGGAGCATTTTCTTACAGAAACTTTTGGGATTTTCGAACGAAATACGGTAGTGCCATAATGGTCTTCACGGTACCGTAATTTGACGCTTTTTCCCTGCCGAGAGTTCATTGTGATTTTATGGCACTACCATAATTCCATTACGGTACCGTAATTTGGCCGACCCCACACGATTCTGGTGCCGTATTTAGGGTTTCGGCCCCGTGTTTTAGGGTTTTTCCACTCAATTTCGCGCCGACCTCTTGTGTTCTTCGATTCCTTGCTTCCTAATCCCTCTTGCGACCTTTCCTAACCAGTTTCTAGTGATTTCCATCTAAGATTTGGGGATTTTTGAGCTCAAATCGAGCTTAGGAACTGTTTTTTCCGCCGCATTTCCGCCCTACTCATTCTTCCTTATCAGATCTTTGAATCGACTACTTCCAATTCTAGAGAGCTTCAAAAAGAGTAGGAGAACAATCCTTGAAGGTTGGGAAGCTCGATTGCGACTCAGAGACTCGGATTTGAAGCTTGAATCAAGCTCCTGTGGAAGCACTATTCGCCCCTTTGGTAACACTTCCATTTTTGGTTTTTCCTTCAGAAGTTATTTGCTTCCTTTGCACATTCATCATGTCACCCATGAAGGGGATAGTTTCCAAGAGGAAGGGGAAGGCCCCAGCTGAAGCACCAACACCTCCACCAAACCCATATGGCATCATCTTCAGAGACGAAGTGCAGGAGTAGAGGTACAATTTGCTACTCACTAGGCGCATCGTAAAAACCAAGTATGCTGATACACGAGCATTGAAGCTCTTAGGATTGAAAGAGGATGTGTTGTGGATGTTTGACCAGATTGCTACGAGACAATTTTTTGACATGACTCCTCAGACCTATCTACCTATAGTGCTAGAATTTCTTAGTAGTTTAGAGGTGGATTGGGATGAGTATGAAGATCGTTCAGCTGAAGGAGAAATCAGATTCGGGATGGCTAACGAAGACAGGAAGCTCACATTCAAAGATATTCGACGCATCTTCCATCTTCCAGAGAGAGGGCGCACTGAGCCACCAATTGGATTCATAGAGAATGTCTTTTGGAATCAGATCACAGCAGAGACCCTATTTTCACCTTCATTAGTGAGAGCCACAAGTATTTCAAACCCATGTATCAGATATGCCCACCGCGTTCTTGCACACACCATTTTTGGGCGAGGAGATAGCGACAATATGGTTCGACACACTGAGTTATTCTTTCTTTGGTGCATGCTTCATGGATATCTTGTAAATGTGGCTTTCTTCTTTATGAAACATTTGGATAAAGTGGCTAGGGCCAAGAAAGGCACGATAGTGATAGGAGGATTTCTCACTCCTATAGCACTATACTTGGGGATTGAGCCCTATGGGATCGAGGTTGCTAGGGGCAATGTAAGGATCGACATTGAATCCTGCGTTGCCATGAAGATGATTGTAAGGGATGGCGACACATATTGCTTGATTCTTCAACCTGGACTTCCTACCTTGCCATTGCCAAACCCTGGAAAGACCACAGTGCAAAATCTGGAAAAATTGGAAGTTGTCAACCAGTACAGTTTCTTATGCCACTCCTGCACCAAAGACCTCAGTACCACCACCACCTCCTGCTTGGGGTGATGACCCATTCGGGATGGGTATGGATTCCTCACCGCCTAGAGCCACCAACCCACTACTACACAGAGCCACTGGATCATCTTCATATCGTGCAGCTCCTGATCAGAGTGGATGGTAGACTTATCAGGACCCCGGATTTTAGGCTCTCTCCGCGCAGATGTACCGACAAGAGTAGCGCATGGAGAAGATCATGGGTTCCATGGGGAGGATGTTCGATGCCATGAGCCACATCCACCATGACGTCGAAGCGTTGGGAAACTACATGGAAGAGATGGGTAACTTTCTCTACATCACTTTGGCTTCGAGGATACCAGGAGGGGTGGTATTTATGGTGATGTAGGAGAGGGAGGTTCTTATGATCCCATGGACGCTGTCCAGGCTGACGGAGATGACGAGGATACGGATTCAGATGAGTAGAACTTTGTGAGTATCTTTCTCCTATTCTTATTGCTCTACTTATATTTTACTAATTGATACTGATTTTATAGTTGTGTAGGGAAGGATGACTCTGTCATGCTTCTTGTGTCCATCGCTTCTGATCCTTGATTTGTTTTGACTGCTACATACTTTCGATTTGGTTGTATAACATGATTTGATAACAACTCAATTTTCTTCGATATGGTTGTACTGAGATTCTTATGATACTTGATTTATTAGTGATTCGATATGGTTGTACATGGTATTTTGATATTTGGGATTGATATTCTGTGTTGGTATGATATATAATTTGGTAGAGATGATTTTTGTTATGATTTGGTAAAGATGTGATATATGCCTATGTGGTTTGTTTAATCATGAAAATGCTACCATTACCATGCTGAAATTTTTCTTGATACTGAAATATTATTGTTGATGACAATGCTTGAAGAATTGGAAATAGATCTAAAATGATAAGTTTATTTCTTTGATATAATCTGTTGAAATTTTTCATTGATTGATACATGAAGTTTTGAGTGAATATATTGTTTAATGAATGAGATTTGAAAGTGAAGTAATTCTTTTGGATAAAATGAGCATATGTTGTATGATTTTTGGGTTGATATCAATTGATTAAACCTAGTAGATTATTAAAGTCCATCTTATTATTTGTTGGGAAGAAAGAATCCAAAATCCTCAAAAAAAAAAGTGACTCCCTATTTGGCACTGCGAAAATTTGGCAGTAGTACCTAAAGTCATGGGTTGAAGTCTGAAAAGAATAACTCCTCTTCTTGGCATTGTATTTGCAATGGTACCTAAGATAAGAGTTGAAGTTCAATAAAAAGTATGTATCTATGTAGGTGCATGCCATGAGAGAGATTCTTTGACATTAACTCTGCTATCTCAAGAAGTATTCTTTCTACTTAAAGAGATATGAGTTCAATTATATCGGTTATGTGACTAGTATATTCTAAATATATCACCAGAAGAAAAGTGATATTCATTTTAGAAAATGTCAAAGATACATAAAAAATGGGAAAGAGATTTTGTGATTCCTATTCTTGTAAACAAAGACATATTGGACTCAAAACTAAAACTAGGTGAACTCATGAGATTGAAGTTCTATTTATGCACATTGCGAAATTTTATTTGATTAAGTCATGGATCTTAAGGATTGAATTCAGAGGACGATATATTTATTTGAAATTTTGAGTATTTATTTGATGTGAATTTTTCATATATAATTGTATCCTAGAAATTTATTCATCATCTGAAGGTTTATTTTCATAATCAGTATTGTTTTCTTTATTTGCTTGAGGACAAGCAACGTTTGAGCCTTATGTATTTTGATGACTCTAAATTTTATAGCATATTTCTTGCTAAATCCACTGCATTTTTGGGTCATAATCATGCTCTATTGCTTATTTTTATGCCTTATTTATCAAATATTTCGGAAGCTACACGTTTCTTGGTTTTTGACCAATTTCAGGTAAAAATGCATCATTATCATGAGTTTTCAAGCAATTTCGATGCGTGGACGAATTCTAATCATCAAGAGGAGTTTGCACACAAAATTTCAAGTCAAACTGGAATTTCCTGCGAAATTACGGTAGTGCCATAATTAATTTTACGACCGTAATTTGGGAATATGGCACTACCGTAATTAATTTCACGGTCGCAACCCACATAAGTTTTTTTTGGAAATTATGGCACTACCGTAATGAATTTTATGGTGCCATGATTCGGTCCAGAATCAAGCAAAGACTTCAGAGGATTTCGGCAGAATTACGGCACTACCGTAATTATTTTTTATGGTACCGTAATTTTGGGCAAAATTCATACAGAAACTTTCAGAGACAAACGAGAAGATTATGGCACTACCGTGGCGAATTTTATGGTACCGTAATTTCGGGCCGTTTCCTTACAGAAACTTTCGAAGCCATTACAGCAGTACCGTAACGTTCATCATAGTACCGTAATTTTGCGCCCAGTTGCTCGATTCTTCCACCGAAAAATTAAAAAGATGATTTCTTAAGATTTAGGGCACCAATTGAAGATCCGAAAAAAGGGGAACACTCAGCATTAGAAAGGGAAGATTTTTGAAGCAAAAGGAACAATTTTCATTCACGATTCACGAAGAATTTCAGAGAATCGCCGCCGCGCTAGGGTTCATCGCCGTTCATCGTACAAACCACCTCCGGCCACGAAATTTGAAAGGAAGCTTCGCCTAAGGAAGGAGAACACACCACAGAAGTTTCAGAGTGAAAGGAGGCCGATCAAGGGAGAAATCAACAAAAATGTGGTCGCGTGCACTGTTCATCCCGACTCTACAACAAATTATGGGCTGTAATTTTGATTACAGCCCTGTTTTGTAACTTTTACTCCTCCCTTTCGATTTCTAATCATTATAAAACCATATTTTGCTGTAATTCTTCAATCATGCTAGCTTAAACTTTCTTTTAGGACATGGGGGTGTAATCTCCTTGATATTTCAATGACTAGATGATCTTTATTCTATCAATATATTTTTGGTATGGTAATTTTACTTAAGAGATTTATGTCTTTAATCTTTTCTAGTTTCATTCATTAACATGTGTTAGAGCTATGTGATATGGATTGAGAAGATGATACACATAACTTGGAACTCTAGAATTTATTGTAGGAGCTCATCGTAAGAGATTTGTTGTGTTCTTATTTTTAGATTTTAGAAGCTTATTGACTTGTTGATGTTTTGATTTAGAAATTATTATTGTTTAGACATGAAAGTATGCTAGAGATAGATATTGGATTGTTTGAAAACCTTAAGTAAAACCTGTGAAACTAAGGTATGAGAATACTTAGTTTTGCTTGAGATCTTGACATTGAGATGGAATGCACGAGAGTGATTCTTAATCTCTCTGTTGAAGCTTACTTATATTAAACATTGAATAGATCCTGCACGAAAGTGAGGATCGTTCTTTGTAAATTGACTGCACGAGAGCGAGTTAATTTCTTTACTAAGTAAGTCATATCTTTACCATAATGAAAATAGATTGATGAATATTTAATTATATCTAGTCATAAATATTAAGGTGAATGAACCCCTAGTCCCAATTATCTTTCTCTGATTTTTCGTATACCGTTCGATCGTTTATTTTCATCATTCTCGATTCGTTTATCTAGTGAGAATTCAATTTGTCGGTACTTAACAATGAGGTCTCTGTGGTTCGATATCTTAAATATTACTTCGAGTATCCATGCACTTGCGGACAACAACAGGGGCGCACTCACCACCGCCCTATCTCTGTTGGTGCGCCACCTGCGCACCTGCTACCTCCTTAGGTAGTGTCGCTATCTCCTCCATCTCGGTTCAGTCTGTCTCCTTGCATCACCATGTTCTCAAGATCAAGGTTCTAATACCACTGTCACGCCCAGCCCAACTGTTCCCGTCCACGTCAACACCACGGCATGGAACTATGCACCGAAACCCACCTGAAAATGAAATCAGAAACGAAACTCGCCAAAGGGAGAGGGGTTCGTCGGAGCCAAAGAAGACAACATAGAATAGGGAAATTTACGTTCGATTTAATCAAGATCGAACCTACATAAACCCTCGCTCGGAGCTCTCCCAGTTCGCTCCCACACGTCGACGGCCACTTGCCGTTGATTTACAGCTCTCTCAACGCTCGTCGGAGAGAACCTGTCGGTGCCCGCCTGGCGTTGGCATCAAAGCCATCGCTTTGGAACAAGGGGAAAAGAGGTGACACTCATGGCAATGGCTCGCCACCACATGCTCGCTAGAGGAAGGAACAACTCGCCCGTAGAGGGGAGGTGGTGGAAGCACCCGTCGTGGCTCCGAGCCCGCCTCCCCCCCCCCTCCCTTTCTGATCGGATGGAGCTCTTTTTGGGTGGAGGTCTGCGTCGCCGAATCCCCGACAGAGGAAGCCGCCTACTCGGGTCGACTCCTAGGAGAAGTCGCCCGTCCCTCTCTAATCCTCCCCGTCGTCCGCCTCGGCTTCTTAAAGGCTGGAAACGTCACTGTGGATGGAAAGGCATCTCCGTTGCCAGCCAACCTTCCATCTACAGCCTCCGATAGATCTCGTCCGTGTGCCGAGCCGTCCGAAGATTCTGCCTTGATCTGCGCCGAACTGCGCCGGCGACAATCCTCGCCATCTCTGCCGAAATGGTCGCTGTTGTTCACATCGCCGATGATGCCGCTGAGGACACCGAGGACTTCACCGTCGAAACCATCCGCATCCGCATCCATCGTCTGATTTCGTCAAAGTAATAAACGAATCCCGATTTGGTCAACTCCTCCTGTTGACTAGTAATTGGGCTTAAGTAACGGATTGGGCCGCCGCCCAATCTTCCCTCCTTTGGCCCGGTCCACTAGGAAATAGACATCACACAGGTTACCTTACCTCGTATTGTAATTGATTTTATAGGCTGCAAGCCTGCTTTCCTCGCGCCGTCGTTGCTTCTTTCTTAGTGGATTCACACGATCACGCACGGCGACTCGAAAGCAAAGAGAAGGAGCACTAGCTCAGTGGTGGGTATGCTGTTCCTTCGAGGCGGCGTTGCTGCTGCATCGGCCGGTGGAGCGCTGGTCCGCTACTTCTCAAAGAAACGCATCCCTGAAATCCGCCGTATAAATCCAAAAGTGCCGCGGCAGGAGGCCACTGCGATCTCCAACGGCCTCTACCAGATCTTCAAGGAGCACGGCCCCCTCTCCGTGTCCAACACATGGAATCATGCCAAGGTGACAAAGCTCCGACCTTTCTTAAATCCATATGTGCTCTTTCTTTTGGCTTTTCAGTTGGTAACTCAAGTCGCCCTCGAATGGGAAGGAGGAAAAAAAAGATCTCCGTTAACCGTGTATATTGCGCTCTTTTTATGTCTTCTTTTAGTACCATTTGGTCTCGTTCATTCGTTTCTAATATGAAAAAAAATGATTGTTTGTTCAATGTTTGATGAAATGTCACTGAAATTTGTTTCCGATATTCTTCTTAAAACCTTATAGCAAGATTTCTTCGAGTTCCTTACGTTGGTCAAAACTGTCTCAAAATGTGGTTCGGCTATCTGAAAGTTGTCGTGCTTCTTCGTCTGGCTGGTCCGGCCTAGACCTCCTCCTTTACTGTACATGAGCATATGTCAATAAATTTGTCTGCTGCGAATTTTGTGATGTTAAGGATGATTTCTGCGTCTTCTCAATACAAACACACTTAGGTTTAAGTAGTGAACTTTGTCCATGGTTTGAACTATGATGCCAATTTCGAATGTCTTATATCTTAAATTCACAAAAGACATTTTTTTAATAACGTAGTTATTGGATTGCTGCCAAACATTATCCAGAATATTCTGTACGTTATAAGATTAATCGGACCGTTTTGTGCAAACTTTATGTGTCATTCTTTATGAGTTCAGTTATTGCTTAACAATTTCAAGCTTAATAATGGCGACAAATTTGAGCCCACTTATTGATCTTCCACAATTGACTCTACTGACCCCAATATCAAATTATGTCACCTTTCGCTTCAAGTTTTATAAGGCTAATCAACTTCTTCATATTTCAAATTGGACATTTTCCTTCTGATGTTACTGAACTTTTGTGTATTGCAGTCTTCTTAGATCCCATTTATACTCTATCCCGTGCACCTGGAATCTGGCTTGGTTTTTTCTTCTTGCAAAGAGTTGTTCGGACACATATTGTAGACCTTTCAGTAGGACCTATTTTCTGTTTCTCTTGTGCTTGAGTATTTGGTCATCTATATTAATGCAAGTTACTCTCAAGTTTGTTCAACCAAACAATATTGTTTTCTTCCATTACTGCATTATCATTTCTTGCTTGTTCTTCATGTTTTTTACTAGGCATTGTAGCTACTCAAAATTATTTATATACCAAAATTTTAATTTGCCATTACTTTGAATGCTGAATTCCATTATGCCAAAGGTTTAGTTGGAAGTTCACAAACGATGAAAAATTCAAATTATATTGAGAAAATTCAGTGTTTGCATCTTTACCGTATGTTTACCTTTATCCTTTGGGCTCTTTCCAAATATTTCCAGCATGCTTAGTTGTAGTATGTCAATATTAACTAATTGTTTGAAGCTTCACGTTGTTCAGAGTTGATAGTACAATGTTATTCGTAATGAGTAATTCTAGCTGGATAGCTAGAACAGCCAAACAGCTGGCATTATGGTTGGGGTTCACAACTGCAAAGTAGTACTCTATTTGAGTTCTTTTTCTTCTCCACGCAATGGAAGTAGAACAAAGTTTTCTTTCCTTATCAAACTATTTTCTTCTCTTGCAATATATTCATTTACCTTTGCTATTAGTCTTTTGCTTCTTGGTTCATGTTTTTGCCTTTATTATCTCAGCATATTTCTGGTCAGTTTTCAATACTAATTGCATTTTGACTGCAAAGTGCAAAGTCAAAATTACTGCTAGATATAAGTTTTGAAATTTCTCCAGGCTCAATTTAGTACTAAATCTGTCCAATTATGAAGCAATTTACTTTTTTGAATTGCATAAGATAAATAAAAGCTACGAATAACTTGAATTTTCATTGATTCGAGTATAATTGCATATAATGCAAGAATCACATAAGTCTATTTGTCCTAATTAAGAAAAAAGAAAGTAAATCTGTTTTGAAGTACACTTGTTAGCCTTGTTAAAAATAGTAAACATGAATTGTGAGTTGTGAGTCGTGTAAACATGTCAACATGGAACTGTATTTCCCTCTTGTAAACCTTTTTTTACACTCTGTTTTCCTCTATTTATCACCACTCGCCAATCTCGCCAAAGTCCCATCACTCCCTCTGATTCCAACAATGGTATCAAAGTCCGAGTTTGCCATTTGAGCATCCATGCTACTGCAGTTGAAGGTTACTGCAATAGATACAAAAATTGCCAAGTTTGTCATCGCACTTAGATTCTCACTGAGCTAGGGTCCTTACTAAGAGCTATGGCCAAAGCAGAACCAAGGTCTTGATTGAGTGATGCCAAACAGTGATAGAGAGAAAAGGTAAATTTCTTAACTAGTAGAATATAAAAATCTTCATCATCGAAAGGATAAGTATTACACTGTTGGTGCTAAGTTTTCTTATTACCGCTACAGTTGAGGGCTACTGCAGAAATAGAGGTTGTTGCTGTGTTTATGAACATTGTTTCCATTGCCATTAGAAACGCTAGGATTTATCATTGTGCCTCGTTACCTTGTCCTTAGTTGTTGTAGCAATCAGAGCTATCACAACAACTAGCCCAAAAGATCTTGCCAAGCCAAGATCGCTCCAGACATTGAGCCACGCCTAGATTGTGGAGCAATTTTTGCCTTGTGATGCAGTTTTCTATGAGTGACGATCACTTCCAAATAATTTTGTATAGATCATTGAGACCAACCAAACGAGCAACTGAGTGTCATTACCAAGATTCTATTGCTATCCGAAAAACATTCATTTAGACAACCACCTTGTTGTGCTACCCCTATTCTAGTCAATGACCGCCATCAAAATCTCTCGTCCAATTGCGAGAGCAAAGAAGTATCCACCTAACATAATTCTTGAGATGTATAATTAGGGATGGCATAAAAATACATCCCTGCTTTGACCCGCTCTGATTTGACCAGGGAAAACCCTAGTTGATCAGATCGGGTTTGGGTAAAACCCGACTTATAGAAGTCAGGTCGGGGTTAGGTGTGGGATTTTCACTATCAGCCTCGAACTCGTTTAGCATGTAAAAATTATAATTTTACTCTCAACTAAAATAACAAAATCCTAACTCTAACCCCATTGCTCGCACCGGCCCACCCTCGCCACCCATGCTATTGGTGTGCTGCCCCATCATCAGTGCTCCGCCCATGCATTACTACAGAATCGAGTTTCTTTACTGATACCCGATTCCTCGGTGGGGTTAGGTTTGGATGGGTATTTTCATCCTTGGTGGGTTTGGGCGGGATCGGGTATAGAGTTAGAGTGTCAGGGTCGAGGTCGAGGTTGAGGTCGAGGTTGGGTTTGGCACTCCCTGCCCCCGCCCCCGCCCCCGCCCCGTTGTCATCCCTATGTACAATGCTCTTGAGCTCATGTTGACAAGCACCACAAGCTGCTCGATTGGGTAGATGCGAAGCACCAAGAAGAGAAAGCAACCAATGAACAGTAAACTCTAGAACTGAAACTAGGGATTCAGTGACCCATGGTGAACTTAAGAATCAGGTCACCTTTGCATTAATTTTTATTATTTTTTAGAAACTATGATTTTTTTTTAAAAAAAAAAGCAGGGCTAAATATGTTGAAAAGTAAGTTTTTTGGACAAAATTAACTTATTTTGGACAGACAAGGTACAAAATCCGATTGGTACAATTTTAACTTATTTAATCTGTTGATAACAATTTGATATTGTTCCAAGTTCTAAAACTTACAAATGATAAGTTTGATAATTGGTGCATTCATATGAAAGTTCTATTTGGTGCAAATGATGTATGAGACATTGTAGAAAATGGTTATGTGATTCTAGATGGTTTTGTCACTCTCACCCAAGTCTAGGACCTTCTTCAAGGCATGTGGAAGAAAGATCAGAAATTTGTTTCATTTATTTATCAAGCATTTAGAAGATATCTAATGCTACCACAGCTAAGTATGTATTAGATATGTTGCAAGTTGCCTAAGGGGCAGTATGGAGACCAAAAGGGATCGCCTTCATGGTGAATTTAAAGTAGTCTTGATGGAAGAATCCAAAGAGGTGTCCAATTATTACTTAAGAGTTATAACGATTGCAAATTAGATGAGAAGATTGAGTGATATTGTACCTAAAGTAAAAGGTACTTGAGAAAATTCTTAAATCACTAGCAGAAAAGTTTGATTATATAGTGATAGTTAAAGATGAATCAAATGACTTGAAAGAAATGTCAATAAAGGAATTGTTAGGCTCATTGGAAGCACGTGAGGAGAGGGAGAAAAGAACCTTTGCACCCTGCATACTAGGATGGAAATCAGGATGAAAAGGATGGAAAAAGTCATTTTCCATCGTTTACTAGAGTAGACGGAAATAAACGGATGGATTAAACGAAGGAAAATTGAGTGATTTTCTGCCGTTTTCTGAGCTGCCCAAATCGGGCGAAAACACTATGCTTGCCTCGTCTCCTATCGCGAACCTCCCCTACCTTGCCTTGCCAACATGCCTCCGACCTCGCCCAACTTGCCTCGCCAGCGTCCGTGAACTATTGCCGACCTCGCAAGCATCTGACCTCGCCCAGCTTGCCTTGCCAGCATTCGCGAGTTGCCAGCACGCCTTCGATCTCACCCAGTGGTCGCCGACCTCGCCCAGCTCACCTCGCCAGCACGCCTCCAACCACGCCAGCACGACACGCCGCTGAACCTCAACCAGCTGTCGCCCTCCTCGCCAGCACGCCTCTGACCTCGCCTCCCGTTGCCTAGCATGCCACCGACCTCGCCTCCCGTTGCCTAGTGAGAACTCTCGCCCGCGTCCACGGCGGCGCATCGCCAGCCTCACCGATTTCTCTCCATCTTGTCTAATCACATGATTTTCACGTGACTCAAATTTTCATCCCTTGCTTTTTCCTTTCCTTTGCCAAATCCATCCCATTGCAGCTCTTTGAGATGCAATCTGACACTTTTTCAGATTCTTCCATCAACACTATGGATATCTTTTCAAACATAACTTCATCTAATGCTTAATAAATAAGTGAAATAGCTTTTTGATCTTTCTGCCTCGCTTTGAGGATCTTTCTAGGCTTTGGTTGAGACCGGCAAAATCATCTTTATCACTTTAAGTTTAGGAATTTGGAGCGGAATCAAATTACTAGTTGATATTATTTTTTATAATCGTACCAATTTCTTGTGCACCTTGTCTGCTTTAGATCAACTAACTTTCATCCTCCAACTTTTCAGCCGATGTAGCCTCACCTCTCTCCTTTTTTTTTAAAAAAAAAAATTATAATTTCTAAAACATCAGGAATAACCTCAGAGGTGACCTGATTTTTAACTTCATAGTGGGTGACCAGATCCATGGTTTTGATTCCAGAGTTTAATGTTCATCCGTCTCTTCTACGGCTACTCGCTCAAGCTATTTTTCGTGCTCGTTAGCATGGGCTCGAGAGCGCTGCGGTTGAACTTTGTGTACGTCTCAAGATGTGCATCTGGGTGTGGCTGGTGTGATCTTGGCTCAGCGGAATTCGCTGTCTGTTGTGACACCTCCGATTGCGGCCACAACTCAGGTCAAGGCAAGGTAAAGATGGACGTCGCTAAATCCACTCACGACACCTCTAATTGGCAGTGGAAACAATGTTCACAGTGTACCAACAATCTCTTGTTTTTGCTGTACCCTTGCAATGACGAAGACTTTATATATACTACTAGTTAAAACTTAAGAAATTTCGCTGTCCTGGTTGCATTCTGGCACCGCTCAATGAGGACACTAGCTAGCACTTGGTGAGGAACCTAGTTCGGCGAGAATCTGAGCATAATAGCAGACTTGGCAATTTCTCTGTCCGCAGCAGCGACCTTCGGCTGCAGTAGCGTGGAAATGAAAAATCTGTTCACGACACGCCGAAAACTGCTTTGTTGAGGACAGCTGCAGTGTCCAACTTTGGCTCTAAACCACTATTGGAATCGGAGGGCAGCGGGGTGACGGAAGCGAGGCTGGGACAAAATAACAGGAGAAATAGAGTATAACACAGAAATCAAGTTTGATTCATCGTGAAACCCATCAAAATATAGGAATTTATAGATCGACTTTGATCAATTTTGATCGATCTCACGAGTGCATGATCTCATGTTCACTCGACACTCATTCACGTTGACACATTTACACGGACAAGTCATGTTTATTATTTTTAACAAAGCCTATCCTGTGCGATTATGGGAAAATGGTGAGACATGATCCACTTAGCTTCATTAGCATCTTGGTTTTGGTGCAACACGCATGAATCACTTGGTTTCTCCCTTTTTCCAATATGGAAGCAATTGTCATCATTTTTAGCTGTTTCTTTTAGCAGTGCACTGATATTAGCTTTTCCTATATTTCAAGATGGACATATCTGGTCTTCCATTAAACATTTTCTGCATAAAAATAGAGTTCCAAATCAAACCTAGCTTCAAAAGATAGTATTTTATGCCACATTGATTCTTGACGTAAACAACGCTATAAACAACTTGGCATTGTATTTTCTTATTTAGTGAATGAATTCTCACATTGCTTGAATGCTCTTTTTTAAGCTATCCATATAATTACATCAATTCTTCTGCTAATTATCTGAAAGTTCGGGCACGTATTTCTTGTTTCTACATTTTCAGTTTGTCACTGATTTGACTATGACCATGTGATATTTTTTTCTTCTTCCTAGGTGTAGGAAGCTTTTGTTGTAATATTTGTCTTATGGGAATTCTAAAAAAAAAAATCTTATTTTGTTATCATTAATGTTTTTAATTGTACGATACTTGGCAGGAAGTTGGTATTGACGGATTGAACAGTAAAACCCATATGAAAATTATGCTAAAATGGATGGTAGCAAGGAAGATGGTCAAGCTTTCATGCAGTCATGTTGGTGCTGCAAAGAAGTTTCATTACTCTATCGTGTCTGAAGATCCTCAAGCTAGTGTTACTTTGCCCACACCAGCATCCGACACTTGGAAATCTTCAGGCAGGGACAAAAAGCAAACACAGAATTCACCCAAAAAGGGGAAAGGAACATGTCATATGCCACAATAGAAAGAAAAGCTGTGGCCAATCTACTTGTACGAGCGGAGTTTGTCATTGGACTAGTTTCTGGAGCTTGATACCAAGACTTTTACTCTGAATGCTTCAGAGCTTTCCTGTCAATTCTAGCTGCTGCAAATGAACAATTGTAACCTTTAATGTTTTTATTTTATTCTATCTTTTATAATAGTTATGACTTAATTTTTTAAATTATTTATTATTTTTTAGAAGAGATATTAACAAGGGTGCCACCATCCTATAAATGAGAACTCTCTCTTCCCATTTAACACATATTAAATATAGAGGGAATGAAGTATCCGCTTTCCTCTTCTCTTTTTATTGAGATTCCCCCTCAATTTAATTTTTTTAAATTCTTTATTTTTGTTGCTTAATATTGTAAGAGGGTAAACTAGATTTCTCAATTGATGCCAACATGGGGAGAACTCCCATTTGTATCTTGTGATCGAAGATTAGATTTAATCTGCATAAACGTCTAATCTTTTACCTCATGAAAATTTTTAATTGCATTTGGGTTCTATTTTTATTCTTTTTTACTTGTATATTATGAATTATTTTCTGTTTACTATGATTTCTCATATTTACTCTTTAACACTTTTTGTGCTATAACACTAAGTAATCAATTACAAAAATAACATAAATACTAATTTGTCATGACTCTAACCTTCTCCGAAAATACTTGGCTTGGATACTATGATGACGAAGATCCTCCTAATTGTAAAATCCTTTATGGAAGTTTAGCAGCCCTAGGATGCAGCATTGAGCTTTTCACAAGTGAAACACCAACTTACTAGTACATATTTGGCTGACTATGTGCACACTTGCCTCTGCACCTCTAATCAAGCAAAAAAGAAAAATGTGGTTTTATGGCTTATTTTGGGTTAGTGGCATATGAAAGTTAGTGCTTATTGTTATAATTTTTATAATTGAGCTAAATTATATTGAACTATGTTATTAAAATTTATCAAATAGGTTTTATAATTTAAAGCTATTGGGTAAATTTTTTACTGATAATGTTGTCAAATATCAAATGACTCAACATGTGTGTATATATATAATTTTATATTTATAGTAATTTAAAATAATATATTTATTTATTTATATTAAAATTTTAAATTATTTTAAAAATGTTTTTTTATATCCACTTATTACTAAATACATATTCTTATTTAAAATGCTATGTAATATTTAAATTAGTATATTTAAAAAATTATAATAAGCTTATTTTTGTATAATATTATAAATAAATAATATTTTTTGTTGAAGCAAATTTCAAATTAATGTAGCTTTTTTTGGAAATGATAAAGTTTTTTAGAAAAGTAGAAAAAAAAATTTTCATTTTGTAGCTCTCTTATTTTTGCTTAGCTTTTTCATTACCAAATGGTATTTTAACTATTTATGCATAAAAGCAGTAAGGCCAAATGGGCCAATAATACTTAATTTTTCATTCTTATGTTGGCCTCTTATTAAGTATTTAATGTGAAATAGATACATCTAGGTCTTAAGCACAAATTTTTCTTCGGAAAAAAACTAGAGTTCTATCTTGTATGTAGCCTTACATAGTTACATGACATGATGACAATGATATTTAGCATCCCCATTTGGTATAGCTTCCTAATTTATACTTTTGGGTAGACAATTACATGGCAAACAGTTGCTGCTAAGTGATCCAGCTTCCTAGGTAGATAGTTGTAGAGCGGACAATTGATATAGTGAGTGCTCACGCATGAGCAAGTGGCAGAATTGCCTCTTGAACTCCCCTAGTTGTGGCAACTCGTAAGCAACCAGCAACAACAACAATGCATGAGATGCAAGTCTTACAATGCATGAGATGCAAGCGAAGACGGCTGAGCACAAGAGGCGAGTGGCAACAACGAAGCACGAGAGGCGAATGGTGATGACAAAGCGCAAGAGGTGAAAGCAGAGAAGTGAGTGACGATGACGCAGCACTAGCATCGAGCAGTAGAACTCGAACTTCACCAATAAGCTATCTCGATGCAATTGATCAAAAGATTTTGGGAAGGGATTGGGGAAAAGGTGATAAGGAGAAGGTTATTGTGAGTAAATTATTAGCTTTTTTAATTTATATATTTTTTTAATTGTTCAAGCAGTGTTTTAATGGTTCAAGTAGCGGAAGTAGATCTGGCAAAATTTGACCTGACCCGCTGATCCGACTCGACCCAACATGAAGTTAGGCAGATTCGGATCAGCCATAATCGTGTTTGGGTCATAAACAGGTCAACCCGTTTATGACCCAAAAATAATTAGGTCGTGTCGGGTTGTAAACGGGTTGACCTGCTTAACCTGATTACATTATATATTTATATATATATATAAAATTTAAATATAAACTCATCTAACTCCTATTGCTAGCCCATAAGTGTAAATATCTTTTAACTATCTTTTAACCCAAATTTTAGCCCACAAATAAGCAAATTTGGCAAAAGCAAATTTCATGGCTTCAGTCGTCTCGACTATCATGGCTGTGAATTTCGTATTATTATTTTTATAATCTACAATTACTAAAAGAGAGAACACCCTAGAATAAAAATAATAAATAAATAAAAGGATTGTGGGAAAAGAGATGTGATGTGTAGACGAGGCGTCGTGGAAACTGATAGCAAATAAATATATTTATTTATTATAACGAAAATAGCAAGGAAGAGATATAAAAGTGGGGAGGGGAATAAAAAATCCTATTCGATCAGATAGCTTACGCATGCAAAAAAAAAAAAAAACTCTCTTGGTGGAGTTTGTGTGAAGAAGAAAGAAAGAGGACTAAAAATTTTGTAAAGCCTTGAAGCTAACGAGACACACGAAGAATTCTACGAAGGCAAAATGCTGCTAAGGAATTTTGTTGCTACACAAGTATAATTATCTATCTTTTTTTCTTCCCTCAGTCTATTTTGATGAAGAGACAACTTCGAAATAAATACTATTTTGATAGAGAGACAATTCCAAAATAAATAATATTTTGATGGAGAGTAAACTCTAAAATAAATCATAGAAACAAAGAAAAAAAACAACATTGGAAGGAGACATTAACCTCAGTGATCACAGCACAAAAATCCCTCTGACAATTCTAATGAAAAAATAATTTACTCGCTATGCAATAGGAGGGAGATTTATAAATAAAATCAGAAGTCGGCTTCGAGTAGAGAAGAAATCAAGGCTGTGAAATATAAATTCGAATTCACGCCTTAATCGAATTTTTGGTCAAAATATGAGTTGACCCATACGAACACTTGACGCAGCACTCGTCCCCTTCCTTTACTCGACGCCGAATCTTGAAACAATCCTTCCATTGAATCCAAGTAGCTAATCGAGGCCAAACTCCGGCTACCCCCTCTCCTTGAATGCGCGCATTGATGGATCGCCGGAAAGGAACGGTTTCTCTGATGATCCCTTCAGCCATTGCCGACAAACACTTCTTCCTATTGAACTCTATATATGCTCATTTGATCGAGCTACAATTTTGGCCACACCTTCTCCTAGGCCATACGGGTCGATGACCGAAAGGATCCGGCCATCCGATAGTCAGATCGCCAGAATCGAACAATTTTCTGGCAATCCTTGCTTCTTCTCTTCTAGCCGTGAATACTTTGGATTTCCTCGACGAACGCATCATCCAACCGTCGGATCAAGTCAAAACGCCGGCCTTGCCTTCTCTCCATACATTCGAACCTATGCCTGGAAGGATCCATCCATCAGGCAACCGGATCGCCAAAATCAAAAGCTTTTACGACGACCCTGCTTTCGTCAATGTTTCGAACAAAATCACTCGCGTGATTTTGTTTGGCGTCGAATCGCTGCCGGTCTGCGGCCACTATTCCGACGAGATGCGAGGAGTCTTTAGCAGTCGGAGCATGCGAGCATCAGACGGTGGACGGCAGATGGCGAACAGCGGACGGAGAAAGCGGAAAGCGGGACGAGCGGCGAACAAGTTGCCATTGTAAAAAATCACAATGGGATCCAACGATCCAATTTCGTTTAGGAGATGAACCAACGGCCTGGATTAAGATTAAAATGGATGGCTCAGATATATTCATTTAAGATCAATGGCTTGGATGAAACTCAAATCTAACGGGCCAGACTTTATCACTTAAGATCGATGGCCAGGATTACATCTAAATCTAATAGATTAGATTTAATCATTCAGGATTAAATGGCCTGGATTAAACTTAGAACTAATGGATCAAATTTGATCACCCAGGAATCAATGGTTTTGAGTAAACCAATCTAAAAATATATTAATTGTTCTACTCGAATCTTAGCTAATCGGATGGCTCCCAAGATGATCCAAGTAGCAACTCCTACCAAATTTGGTCATATCTTTCCAAATCCTCCCTCAGATGTTCGATCAGAAATTCGAATATAAGCAGATCCAAGAATAAAACTTTCAATGGCTAAGATTGATTTGCACAAATCTCAGCTAATCGGATAGCTCTCGAAATGATCTGAATATCGATTCTTATTCCTTTGAATCAGATATATCCGAATTCTCCTTCAGGTTTTCTATTAGAGACATGAATCAAAACAAATCTATGAATTAAACTTTCAACGGCTGACATTAATTCACATGAATCTCAGTCAATCGGATGGTTTCTGAAATGGTCTAAGTATCGACCCTTACAAATTTGGGTCAGATCTTTCCAGATCCACCCTTAGATTTTTTATCAGAATTCTCGATCATAGCAGATCCATGAATTGAAACATCAATGGCTGAAATTAATTCTCTCAAATCTTAGCCAATCGGATGGTTTCTGAAATGGTCCGAGTATCGATCCTTACAAATTTGGGTCAGATCTTTCCAGATCCACCCTCAGATTTTTTATCAGAATTCTGGATCATAGCAAATCAATGAATTAAAACATCAACGGCTAAAATTAATTCTCTCAAATCTCAACCAATCGGATGGTTTCTAAAGTGGTCCGAGTATTGATCCTTACAAATTTTGCTTAACCAAGCACTAACGTATATGCACAGATGAGAATGTTCCACTTTGAGATTTTCCTAGTGGCTTAAGTTTATTTTGTTGCTTAGTATAATTCCTAAGAATTTTATTGTGGTCATCCTTAGTTAATAAGATAAATATAGGTATGCCTTATTCTTAAACAATTGCTAAGAGCTTCATTTTAGTGCACTTCCTCCACACTCATGTCGTTTCTAGTAGCTATTTCTAAATAACATTGTAAAAAAAAAATTTCATCCATTTAGCGGTCCCTTGTATGTATGTTGGTATACACATAAATTGACTCCTTGCATATTGGTATTCACATAAATTGATTGTTTTACTTTGTTAAATAGAATGTACATAATTTTTTTTGTATTTCTAAGTGCTAATTAAGTTATTTAATTCTTTCTATGGTGTTGGACTATTTTTTTGATCAAAATTAATTTTTCTATAGATACATGTGCCTCTTCCATTAAGATGACATCAAAGCTAAAGGGATTTAGTTTGGTTTCCATGTGGAAACCTTTTTCTTCTCTTTTAGGAGTGGGTTGAGGTCAGATGTAGGCATCTTCTCACTTAGGTTCCTAGTATTAGATCCTAGTGGTGTTTCTATGTTGATATCCCTAGGTTGTGGGTCTTGAATGATCTTCTCAAAATCCTCAGGATACCCTGGTTCTTAGAGTTGATTTTAGGATAGCTCCCAGGATACATGGAAATTGAGCAGCAGTTTGATTTTATTCTAGTTCATATAGTTATTGGTTTATGCAGAACTTCTAAGTAAGTTTGAATTAACTAGAAATAAAGGATGCTAAAGTAAATAGTCTAGCATACTTGGTTGCTCTTTACTAGATCCGAAATACTACTATATTGGTAAACTAGTACTGTAGCAGCCAATTTAATCCAGAAACTGATCTAAGCTTCTGGCTAAAATAAGCCCGACTTCGCAGACTAAGCAAACAAGATGATTTGGTTATAGATGTCATAACCATAAAACCATTTTCACTGAAGTCCTAGTGGAAATGAATTGCGCGACTTACAAATTTGTTGATTAACTATCAGAATGATTTAGGTAAGGATCAGAAATTTGGATTCAAGCTGAGTTGATTTTAGAAATTGGGAGATGGCCCCTGGATATGAAATTGCTGATAAGTTGAGTGGGTCTTGGAATTTGAGAGCTAATTACTTGCTATTGTAGTTCAGAATACTAAATTTCAGAAGTGCAGTAGAACGTTTGGTAGCCTACTGTCAGATCTACAAGTTAAACTGAAATGGAAAAATTGAAGTGATGTTATACAAGATAGCTCCCAATAACCATGGATGGTTCAAATTATAATAGAAAAATGAGAAACTAATCTATGAAGCAAAATCTTGTTGATTTTGCAGTGATATCAATGGCTCTTTACATGCGAGTGAAGAAGGATGAATGTGATTAGACCTAGACATAGCAAGTTAAGATTCAAACATGAGAAGCAGATTATCAAAGTAAAATAACTAAGCATGAGATTCCAAATTTAGTAGTGGAATGTCAACATTTCCCTCAAACTCGCTTTAAAGAAATCACGTCTTTTAATTTCAATACAAATTTCATTTCTTTTATAGTAAAACATTTTGGAATTTTTTTGTATCTTTACAATTTTGTATACGTATACACATTTTTATCTAGCACATGAGAATAATAAATTTTAATCAATGATATTTTGGATACTTGATCGTTAATCGTAATACAACAGGAATGATGATACAGATCAACCAATGCATCCTTGTACAATAAGTCATTGACATGTGTGTCGTGCTTAGAATGTATCATAGACTTATGCTTTTGTGCTAGTGATGTTAGAGGGTAATGGCTCACCCTTGATAAAGTTGGAGAATAGAGTGAGTGAGCGCCTAGGAGCATTTACTGGAACCATATGCCCAGCTCCTCTTATAGTGATGAAGGTTAATCCTTCGACATATTCAACCATCCAACCAGCGACTTGATCATTGTAGTACCATTCTCTCCACCCTCCCCATTTGTCCCATTTCTTCTCTGTAAGATTCATGCTGATGATAACCTCTCTCGTTCCTTGCATAGGCACAGCCCCATCTAGATCACCACTATCAAAGTTGCAACGCACAATGTTATGACATATTCTTATGTTTTTATTAATTTATTACCAAGTTAATTTAAAAGAACTTGCATTGAACATGTAAGAGCACCTGTAAATCCAAACACGATAGCCTTCATCTAGTAGCTTTTGCACCGTAGGAACAACAATTGATTCTTGATCATCTTCATCATATATATTGTGTATATGTTTGCTGTATCAACATTGTAGAATAAGTATACAAGTGCTCGACTAGTTAGCTATGCACATAGTTCATATGTGGGAATTTATAATAAGTTTAATCTCAAATTCGTATCAATTATATTACTAAAAGAACAAATCAAAATACTTAACTTGCAAGTTGAGTACGGGTAGGGAAGGTGAGTAACATTAGCATTCAATGCCCTTTGCACATCATTTCGATTAAGATAAACATCCATGATGAAACTTGCACATGGATCATATGTTGTCTCGTCCTTCTCTAATCCGATAAATGCATCCTAATTATACCACAAAAAAATGCAGCAAAAATGTTTATGTGCATGTTATCCAATGACATATGGAAGCATAACAATGGATGAAGTAGAAGTTTTACACTTGTTGGGCCATTATTTTTGGAGCATACGGGCATGTAAATATTGTAGCTATCTATATCTTTGTGCTGAATTATTGCATGGATTGCACGCATGGCATCCTTACAGTTTTCATGTTGATACCGATAAGGTATGGAATTGTTTTTTATTGATTGACATTCATTAATGAAAGCTTGATATAATTTGTAAGAGATAATCCCATGGCTCCAACCAAATTCTGCCATTGCAAAAAAGTTTACTCCCCAATTGAGCTGTGGGTTTCCCATCTGTAAAAGCACAAGTAAATATATACATAAATTACACTCCCTAATCGAGTTGAGGATTTCCAACCTACAAAAGTCATACACAAGTAGCAACAAATTGTTTTCTACGATAGGGTCATGTACCAATTTCATTTGATATATCATTCATCATTAAAAGTTTTACCATCAATTAGATGGAAACAAATTGAGAACATTGTGGCTACTACTAGTTAGAGCAATTTGGAAACGTCTTATGATATATGAATCCTTTGTCACTCTATTATTTTTTTCATGCAAGAGCAATGCTAGCTGTGGAACATAATGTCCTGCAACAATTGAATTAACATCATTAAAATACCTATTCAAACTGTATGTAGGAATACCAACCACAAAACCATTTAACTCACCACCATAACTCTCTCCAGCAATATAGAACTCATGAGATTTGAATGTAGGAAACTTGATAAACCAATTTACAAGAAAAGAGTAGGTATCTTCCGCAGTTATCTTATCACTATACTTTTCTAAATCCGATGATTTATTAGAATAGGAAAAGCCTACTCCCACTGGAGACTCTAGGAACAAAATATTTGCTTCTAAAGTAGAAAGAGAAAATTAAATTAGAAAACTATAAGAGGTTATGTATGAATGAATTATATGTGGCATTAGACTTGCCTTTGATCCATGTGTGAGGGTTAGATCTAAGGCCGGATCCATCATTCAAAGCAAGAAAGGGACCAATTTCCTTAAGTACTCCTCCAGCAATGGATGAACATCCTGGTCCTATAAAATTTCCAAATGTTATCATCGCATGAATCAAAGTTATAAGATATAATTGTCCTAAGTTGTCCAAGGATGCCTACCACCATTGAGCCACAAGACGAGGGGCTTCTTCATGGGTTCTTCCATGGCCTCAAAGAACCAATAAAACATTGACTTATCCTCATATATCCTTACATAGCCAGCATAGTGTCGAATCATATTAGGTGGCTGTTCTGGGAGGTCAATGACAAAATCTGACACTTCTGAGTGAGGAGGCCTTCTTGCTATGTTACCCTCGATGAATACAACTATTACTAATAAGAACAATACTGCCATAATGGTTGAAGGCATTGACACAGTCATTGTAGTAATTTGCTACCAACTTGTTGGTCCCTATTTTTTTAGTAGTCCTTTTCCTTGTCTATAGGCTTATCAACAATGAGTGTGCTAGAGATACATATATATACAATAAATGAAGAAATAACAACTCTTTGTTTTTTAACCGTCACCAACTCCTGCATTTCTAAAATTATTGTATTTGAAGCTAATTACCTTTAAATAGGATATTCAATAAAGGGTATTAAAAAGACCATTCTAACAGTTTTTTTATATTTGAACTTTTTACCCCAATTTAGAGGCACTTCTTATAGGGCAAGATGATTGTTCATACAATTTATTATAGTAACCAAATGCTAAAATGAAAGAAGCTATTGCTAGTAGTGGTGACCTATCATGAGATACATGCACACATACAAATTGATTCAATATGGAGTTATGTGGCTAGATAGTCACAAGATTGTCAATCTTCATGTTGAGCTTACATAGGTAATTTTATATCATTAGCATCAAATCCAAATTATGACAATTCATAACTTTTCTCACACTGAAGTTTATAAAAGAGATACATATGATAAGAGCATAATGAAAAAAAACTCTTCTTGTGATGCTCATTTTTTGTTCCACTTATTCTCCACCTTGACCACGAGAACACGACAATGGACTAAGGCAAAAACTATATGTTATTTTGACATATTAATAATTATACACCAAATTCATGAAAAAAGTGGTTCATATCAAATAGATTCTATTGGTAATTGCATCATGGATCTACTTGAGATCCTTGTGATAACTCTTATTGTAATGCATGAGAGATGTTGGACTCTTTATAGTTTTTACTATAATTATAGTAAATATTACTTATTGAAATTTCTCTATCATAGTTCTATTACGCATCATTATATCCCAACAAATTGCGAACAAATGGAGCTAGCTATTGTTTGTGTTGAAAGTATTTCACAAGGATAAGTGCATATTCAAATTTAATTAAATATTTATTTATCATTAAAGAAATTTCAAACCTTATTTTTCTTTTTAGTGTTTTCTTAAAAGAAAATTTGCTCTCCCCTAAGTTTAATCTCTCATTATAAGCTTTCATAAGATTATGCAAATGCTTTGGATATTCATGTCAAATTTTTTATTATCAAATCTGAAACAAAATATATAAATGAGAAATGTCATGTAGTTTATAATCTCATATGCACTTGCTTAACATATTTGATCTTCAAAAAGCATGTTCCATTTAATGAAATGGCATCTTCTTTGCATGGATCCTTGGAGGTGAACTAAGATTCTATTTTTTGTTTTACTAAACCTATTCCCTAATATAATTAATAATGTATGATGTTGACAATAAAATTTTCTGGGATAGATCCTCGCTTTTTAGGAACCGTTATGTGGCAATAAGTGTCTCTTGTAGCATGAGAAGTGTGGTTGATGTAGAACCAATTTGAAATTACCAAACCAATTTCTGGCATTTTATTTTGGTATATGCATCATTGATTCATGTTTGTTTATTTGCTTGCAATGAGAAGACTCCAGGTAGACATCAATGATGCATGACTAATTGTACTTTAGCTTAGCTGATACATGACTAATGGATTTTGTTACCACACTTGTATTGCTTGGTCACATAATGAGGTCACACAACAATTATATTGAATTTGATTTGAAATCATCCTCAAAGAAGCATTGAGACTCGAAGCATAGATAGCTACCTTGATAACTTCATCTTCGTGGCTCTACTAATAAGCAAGTTGAGAGAGAAAACTAGAAAAAATTACTATTGATGATTAGGGTAACATAAGTTAAACAAGGTATTAACGGGTAGGCAAGAGATGGATCCTTGACCAAACCCGAACCCGCTAATAGAAGGGAAATACATAAACATTCATTCTGACACCCCCCCCCCCTCAAGCTATAGCAAAAATATTAATTAGTCTCAGCTTGTTACAAAGTTGATTGAGTCTTGTCAGTCCCAGGGACTTTGTGAAGATATCTGCAATTTGGTCTTCAGACTTCAGATACGGAGTGATAATTAGATTGTTGTTGATGGCTTCTTTGATGAAATGACAATCCACTTCAATATGCTTGGTTCATTCATGAAAAACTGGATTATTGGCAATAAAAATAGCAGCTTGGTTATCACAGAACATATTCATTGGGCTGGGGCTTTCTATCCCACATTCACATAGAAAATTTCTTAGCCACAGGATCTCGCACACTGTATGTGCCATAGCTCTATATTCAGCTTCACAGCTAGAACTAGCTACAATGCTTTGTTTTTTACTTCGCCACGTGACAAGATTACCACCAAGATAAGTACAATAACCAGAACCGATTTTCTATCATCAACATTGCCTGCATAGTCAGCATCCGAATATGCCTCAATTCTAGTGTATTCATTTTTGTAGTATTTTAAGCCTTGACCAGGAGATCCTTTTATATATTGGACAATTTGTATAGCAGCATCCCAGTGGCACTATTTAGGTTGCTGCATAATCTGGCTAACAATGCCAATAGCTTAGGAGATATCTGGTCTAGTGACAGTGAGGTAATTAAGCTTACCTATCAAGCGTCAATATTGTGTTGCATCAATAAGCTTAGAGTCAGCATTAGCACTATACTTATGATTTGGAACTAAGGGAGAGTCAGCTAGTTTGCAATCACTCATCCGAAGCTCTTCCAGAAGATCCAGAACATATTTCCTTTGAGACATAAAAATACAGTTTCACTTATAAGCTATCTCAATCCCTAGAAAATATCTCGGTGTTCCCAGATTTTTTTATAGAGAAGTGAGATTGTAAATGAAGCTTAGTTCTCTCAATTCCCTGTGTATCATCACCAGTAAGTAGCATATCATCAACATAAACGGCCAAAATGATGATGCCGCGTTCGGAACGGTGAATGAATATAGAGTGATCAGCTTGACTGTGACGAAAATTGGCTGATATCATAATCTGTGAGAGTTTTTGGAACCAAGCACATGGACTCTGCTTGAGACCATAAATCGACTTATGTAACCTACACACCATCTCCCCTTGAGCAACATAGCCCGGCGGTTGATCCATGTATACTTCTTCAGAGAGATCACCATATAGGAAAGCATTGGTGACATCCATCTAGTGAAGAGACTAATTACAATTGAGAGCCAGGGATAGTAAAGTTCGAACAGAATTAAGATGAGCCACCAGAAAGAAGGTATCATGATAATCGAGCCCATAGATTTGAGAAAATCCCTTAGTGTAGAGTCCCCTTCAAGGGGGAGCGCAAGGGGGTGAAACCCTATGGATGGCGCATCTTTGATTTTTAAGCGGAAGCAAGGGTTTCAAGGGATCGGCTGCATGATATATGATCAACTAACATAAAGCTTGATAAAATCAACAAAGGATCATACCAATGCCATAGTTTCGATGGCGCCTTGGAAGCAAAGGCGCAAGTGCTCCTTCTCCAAAGAGGACGCACACAAGAGGATGAAGATGGCTACTTCTTGGTGTTCTTTGTGCTAGCAAAGACCTCCAAGGTGTGCTTGTCGCATGAAGGTGATGAGAAAAAGCTTGGCCGAGCCTCCCTCCTCTTCCTTGGCGTCAACCCTCTCCCATACCAAAGTGGAGATGCGATTAGAGCAAGAGGAGAAGCGTTAGGCGTTTCTCTTAGGAGATGGCGTTACATGACTTCCAATTATGGAAAGTCATGAAGCCATGCGCTCCCACTCCAAGCAAACCGCCCAAAACGCCTTATGGATCGAACCATGCGTTCACCCATGTGAACCGGTTCAATCCAAATTGGTCCAAACCAATTTGGTTCAAAGACCACATGAAACCAGCCCAAGCCATGGTCTAGATCTCTCTGAACCAAAATGGTTCAAGATCTAACCGTTGATCTCTTGACGCTTCTGATCTCACCGATCTAGCATCACTACTCTCGATCGAAGCTTACCGATCTCAAGCCCTAATCAATCACACAAGATCAGACCAGATCTCACTTACAATCAGAGTTTAAATCCCTTTAAACTGAACCGAAACAATTCAGTCCACACGATCAGACTTAAGTAAGCCATATCATCAAATTGTGCGACCCTAAGGGTTTCCTTTAGATGTCGGTAACGATAACTAACGTTATCACGATCAGTGAGGGGTATCTAGCAACACATCACTGTCTCCCGATATAAAGGAATGAGTCTTCCAAGACTACACCCAAACCACAGCACAAGTGTGAATCCACTTCACTAGGCATACATGTTTCCTTTGCCACTGGATGTTCTTATTGGACAAGCGTGTCAAGCCTGTAGCTCCAATATGATGTGCATGATTAGATCTGATGAACATAGTCACCAGGGTATGGCCATACACTTTCTCAATCATCTCATAAGGGGGGCCCCTTTAGAACATCACACTCCTTCAACAAGGAGACGACAATCCTATATCTATCACTAGTGCCCTAACCTGACTCATGATCATTATCCAAGATAGTCTATAATCATTATCTTTCAAATGATATTAAACTACCTCAAAACAATGACATTCATCATTTAGAAACACAAGTGATCTCAAGTCAGAGGACATGTGCCACTTGTTGCAAACAAGGATTATTCACATTGTGACAAGCAATTGAATATCCTACTAGGGTCTGTCCAGTACATCCAATGTACCCATGAGTCTACATCTTATTCCATGCTCGAAGCATCCTATAAGATTAGAATACATATTAGTCTTAACCATATCAAGGCTGTCTCATGTTCACCAAGATATCTCGACTAAGGACTTTATAGCATGTCAGCCCAGCTGAACAGCTTTGAGACATTATTCAGAAGTACACTAATTGCAGCAGAGAAGGTAACAACCTGAATAATAACCATGCCTTTATAAACACAAGAGTTTATTACATGATACTGATACAATCCCAAGGCCTCAAACATTAGCCTTAAGGGCATACCCCAACAATCTCCCACTTGCACTTAATCTAATGGTTGAGAAATCTCAAACCCATATTATTACAGTGCTTCTCATGCTTCTGCTGCGCCAGAGGCTTGGTAAGCGGGTCAGCTAGATTGTCATCTGTATGAACCTTGCATATTTTGATCTCGCCCCGATCAATGATCTCCCGGATCAAGTGAAACCGTCTCTGTATGTGCTTGGACTTCTGGTGCGACCGTGGTTCCTTTGCTTGTGCGATTGCTCCAGTGTTATCACAGAAGATAACCAAAGGATCTGCACTTGAAGGAACAACACCAAGTTCTCTCACGAACTTACGAATCCACACTGCCTCCTTGGATGCTTCCGAGGCTGCAACATACTCGGCTTCTGTTGTGGAATCAGCAACAGTTGACTGTTTGAAACTCTTCCACACCACTGCTCCACCATTCAAGCTAAAAACATAGCCTGATTGCGATCGGAAATCATCCTGGTCCGACTGGAACGAAGCGTCAGTATATCCTTCTATACTGAGTTCTTCCTGACCACCATATATCAAGAACATATCTTTGGTCCTCCGCAGATATTTTAAGATGTTCTTGACTGCAATCCAGTGTGCCTGTCCTGGATTACTTTGGAAACGACTGGTTACGCTTAACCCGTAAGCGACGTCTGGGCGAGTACACAACATCGCATACATAATGGACCCAATAGCCGAAGCATAAGGCGTATTGTCCATTTCATCTTTCTCAGTCTGTGTTTGTGGACACTGACTCTTCGAAAGATTCAGACCATGTCTGACTGGAAGATATCCTCTTTTAGAATTCTCTAAATGGAATCTCTCCAGGACTTTATCGATGTAAGTACTCTGGCACAGCCCGAGAAGCCTCTTAGATCTATCCCTGTAGATCTTCACACCTAATACATAGGCTGCTTCTCCTAGATCTTTCATCTGGAAACATTTCCTTAGCCATGCCTTAACCGCATGCATTTCAGGAATATCATTTCCAATGATCAAGATGTCATCGACGTAGAGGACTAGGAATGTAATCACTCTCCCACTAAACCTCTTATATACACACGGGTCGTCCTCGTTCTTGATGAAACCAAACTCAGAGATTGATTCATCAAAACGAATATTCCAGCTCCTAGATGCTTGCTTAAGTCCATAAATGGACTTCTTTAACTTGCATATTTTATGACGATCTGATGGATTAGTGAAACCTTCAGGTTGTGTCATATACACATCCTCATTAAGATTTCCATTAAGGAAAGCTGTCTTCACATCCATCTGCCAGATCTCATAATCGTAATATGCAGCTATCGCGAAAAGAATCCGAATAGACTTAAACATGGCTACAGGAGAGAAAGTTTCATCATAATCTATCCCGTAGATTTGTTTGAAACCTTTCGCAACTAGCCTGCCTTTATAGGTAACTATGTTACC
This sequence comes from Costus lasius, assembly GCA_027563935.2. Taxonomy (NCBI): domain Eukaryota; kingdom Viridiplantae; phylum Streptophyta; class Magnoliopsida; order Zingiberales; family Costaceae; genus Costus; species Costus lasius. The sequence goes on from CM050447.1 coordinate 63,149,951, forward strand.
ATCCATGTCAATCTTCTTCTTGAAGATCCATTTACAGCCTATAGGGATTACTCCCGGAGGCGGATCAACCAAATCCCAGACTTGGTTATCTGACATGGAGTCCATCTCGGCTCGCATAGCTTCAAGCCATCTAGCTGACTCCGGTCCACTGACCGCATCCGCATATGTGAGGGGTTCATCATTATCAATGATGTAGACTCCGTCATAGCGCTCAGGCTGTCGACGGATCCTTCCCGATCTACGCGGTTCCCGTGATATCTGAGCCTCAGGTTGTTCAGTAACCTGTTCTACCGGCTCAGGCACATCCAACTGTGCTTGACTACTTTGTCCTTCCTCTGGATTCTCATCCAGTTTTATTTCTCTCCCACTGGCCTCTTGCAGAAGAAATTCCTTCTCAAGAAATATTGCCGTCCGAGCAACAAATACTTTGTTCTCTTTGGGATCGTAGAAATAATAACCCTTAGTTTCCTTAGGGTAACCGACAAAGATACATTTGTCAGATCTGCTCTCCAGTTTCCCAGAGGCGAGCTTTTTGACATAAGCCTCGCAACCCCAGATCCTGATAAATGTCAAGCTCAGCTGTTTCCCATACCATAACTCGTATGGAGTCTTAGAAACTGCCTTGGATGGCACTCGGTTTAGTACCTTTGCAGCTGTTTCCAGTGCAAATCCCCAAAAGGAGTATGGAAGAGTAGCCTGACTCATCATAGAACGAACCATATCAAGTAACGTTCTATTTCTCCTCTCGGACACACCATTCCATTGCGGTGTTCCTGGCGGAGTGAGCTGTGAGATAATCCCACACTCCTTCAGATAGTCAGTAAACGTATGACTCAAGTATTCTCCACCTCGATCAGAACGAAGTGCCTTGATATTTCGGCCTAGCTGATTCTGTACTTCATTCTTGAACTCTTTGAACTTGTCAAAAGATTCACTCTTATGTCTCATTAGATAGACATAACCATATCTACTGAAATCATCAGTAAATGTAATGAAGTACTGATAGCCACCTCTGGCATGTTTACTAAATGGCCCACACACGTCACTGTGTATAAGGTCAAGTAGACCTGATGCCCTTTGACCTTTGTGAGGAAAAGGTGACTTCGTCATTTTACCCATCAAACAAGCTTTGCATGTATCAATCTCCTCATAGGAGAATGATCCCAGCAGTCCATGATCATGCAACCGCTTAATGCGCTTCTTGTTAATATGGCCTAAACGACTATGCCATAACAAGGTGCTGTCATCAGCATACTTGGCTTTCTTATTATCAATGTTTTGTATAGAATATTCCATGTCCAACATGAATAACCCATTGTTAATTGAACCAGTAGCATAGACAATATTATCAAGAGTAAGATAACACTTTGAAATCTTGCATTCAAAGGAAAACCCTTTCCTGACAAGAGCAGGAATAGAGATAATATTTTTGGTGATACTAGGTACAAAATAACAATTGTTTAATTCCAATACAATGCCAGATGGTAAAGAAATGAAATAGTCTCCTACAGCAACAGCAGCAACCCGTGCCCCGTTTCCAACGCGTAGGTCTACCTCATGCTGTCCCACCTGCCTTCTTCTCTTGAGTTCCTGTACATTTGAACAAATGTGAACTCCACATGCAGTGTCCAACACCCATGAAATAGAAGAAGATGAAACCATGACTTCCGTCACGTAAATACCTGAGCCAGAAGCGATGCTTCCCCTCTTGTCTCCTTGGAGCGCTTTACAGTCCTTTTTCCAGTGACCCAGCTGGCCACAGTGGAAACACCTGTTGTCCTTTGACCGCTTTACCTTCTGTTTCAGAGCCTTACTGTAGTTCTTGACAGGGGCTTTGCCCTTCTTCCCCTTCTTCTTGTTCCTGGAAGGAACCATTAAGACAAAGGTTGAAGGCTTTCCCTTCAGAGTTTCCTCAGTAGTCAAGAGCATATTCAGCAGCTCTGCCGGAGTACAATCGATTTTGTTCATATTAAAGTTAATGATGAACGCATCGAAAGAAGGCGGAAGAGACTGCAGAATAATATCTACAGCAAGCTCCTGGTTGATGGTATGCCCCAGTTTCTCCAGAGCCTCCTTGTGCCCAATCATCTTGAGCACGTGAGCTCCCACTGGGCTCCCTTCAGCCAGTTTGCTCTGAAAGAAAAGCTTTGTCAGATTATAGCGTTCTGTCCTTGCCTGTGCAGCATACAGCATCTTGAGGTTCGCTATAATCTCTATAGCCGACATATCCTCATGCTGACGCTGCAGCGGTGGCGTCATAGACGCTAGCATCAGGCAAGCGACATCAATGCTATCATTGACGTGCTTTTCATAGGCATCACGAACCGCCCTTGCGGCGTTCGCAGCGGGTTGAGGCGGCACAGCCGTCTCGAGGACATACAGTTTCCTCTCTGCCTTAAGAACGATCTTAAGGTGTCCGAACCAGTCTGAGAAGTTTGGCCCAGCAAACTTCTCCCTTTCCAGTAGGGATCGCACATTGAAGCTCATGGTGTTCGTTGCTGTAGGAATCTACAACAATGCAAGAACAGCAAGGTCAGTATCAATGTTTAGAATCAATCCAGGACTTAAGAAAGATTCTTTTCTCACTATTTTATCTGGCTGAAAAATCCAGCAAAACAGCCCGAAAGAGTAGAACTCTTTTAGTGAGATGGGATCCAGATTTCATACTTGGTCTCCGCGTCCCGCTCAGGCGAGATAAGATGCACAGAGAGTACAAGCACTAATTTCTGGTAGGCAGTCCCTGCCAATCGCCAACCCGTGCGATTCCCCTTCATCTGGGCAATCCAGCAGATTGTGCCAACTGAGTTAGTACAACACAATCTCTGACCCCACAGATGGCTGCCTCCATGTGCTACCATATGCGCCACATATGTAGCCTACATGGTCAAGCTGACCCGACCTACTCCCTGGACCACCACGTGCTATGCTGAGCAACGAGAAGTGATAAATCCCTTCTCTGTAACACGCAGGTGTAATCCAGCACCGTCTGAAGATAGATGGACGTGCCCACTGAGTGGGTACAACACGGCTCCAACGATAGTCAGAACAGTGAGGTTTCGCGTCAGAAGGCATTACGCGCTTGATATTTTAGCATTTGGATTTTAACGGTCTTTTATCTTCTTACTATCAGGCAAATCCTATGGCTATAGCAGAAGATAAATAAATCATGCTGTTCTACTTATATAAACAATAACAGAAAGCATGGATCTTATGTGGTAAAAGCCCATAGCCTAAGTAAGACCTTAAGATACTTAAGTCTTCACTTGCTCTTCTTGGGTCTTTAGCATCTCATCTGGTCCAACCCAGGGCCCTTGCACCAAGAGCACCTCAGGTGCGCCACCAGCTGAATGCCCCTCTGGGATGTGTGCCTTTGTGCTCTTGTCTAATCAAAATACATTTTGATCTATCTAGACAAGTTTGACTCGCAGGTCAATTATACAATAAATTAATTAAAAAGTGATTTGCAGATCACAATAATATTAATTTACAGGTTTAATTCCAGGCACGCAGGCCCCAGCACAGCACACATTAAATTGGGCACCCCACATAAGAATAAATAAACAAGCATAGGCATCAATCAACATGTGATCCTATTAAAAGAAAATAAGATTTTGAAAACCCCATTGGCATCAATTTTAATTTTCTTATGTGCCCTACAACCTTACAACGGTCCATTGATAGGGATCCACTCATCCATCTAGTTAGATCCATGCCCTTGCATGCACCAAGTCCTAACTGACTCGAGTTGACCTAATGGTCAACCATGCATGCGCCAAGGGCTGAACAACCTTCAAGAGTTCTGGCAAGCGGGTGTGACCCCGGGCCTAACTCAAGAGTGTTCACTGGTTGTCTCAACCAGACCTCGCTACACGCCTGTGATGCAGTCGACCTATAGCCACCTCGTGCTTGCGCACAGGTGCCATCTGGTCGACCCATCTAGGCTGTCAGATGGTCTGATCAGACTAGTTTGATCTAATCTAGGGGATGACTTCAACCCCATCAACCCGTCTAAGGGTTTACAGTAGGCGCAACTTAGATCTAATCATAGGCGCGCAAGTGAAGGTTTGATAAAACAATAACATAAACCTAGTGCCACCATCAAGTCATGCCGCAAGCATGAACAAACAACATGCGCCAACATAAGTGTATTATATCCTATTTTTCGCATGATGAAACAATTAGATCTAATCACTTGCGCAAGCATGGATCACAAGAGCAAACATAGCAATCATATTAGCATGCATAATTCCAGCTTTGATACCAATTGTAGAGTCCCCTTCAAGGGGGAGCGCAAGGGGGTGAAACCCTATGGATGGCGCATCTTTGATTTTTAAGCGGAAGCAAGGGTTTCAAGGGATCGGCTGCATGATATATGATCAACTAACATAAAGCTTGATAAAATCAACAAAGGATCATACCAATGCCATAGTTTCGATGGCGCCTTGGAAGCAAAGGCGCAAGTGCTCCTTCTCCAAAGAGGACGCACACAAGAGGATGAAGATGGCTACTTCTTGGTGTTCTTTGTGCTAGCAAAGACCTCCAAGGTGTGCTTGTCGCATGAAGGTGATGAGAAAAAGCTTGGCCGAGCCTCCCTCCTCTTCCTTGGTGTCAACCCTCTCCCATACCAAAGTGGAGATGCGATTAGAGCAAGAGGAGAAGCGTTAGGCGTTTCTCTTAGGAGATGGCGTTACATGACTTCCAATTATGGAAAGTCATGAAGCCATGCGCTCCCACTCCAAGCAAACCGCCCAAAACGCCTTATGGATCGAACCATGCGTTCACCCATGTGAACCGGTTCAATCCAAATTGGTCCAAACCAATTTGGTTCAAAGACCACATGAAACCAGCCCAAGCCATGGTCTAGATCTCTCTGAACCAAAATGGTTCAAGATCTAACCGTTGATCTCTTGACGCTTCTGATCTCACCGATCTAGCATCACTACTCTCGATCGAAGCTTACCGATCTCAAGCCCTAATCAATCACACATGATCAGACCAGATCTCACTTACAATCAGAGTTTAAATCCCTTTAAACTGAACCGAAACAATTCAGTCCACACGATCAGACTTAAGTAAGCCATATCATCAAATTGTGCGACCCTAAGGGTTTCCTTTAGATGTCGGTAACGATAACTAACGTTATCACGATCAGTGAGGGGTATCTAGCAACACATCACTGTCTCCCGATATAAAGGAACGAGTCTTCCAAGACTACACCCAAACCACAGCACAAGTGTGAATCCACTTCACTAGGCATACATGTTTCCTTTGCCACTGGATGTTCTTATTGGACAAGCGTGTCAAGCCTGTAGCTCCAATATGATGTGCATGATTAGATCTGATGAACATAGTCACCAGGGTATGGCCATACACTTTCTCAATCATCTCATAAGGGGGGCCCCTTTAGAACATCACACTCCTTCAACAAGGAGACGACAATCCTATATCTATCACTAGTGCCCTAACCTGACTCATGATCATTATCCAAGATAGTCTATAATCATTATCTTTCAAATGATATTAAACTACCTCAAAACAATGACATTCATCATTTAGAAACACAAGTGATCTCAAGTCAGAGGACATGTGCCACTTGTTGCAAACAAGGATTATTCACATTGTGACAAGCAATTGAATATCCTACTAGGGTCTGTCCAGTACATCCAATGTACCCATGAGTCTACATCTTATTCCATGCTCGAAGCATCCTATAAGATTAGAATACATATTAGTCTTAACCATATCAAGGCTGTCTCATGTTCACCAAGATATCTCGACTAAGGACTTTATAGCATGTCAGCCCAGCTGAACAGCTTTGAGACATTATTCAGAAGTACACTAATTGCAGCAGAGAAGGTAACAACCTGAATAATAACCATGCCTTTATAAACACAAGAGTTTATTACATGATACTGATACAATCCCAAGGCCTCAAACATTAGCCTTAAGGGCATACCCCAACACTTAGCAACCAGGCGAGCCTTGTATCGAGTAATAGATCCATTGGCATTATATTTGATAGTGAAAACCCACCGACATGGGACAACCCTAGCCCCGGGTGAGGGTAACACAAGGCTCCAAGTCCGGCGAGCCTGTAAAACCAAAAAAAATTACTATTGATGATTAGGGTAACATAAGTTAAACAAGGTATTAACGGGTAGGCAAGAGATGGATCCTTGATCAAACCTGAACCCGCTAATAGAAGGGAAATACATAACCATTCATTCTGACAAAGCATAGGCATGCTTTGATGCATGTTGGTGGAAATTTTTTACTATTGTTAGCTGCACACTGGTTTTTAGAGTATATGAATATAGTTGTTTCTACAAGATAGAACATACCTCTTCTACGGCCTTGGTATATTTTGTGACATTTAGGTAATAACCAAAAGGATGTTGTTTGATTCATGTGCAAATCATGATCATTAATGAATATTCTACTATCATTTTTATGTTGTTTGATTCATGTGCAAATGATGATCATTATTCAATATTCTACTATCATTTTGTGATGAGGGTGCCACATAATAATGATTAGAGAGAATTAAGAGATTGTTAGTGTTTATAAGCAATTAAAGAGTTTTTCATATTAGTATTTAGATTATGCTCGGTAAATATCAATACTTAGAACACCATTGTTGTTGACATTGAAAATAAAATATTCAAGTAGATTTAGAACCTTGTTAATAACATAGGGCAACTATAAACTCATGGAGAAACAATTCGTTGAAAAAATTGTAGTCTCGTTAAATGATTACCTAATCTATGAATTATTGGTGGCATCAATGTTAAATTTTTACATAGATATTTGGCAAGATTATGAGTAAATCATAGTCTTTCCCTAGTATTGATACAACACACAAGCCTATGGGGATATTGCATGTCAATGTTGCTTAGGCATTTCATTTGCCTCGGTTTGAGCATAGCGAGATTGCCTTAAAAATTACCCCAAATAATGCCCCATTTATTTAGCCTATAATAATTAAAAATACCCTCTAGTTTTTACATGAGAAGCTGTTCTTACCGGATAAGAAATACATGAGATAAATTGTCAAATTGAACTTTTAGATGAGATTCGAAATATCTAAGGAGAGATTCACTTTCTGAATTGTCAATTCAATAGGATAATGACATTCTAAATTATTAAAATCGCAAATACGGTAGCAAATCATTTTGCAAATAATGCTAGATATACAAGATCCTATTAATTCTTGTTAAAAAATTGGCCTCAACACTTGGCCAAAATTTTTCATGTGGATGTGAAATAAATGATTTTTTTTAGTACAAAAAGAGGGACAACATCAATTAAGATGTTTACCTTGAATGCTATATGGAATGAGGATTTCAACCTTATTATTAAAGATCTAGAGAGCCAAGTTCTTTAGTTGCATGTTTATTTTAGTGAAAAGATTTAACTCCTTGTATGCTCCTTTCCTTGTACGATATACATCATCTGGTTAATTATTCATTTATAGTACTCTTAGAGATTATATCTATTTCATTAAGTTTGTAGGTTTTATATCAAATAATGGTATTTAAATTTTTTAGGGTTGCAAAAGTAATTGCATTTTATTTACTAAAATAACTTAACATTCTTTTAAATGGATCAATTTTAAAAAAAATTGAAAGTTTTCATTTCACATGCCATGGATCAATTTTTTAGGCTAGCTATTTTTAGTAGCCACGCCTCCACGTTTTGAGTGGAACGCATCTCTTGTCGCCCCTCTCCTATTCTCGTCGCTGGCTCTCGTGTGAAAGATTTTGTTCACGCCTTGGAGAGAGTTTGCTCAAGCGAGACATCATCTCAACTTCCCTTCCATTCGACAAGGACACTTGGAGATCCTTGCTAGCACAAGGTTCGACAAGGAGAAGCCAACATCCATCTTGTGTGCGCACCATTTGGAGGAGAAGCGCTTGACTCTCTGCTTCCTAGACGCCATCCAAGCAATGGCACTGGTAAGAATCGATTCTCTTGTATACAAGTTAAAGTTGATCATACTGCATGCATCGATCCAGAAACCCTTTCCGCTGCAAAAGGTTTTATCATATGCGCCATTAGGGTTTCGACACCTCCCCCCTTGCTTAAGGGACTTTCAATTGGTATCAGAGGCTGTTAATGCATGTTAATATGATTGCTATCTTTGCATTGTGATCCATGTTTGCGCAAAAGACTAGATCTATAGGACATGCGAAACTTGTTGTATAGTTTTATGTTGGCGAAAATACATGATGTTATTTTCTCCTTGGCGCATGTTTCTTGTTGGCGCATGTTGCATGTTGGTTTTATTAAAACAAAATAACTTGCGCGCTTACCATTAGATCTAAGAGGTGCCTACTTTAAATCCTTAGACGGGTTGATAGGGTTGAAGTCATCGTCTAGTCAAGATCAAACCAGTCTGATCAGACCATCTGACAGCCTAGATGGGTTGACCAGATAGCACCTGTGCGCAAGCACGAGGTGGCTATAGGTTGACTGCTGACAGGCGTGTAGCGATGTCTGGTTGGGACAACCAGTGAACGCACATGAGTTAGGCCCGGGGTCACACCCGCTTGCCAGAACTCATGAGGTCGTTCAGCCCTTGGCGCATGCATAGTTGACCATTAGGTTAACACAAGTCAGTTAGGACTTGGTGCATGCAAGGGCAGTGGATCTGACTAGGTCTGATGAGTGGATCCCTATTAATGGACCGTTGTAAGGTAGTAGGGCACATAAGGAAAATAAAAATGATGCCAATGGGTTTTTCGAAAATTTTATTTTCTTGATTGGATCACATGATGGTTGTATACATGATGCTTGTTTATTTCATCTTATGTGGGCTGCCTATTTTAATGCGTGCTGTGCTGGGGCCTGTGAGCCTGGTTAATAAATGTAAATTATTTATTGTGATCTGCGCATCACATTTGATTTAATTTATAAAGTGTAATTGACCTGCGAGTCAATCATGTCTAGATAGATTAAATTGTATTTTAATCAGACATGAGCACAGAGCACATTTGGCAGAGGCGCATGCAGCAAGAAGCTTGACCAGGTGGGAGGTCTAGGGTTCGACCCTAGGACAGGCGCATTTTACCTGGTGGGCGCATCTGAGCTGCAGTGGGCGCTTGGGCCCGGGTTGGGCCAGATGAAAAGCAAAAGACCCATGAAGAGCTCATGTGAAGACTTAAGTTAAATTAAGGTCTTACCTAGGCTTAATGGGCTTTTACCACATAAGATCATCATGCTTTCATTATTGTTTAAATAAGTAGAATTGCATGATTTAATCTTCTGCTATCACCATAGGAATTGTATGATAGTTAAGAAGATAAAAGACCGTTAAAATCCAAACGTGAAATATCAAGCACGATAGCCTTCTGACGCGAAACCTCACTGTTCTGACTATCGTTGGGGCCGTGTTGTACCCACTCAGTGGGCACGCCCATCTATCTTCAGACGGTGCGGGATTACACCTGCGTGTTACAGGGAAGGGATTTATCGCTTCTCGTTGCTCAGCATAGCACGTGGTGGTCCAGGGAGTAGGTCGGGTCAGCTTGACCATGTAGGCTACATATGTGGCGCATATGGTAGCTATATGGAGGCAGCCATCTGTGGGATCAGAGACTGTGTTGTACCAACTCAATTGGCACAGTCTGCTGGATTGCCCAGATGAAGGGGAATCGCACGGGTTGGCGATTGGCAGGGATTGCCTACTAGAAATTAGTGCTTGTACTCTCTGTGTATCTTATCTCGCCTGAGCGGGACGCGGAGACCAAGTATGAAATCTGGATCCCATCTCACTAAAAGAGTTTTACTCTTTCGGGCTGTTTTGCTGGATTTTTCAGCCAGATAAAATAGTGAGAAAAGAATCATTCTTAAGTCCTGAATTGATTCTCACATTGATACTGACCTTGCTGTTCTTGCATTGTTGTAGATTACTGCAGCAACGAACACCACGAATTTCAATGTGCGATCCCTATTGGAAAGGGAGAAGTTTGCTGGACCAAACTTCTCAGACTGGTACGGACACCTTAAGATTGTTCTTAAGGCAGAGAGGAAGCTGTATGTCCTCGAGACGGCTATACCGCCTCAACCCGCTACGAACGCCGCAAGGGCGGTTCGCGATGCTTATGAAAAGCATGTCAATGATAGCATTGATGTCGCTTGCCTGATGCTTGCGTCTATGACGCCAGAGCTGCAGCGTCAGCATGAGGATCTATCTGCTATACAAATTATAGCAAACCTCAAGCTGCTGTATGCTGCACAGGCTAGGACTGAACGCTACAATTTGACTAAACTTTTCTTTCAGAGCAAACTGGCTGAAGGGAGTCCAGTGGGAGCTCACGTACTCAAGATGATTGGGTACAAGGAGGCTCTAGAGAAACTGGGACATACCATCAATCAGGAGCTTGCTGTAGACATCATATTGCAGTCTCTCCCGACCTCTTTCGATCCGTTCATCATTAACTTTAATATGAACAAGATCGACTGTACGCCGGCAGAGTTACTGAATATACTCTTGACTACAGAGCTGACTCTTAAGGGAAAGCCTTCATCCTCTGTCTTGATGGTTCCTTCAAGGAACAAGAAGAAAGGGAAGAAGGGCAAAGCCCCTGTCAAGAGCTACAGCAAGGCTCTGAAACAAAAGGTTAAGCGGTCGAAGGAATACAGATGTTTCCATTGTGGCCAGCTGGGTCACTGGAAAAAGGACTGTAAAGCGCTCCAGGGAGACAAGAAGGGAAGCAATCCTTTCGCTTCTGGCTCAGGTATTTTCATGACTGAAGTCATGGTTTCTTCTTCTATATCATGGGTGTTGGACACTGCATGTGGAGTTCACATTTGTTCAAATGTACAGGAACTCAAGAGAAGAAGACAGGTGGGACAGCATGAGGTGGACCTACGAGTTGGAAACGGGGCACGGGTTGCTGCTGTTGCTGTAGGAGTTTATAACATCTCATTACCATCTAGACTTGTATTGGAACTAGACAATTGTTACTTTGTACCAAGCATTACGAAAAATATTATCTCTATTCCTGCTCTTGTCAGGAAAGGGTTTTCCTTTGAATGCAATATTTCAAAGTGTGTTATTTCTTATGATAATATTGTTTATGCTACTGGGTCAATTAACAATGGGTTATTCATGTTGGACATGGAATGTTCTATACAGCAAATTGATATTAAGAAAGCCAAGTATGCTGATGACAGCACCTTGCTATGGCATAGTCGTTTAAGCCATATTAACAAGAAGCGCATTAAGCGGTTGCATGATCATGGACTGCTGGGATCATTCTCCTATGAGGAGCTTGATAGATGCAAAGCTTGTTTAATGGGTAAAATGACGAAGGCCCCTTTTTCTAAGAAAGGTCAAAGGGCTTCAGGTTTACTTGACCTTATACACAGTGATGTGTGTGGGCCTTTTAGTAAACATGCCAGAGGTGGCTATCTATACTTCATTACCTTTACTGATGATTTCAGTAGATATGGGTATGTCTATTTAATGAGACATAAGAGTGAATCTTTTGACAAGTTCAAAGAGTTCAAGAATGAAGTACAGAATCAATTAGGCCGAAATATCAAGGCACTTCGATCGGATCGAGGTGGTGAATACTTGAGTCATGAGTTTACTGACTATCTGAAGGAGTGTGGGATTATCTCACAGCTCACTCCGCCAGGAACACCGCAATGGAATGGTGTGTCCGAAAGGAGGAACAGAACCTTAATGGATATGGTTCGTTCTATGATGAGTCAGGCTACTCTACCTTACTCCTTTTGGGGATTTGCACTGGAAACAGCTGCAAAGGTACTAAACCGAGTGCCATCCAAGGCAGTTTCAAAGACTCCATATGAGTTATGGTATGGGAAACAGCCAAGCTTGACATTTATTAAGATCTGGGGTTGCGAGGCTTATGTCAAAAAGCTCGCCTCTGGGAAACTAGAGAGCAGATCTGAGAAATGCATCTTTGTCGGTTACCCTAAGGAAACTAAGGGTTATTATTTCTACGATCCCAAAGAGAACAAAGTATTTGTTGCTCGAACGGCCATTTTTCTTGAGAAGGAGTTTCTTCTGCAAGAGGGTAGTGGGAGAGAAATAAAGCTGGATGAGAATCCAGAGGAAGGACAAAGTAGTCAAGCACAGTTGGATGAGCCTGAGCCAGTAGAACAGGTTATTGAACAACCTGAGGCTCAGATATCACGGGAACCGCGTAGATCGGGAAGGATCCGTCGACAGCCTGAGCGCTATGATGGAGTCTACATCATTGATCATGATGAACCCCTCACTTATGCGGATGCGGTCAGTGGACCGGATTCAGCAAGATGGCTTGAAGCTATGCGAGCCGAAATGGACTCCATGTCTGATAACCAAGTTTGAGATTTGGTTGATCCGCCTCCGGGAGTAATCCCTATAGGCTGTAAATGGATCTTCAAGAAGAAGATTGACATGGATGGTAACGTGGTTACCTATAAAGGCAGGCTAGTTGCGAAAGGTTTCAAACAAATCTACGGGATAGATTATGATGAAACTTTCTCTCCTGTAGCTATGTTCAAGTCTATTCGGATTCTTTTCGCGATAGCAGCATATTATGATTATGAGATCTGGCAGATGGATGTGAAGACAGCTTTCCTTAACGGAAATCTGGATGAGGATGTGTACATGACACAACCTGAAGGTTTCACTAATCCATCAGATCGTCATAAAATATGCAAGTTAAAGAAGTCCATTTATGGACTTAAACAAGCATCAAGAAGCTGGAATATTCGTTTTGATGAATCAATCAGTGAATTTGGTTTCATCAAGAATGAAGATGACCCGTGTGTATATAAGAGGTTTAGTGGGAGCGTGATTACTTTCCTAGTCCTCTACGTCGATGATATCTTGATCATTGGAAACGATATTCCTGAAATGCATGCAGTTAAGGCATGGCTAAGGAAATGTTTCCAGATGAAAGATTTGGGAGAAGCAGCCTATGTATTAGGTGTGAAGATCTACAGGGATAGATCTAAGAGGCTTCTCGGGCTGTGCCAGAGTACTTACATCGATCAAGTCCTGGAGAGATTTCATTTAGAGAATTCTAAGAGAGGATATCTTCCAGTCAGACATGGTCTGAATCTTTCGAAGAGACAGTGTCCACAAACACAGACTGAGAAAGATTAAATGGACAATACGCCTTATGCTTCGGCTATTGGGTCCATTATGTATACGATGTTGTGTACTCGCCCAGACGTCGCTTACGGGTTAAGCGTGACCAGTCGGTTCCAAAGTAATCCAGGTCAGGCGCACTGGATTGCAGTCAAGAACATTTTAAAATATCTTCGGAGGACCAAAGATATGTTCTTGGTGTATGGTGGTCAGGAAGAACTCAGTATTGAAGGATATACTGACGCTTCGTTCCAATCTGACCAGGATGATTTCTGATCGCAATCAGGCTATGTTTTTAGCTTGAATGGAGGAGCAGTGGTGTGGAAGAGTTTCAAACAGTCTATAGTTGCTGATTCTACCACGGAAGCCGAGTATGTTGCAGCCTCAGAAGCATCCAAGGAGGCAGTGTGGATTCGTAAGTTCATTCAAGAACTTGGTGTTGTTCCTTCGAGTGCTGATCCTTTGGTTATCTTCTGTGATAACACTGGAGCAATCGCACAAGCAAAGGAACCACGGTCGCACCAGAAGTCCAAGCACATACAGAGACGGTTTCACTTGATCCGGGAGATCATTGATCGTGGCGAGATCAAAGTTTGCAAGGTTCATACAGATGACAATCTGGTTGACCCGCTTACAAAGCCTCTGGCGCAGCAGAAGCATGAGAAGCACTGTAATAATATGGGTTTGAGATTTCTCAACCATTAGATTAAGTGCAAGTGGGAGATTGTTGGGGTATGCCCTTAAGGCTAATGTTTGAGGCCTTGGGATTGCATCAGTATCATGTATAAACTCTTTGTTTATAAAGGCAATTGTTGTTATTCAGGTTGTTGCATTATCTGCTATCATATGTATACTTCTGAATAATGTCTCAATGCTGTTCAGCTTGGCTAACATGCAGTTAAGTCCTTACTCGATATATCTTGGTGAACATGAGACAGCCTTGATATGATTGAGACTAATGTGTGTTCTAATCTTATAGGATGCTTCGAGCATGGAATAAGATGTAGAATCATGGGTACATTGGATGTACTGGACAGACCCTACTAGGATATTCAATTGCTTGTCACAATGTGAATAATCCTTGTATGCTAACAAGTGGCATACTTCCTCTGACTTGAGATCACTTGTGTTTCTAAATGATGATTGGCATTGTTTTGAGGTAGTTCAATATCATTTGAAACATAATGGTTATAGACTATCTTGGATGATGAGCATGAGTCATGTTAGGGTGCTAGTGATAGACATAGGATTGCCGTCTCCTTGTTTGGAGTGTGATGTTCTAAAGGGGCCCCCTGGATGAGATGATTGAGAAAGTGTATGGCCATACCCAGATGACTATGTTCATCTGATCTAATCATTCTCATCATATTGGAGTTACAGGCTTGACACGCTTGTCCAATAAAGAACATCCAGTGGCAAAGGAAGCATGTATGCCTTGTGAATTGGATTCACACTTGTGCTGTGGTTTGGGTGTAGTCTTGGAAGACTCTTTCCTTTATATCGGGAGACAGTGATGTGTTGCTAGATACCCCTCACTGATCGTGATAACGTAAGTTATCGTTACCGACATTTAAAGGAAACCCTTAGGGTCGCACAATTTGATGATATGACTTACTTAAGTCAGATCATGTGGACTGAATTGTTTGGGTTCAGTTTAAAGGGATTTAATCTCTGATTGTAAGTGAGATCTGGTCTGATCATGTTTGATTGATTAGGGCTTGAGATCGGTAAGCTTCGATCGAGAGAATGGATGCTAGATCGGTGAGATCAGAAGCATCAAGAGATGAACGGTTAGATCTTGAACCTTAGGGTTAATATGATCTAGACCAAATCGCTTGGGTTAATTGGTCTTTGAACCAACCCAAAAATGAACCAACTCATTATGTGAGCGCATGGTTCAATGAGGAGAGAAAAATGCGATTGGTTCGTGGGCACATGAACGCATGATCGCATGAGAGAGTAAGGCTAGCTATTTTTAGTAGCCACGCCTCCACGTTTTGAGTGGAACGCATCTCTTGTCGCCCCTCTCCTATTCTCGTCGCTGGCTCTCGTGTGAAAGATTTTGTTCACGCCTTGGAGAGAGTTTGCTCAAGCGAGACATCATCTCAACTTCCCTTCCATTCGACAAGGACACTTGGAGATCCTTGCTAGCACAAGGTTCGACAAGGAGAAGCCAACATCCATCTTGTGTGCGCACCATTTGGAGGAGAAGCGCTTGACTCTCTGCTTCCTAGACGCCATCCAAGCAATGGCACTGGTAAGAATCGATTCTCTTGTATACAAGTTAAAGTTGATCATACTGCATGCATCGATCCAGAAACCCTTTCCGCTGCAAAAGGTTTTATCATATGCGCCATTAGGGTTTCGACACCTCCCCCCTTGCTTAAGGGACTTTCATAGCTTGGGATAAATCTTGCGCAAGAGCGAGGATTGATCTTTGCATGGTTGTCTGCATGAAAGTGAGACAACCCTTTTATTAAAATAAATTACATCTTTATCATGTTGACATTAAACTAACACAATCACTATTCATGTCTAGTCATAGAAATTAGAGTAAATGAAACCCTAGTCCCATCCTCTCTCTCTGATAACTCCGATTCAGTGCTTTGGTCTTCGTTTGCTAGTTTGCACTCTTTCGATTTCCTAGATAGTGAAAAATCAATTATTCGGTACTCAGCAGCATAGGTCCCTGTGGATTCAATACTTTCTTTATTACTTCGAGTATCCGTACACTTGCGGACACAACAAATTTTTGGCGCCGTTGCCGGGGACCTTAGTTTTTGTTGATATCGAAGACATTGAGATTTTTGCTAGACTAGGTTTTTATTTACTGTTTATTTTCTGTTTTTCTTGAAATCACTTGATCTATCTGTTTTGCATGCACAGGAGTCTTAGGTCAGGACCACTTGTTCCATTGGATCCTGAAATCAACAAAACTCTTAGGGCGCGCAAGAAGTTGAGACTAGAAGAAGATTCACAAGAGATTCAAGAGGAGATTCAAGAAGAAGTTGTAGAGATGACAAAAAATCAGAGAACATTGAGGGACTCTGCAACCCCTAACCCACAAGAAATTCATTCCAGCATTGCTAGACCCGCCATCGAAGCAAATAACTTCGAAATTAAACCTGGTTTTATCTCCATGATCCAACAGAACCAGGTTGGAGGATCTCCACTGGAAGATCCAAACTTGCATCTTTCTTTATTTTTAGAATTTTGTGATACTATTAAGATGAATGAAGTTTCTAATGATGCACTCAGACTAAGGTTATTTCCTTTTTCACTCAGGGACCGGGCGAGGATATGCCTTCAATCGCAACCAACCGGAACCTTCACAACATGGGAGTGTTGGGTCCCTTTCGAGAGGGAGCGAAACCCTAATAGGTCCCCTTCAAGGGGGAGCGAAAACCCTAAATGGTGGCGCATAAATCTTTGCAAGCGGAAGCAAGGGTTTTCATAGATCTTTCGCAAGAACATATGATCAACTTGATGAAGTTTAGATCCATACCATAGCCATGAAGAAGATGGCGACTTGGAAGCGAGAGAACAAGAGAGGTCTCCTCCAAATTGTCGCACACAAAAGGATTGATGACTTGCTCCTTGGATGCTCCTTGTGCTAGCAAGGATCTCCAAGATGTCCTTGATCGAATGAAGGAAAAAGATGGTGTCTTGCTTGGCCGAACTTCTCGTCGTCAACACCTTCAACCCCTTGCGTCTCGTCGAGCGAGAGGAGCCGAATGTTGAATGAGGCGTTAAACCACACAATGAACGTGGAGACGTTTTTTCATTTTTGGACTTTCCAAAAATAGCAACCGAAACCGTTGAAGCGTTTTGCGTTCACATCAAGTGAACCAACCGATCATCCCACTCCATGTGGACCATGCGCTCACACTTGAGCCGGTTCACATGTCAATGGTTCATTGGTCAAACCAAATCAGCCCAAGCAATAGTCTAGACATTATCAAACCCAATGGTTCAATGATCTAACCGTCCATCCCTCGATGCTCTTGATCTCACCGATCTAGCATCAATACTCTCGATCGAAGCTTACCGATCTCAAGCCCTAATCAATCAAACATGATCAGACTAGATCTCACTTACAATCAGAGTTTAAACTCCTTTAAACTGAACCAAAACAAATCAGTCCACACGATCTGACTTAAGTAAGTCATATCATCAAATTGTGCGACCCTGAGGGTTTCCTTTAAATGTCGGTAACGATGACTTGCGTCATCACGATCAGTGAGGGGTATCTAGCAACACATCACTGTCTCCCGATATAAAGAAAAGAGTCTTCCAAGACTACACCCAAACCACAGCACAAGTGTGAATCAAACTCACAAGGCATACATGTTTCCTTTGCCACTGGATGTCCTTATTGGACAAGCGTGTCAAGCTTGTATCTCCAATATGATGAGCATGATTAGATCAGATGAACATAGTCACCTGGGTATGGCCATACACTTTCTCAATCATCTCATAGGGGGGCCCCATTAGAACATCACACTCCTTAAACAAGGAGACGGCAATCCTTTATCTATCACTAGTGCCCTAACCTGACTCAAGCTCACCATCCAAGATAGTCTATAATCATTTTATTTCAAATGATATTGAACTACCTCAAAACATTGACAATCATCATTTAGAAACACAAGTGATCTCAAGTCAAAGGACATGTGCCACTTGCAGCATTCAAGGATTATTCACATTGTGACAAACAATTGAATATCCTAGTAGGGTCTGTCCAGTACATCCAATGTACCCATGAGTCTACATCTTATTCCATGCTCGAAGCATCCTATAAGATTAGAACACATATTAGTCTTAACCATATCAAGGCTGTCTCATGTTCACCAAGATATCTCGACTAAGGACATATAGCATGTCAGACTAGCTGAACAGCTTTGAGACATTATTCAGAAGTACACTTATTACAGCAGACAAGGTAACAAACTGAATAACAACCATTGCCTTTATAAACATAAAAGTTTATTACACAATACCGATACAATCCCAAGGCCTCAAACATTAGCCTTAAGGGCATACCCCAACAATCTCCCACTTGCACTTAATCTAATGGTTGAGAAATCTCAAACCCATATTATTACAGTGCTTTTCATGCTTCTGCTGCGTCAGAGGCTTGGTAAGCGGGTCTGCCAGATTGTCATCTGTATGAACCTTGCAGATTTTGATCTCGCCATGATCTATGATCTCCCTGATCAAATGAAACCGTCTCTGTAAGTGCTTGGACTTCTAGTGCGACCGTGGTTCCTTTGCTTGTGCGATTGCTCCATTGTTATCACAGAAGATAACCAAAGGATCTGCACTCGAAGGAACAACACCAAGTTCTCTCACGAACTTACGAATCCACACTGCCTCCTTGGATGCTTCCGAGGCTGCAACATACTCGGCTTCTGTTGTGGAATCAGCAACAGTTGACTGTTTGAAACTCTTCCACACCACTGCTCCACCATTCAAGCTAAAAACATAGCCTGATTGCGATCGGAAATCATTCTGGTCAGACTGGAATGAAGCGTCAGTATATCCTTCAATACTGAGTTCTTCCTGACCACCATACATCAAGAACATATCTTTGGTCCTCCGCAGATATTTTAAAATGTTCTTGACTGCAATCCAGTGTGCCTGACCTGGATTACTTTGGAACCGACTGGTCACGCTTAACCCGTAAGCGACGTCTGGGCGAGTATACAACATCGCATACATAATGGATCCAATAGCCGAAGCATAAGGCGCATTGTCCATTTCATCTTTCTCAGTCTGTGTTTGTGGACACTGACTCTTTGAAAGATTCAGACCATGTCTGACTGGAAGATATCCTATTTTAGAATTCTCTAAATGGAATCTCTCTAGGACTTTATCGATGTAAGTACTCTGGCACAGCCCGAGAAGCCTCTTAGATCTATCCCTGTAGATCTTCACACCTAATACATAGGCTGCTTCTCCTAAATCTTTCATCTGAAAACATTTCCTTAGCCATGCTTTAACAGCATGCATCTCAGGAATATCGTTTCCAATGATTAAGATATCATCGACGTAGAGGACTAGGAAAGTAATTACGCTCCCACTAAACCTCTTATATACACACGGGTCATCCTCGTTCTTGATGAAGCCAAACTCAAAGATTGATTCATCAAAACGAATATTCCAGCTTCTAGATGCTTGTTTAAGTCCATAAATGGACTTCTTTAACTTGCATATTTTATGACGATCTGATGGATTAGTGAAACCTTCAGGCTGTGTCATATACACATCCTCATCCAGATTTCCGTTAAGGAAAGCTGTCTTCACATCCATCTGCCAGATCTCATAATCATAATATGCAGCTATCGCGAAAAGAATCCGAATAGACTTGAACATGGCTACAGGAGAGAAAGTTTCATCATAATCTATCCCGTAGATTTGTTTGAAACCTTTCGCAACTAGCCTGCCTTTATAGGTAACTATGTTACCATCCATGTCAATCTTCTTCTTGAAGATCCATTTACAGCCTATAGGGATTACTCCCGAAGGCGGATCAACCAAATCCCAGACTTGGTTATCTGACATGGAGTCCATCTCGGCTCGCATAGCTTCAAGCCATCTAGCTGACTCCGGTCCACTGACCGCATCCGCATAAGTGAGGGGTTCATCATTATCAATGATGTAGACTCCGTCATAGCGCTCAGGCTGTCGACGGATCCTTCCCGATCTTTGTGGTTCCCGTGATGTCTGAGCCTCAGGTTGTTCAATAACCTGCTCTACCGGCTCAGGCTCATCCAACTGTGCTTGACTACTTTGTCCTTCCTCTGGATTCTCATCCAGCTTTATTTCTCTCCCACTGGCCTCTTGCAGAAGAAACTCCTTCTCAAGAAAAATGGCCGTGCGAGCAACAAATACCTTGTTCTCTTTGGGATTGTAGAAATAATAACCCTTAGTTTCCTTAGGGTAACCGACAAAGATGCATTTCTCAGATCTGCTCTCCAGTTTCCCAGAGGCGAGCTTTTTGACATAAGCCTCGCAACCCCAGATCCTGATAAACGTCAAGCTCGGCTGTTTCCCATACCATAACTCATATGGAGTCTTTGAAACTGCCTTGGATGGCACTCGGTTTAGTACCTTTGCAGCTGTTTCCAGTGCAAATCCCCAAAAGGAGTATGGAAGAGTAGCCTGACTCATCATCGAACGAACCATATCAAGTAACGTTCTATTTCTCCTCTCGGACACACCATTCCATTGCGGTGTTCCTGGCGGAGTGAGCTGTGAGATAATCCCACACTCCTTTAGATAGTCAGTAAACGCATGACTCAAGTATTCTCCACCTCGATCAGAACGAAGTGCCTTGATATTTCGGCCTAGCTGATTCTGTACTTTATTCTTGAACTCTTTGAACTTGTCAAAAGATTCACTCTTATGTCTCATAAGATAGACATACCCATATCTACTGAAATCATCAGTAAAGGTAATGAAGTACTGATAGCCACCTCTGGCATGTTTACTAAATGGCCCACACACATCACTGTGTATAAGGTCAAGTAAACCTGAAGCCCTTTGACCTTTGTTAGGAAAAGGAGCCTTCGTCATTTTACCCATTAAACAAGCTTTGCATGTATCAATCTCCTCATAGGAGAATGATCCCAGCAGTCCATGATCATGCAACCGCTTAATGCGCTTCTTGTTAATATGGCCTAAACGACTATGCCATAACAAGGTGCTGTTATCAGCATACTTGGCTTTCTTATTATCAATATTTTGTATAGAATATTCCATGTCCAACATGAATAACCCATTGTTAATTGAACCAGTAGCATAAACAATATTATCATAAGATAAAATACACTTTGAAATATTGCATTCAAAGGAAAATCCTTTCCTGACAAGAGCAGGAATAGAGATAATATTTTTAGTAATACTGGGAACAAAATAACAACTGTTTAATTCTAATACAACGCCAGATGGTAATGAGATGTAATAATCCCCTACAGCAACAGCAGCTGTAAGATCCAAGGATCTTAAGTCCTGGTAAGCATTATTTTGGTTTTGTCTAAAATTATTGACTGTGATATTTTTCTATGTATTGGTTGTTAATAGTTAATTAACTAGAGATTTTTGGTTGTTAATTTATTGTAAATTAATTAGAGATTATTTATTTGATTATTGGCTGTTAATTTATGATAAATTATTATTGGTTGTTCATGATAAATTAATTAGGATTTATGGGTTGTAAATTGTAAGTTAATTAATTAGACCTTATTGGTTAATTAAATCCTTATTGGATGTTAATTAAATCCTTAATGGATTTCGTTAAGTGAATGGTTAGTGGATGGTTAAATTAATTGTTAATTATGAGTTTTTTTGGGTTGGCGCTAATTGGGTTTTAAAATTTGAATTAGTTAGTTAAATGGATTAAACCCTTTTGACAATTAGTTGGTTAACGGGTTAAAGAGTTAAAAACCGAAAATTCAAATTGATATTTCGGTTAGGGTAGAGTTTTGGCGATTTTTTTGGCTTGGAGAAATCTTTGGCGACGGCTTGGAGACTTGGAGGCGAAAATTCTTCTTCCTCTTCCTTTTCTCCCTTTGGCCGGCGTCTTGGTGTTTGGAGGCATTCCTTGGTGTTTGGTGGCGTCTTTCAAAGCTTTAGACGAATATTTTTGGAAAGGATTTTCATATTGGTGATCACGGTTCAAGGTGAGTGGAATGTCTTGTTTGACCTATGAATTTAGTTGTGTTTGTGACATGATACATTTGAGTTCTTGGAATTTCTACCATGTTAAAACCGAATTTAGGGGATGAAAACCAAAATTGAGATGTTCTTTCATGTAAACCGAATTCTTGATAAATTGTTCATGACAACCGAAATTTGGTATTATTTATGAAAAACCGAATTCTTGATAATTTTCATGATAATCTGAAATCTTGATATTATTTATGATAAATTATTCATGACAACCGAAATTTGGTATTATTTATGAAAAACCGAAATTAACATGTTTACATGAGGATTATAAAGACAATTACATGTTATAGTTTTATGTTGATGTTGTGGAATTTAGGTAGTTTTAAATTAGTGAATTTTGAGCATGACATTCTTGTTAACTAGAGTTTAAATTTTAAATAGATGACATGTTGTAAAACCGTGGGTTATATGTGTTGTAATGATTTTTGGATGTGTGTTAATTACAATCCATGACTGTTTATTTAGGTGTGTAGCATGTTATTTAATTTAGGTGTGTAGCCTGTTATTTAATGGTTTGAGAAATTTGGGTGATAACATAGCAAGGTTTGACTAAACTAATCAGCATGAAATCTAAGGACTACACTATATTATGTGACATTCGAATATGAAATATTATGTGTTATGTTATGTGATTTTCGAATAGTATGGGTTATGTGAATTTTGAACAATATGTGTTATGTGAATTTTGAATATTATGTGTTATGTGTTGGTTAGGACTATGGCTAAGTGTAACCGTGTACTCATAGGATAGTCCTTATGTGATATGTTAAGGGTTTGAATTTCAGCCCTGTATTTGATATGTGAGGAGGTTGATGTTCAGCCTGCCTATTATGATTATTGTGATGGGGGTTGATGTTCAGCCTGCCCGATATGATTTTTGTGATGACTATCCTAGAGTCTAGTTGACACTTAGGAGTCCACCTTTATGAAATATGATATAAGATGTGTTTGTTGTCCAGTAGGAACCTTTTGGGAGAACGAGTTTTGACGCAAAGTGCCATGTCTTGGTCGGACAGGGGCCACCTCTTGATGTCATCACTCTCTTTTTGTGATATGGGGTGTCGTAGAGCAAAGTGCCACGTCGTGACCCGGCGGGGGCCACCTCTTGAATCTACACACAAGCCATCGATGTGTTTATGGGGTGTTTTAGAGCAAAGTGCCACGTCGTGACCTGGCGGGGGCCACCTCTTGATTCTACTCACTGTCCATGTTTATGTGTTGCACGAGATTTTGCCGCTCCCAGTGCTTAGGCCAAAGCCGGGTTAGACCATATTGGTCACTACTGAATATGCTGGACAACTAGGTTAACTAAGTATTGATGTGTTTAGTTGGTTTAGAGTATAACTCTAGAACCTGAGTTTGTTTAGAACCTGAGTTTGTTATATGTTGGTGTGTACATCTGGCTGTTTATATGACTTCTGTATTTAATCTTGTTGTATATTGACATAATGTTCTGTTAAAGATTTTTAAAATAATCTGCCTATATTTTTGAGTGTATGTTATGGATGGTCGATTTAGACTATCCACTCACTGGGCTGTGTAGCTCACCCCTCACTATTTTCAGGCATAGAGCAGGGGCGCATTTCTTGAGTTAGCATTGGCGTGGACATTATGCTAGTTTGCTGTGATTATATTTAAGAACTTTTGTGCTTAAATATGAGGCCGGTTGTGGCCGAACTATATGAGTTATACGAACTATATGAATGATGTGAACTATGTGAATTTGTGTGAACCACGTGAACTATGTGAAATTTGTGTTGCCAGATTGTGGCAGTTAAATGAGTTTGATTTTTGTGTCACCGCGGGCCTCAGCCTGGTTTCGGTGTTTGGTATGAGTTTATAAAATCGACTTTGTGGCTTTGCTTTGAATTTCGAATCGAATTGTATTTATGCCATCGGATTTGATATAACTGTTGCCTTGCATATGTCTAGTGCAAGGATTGCGTGGTGGCAGGTACCCTTATGTGATTTATGAGATTTGTGTTTTGTGGATATTTATGTATGGGTTTGTGGAAATTTTCAGATCGTGTTTTCTTGAACTCGGTTTTACCTAGCATATGAATCGATCTTATATGAAACATCCTGTATCATTCATGAACTGTGCCATTTGTTTGGGGTTAAGATAACGGGATGTTACAGAATGGTATCAGAGCAGTTGGCTAGCTAAAACTTAGTTTGGGGGAAAACATGTTTGTGTATTGCTAGACACCTGTTAGGTTTATGATTGTTTTCCTGACTGTGATATGTGTGTGTAGGCATTTAAGATGGTGCGAACCAGAGGAAATGCTAGTGATGAGGGCGAGCAGACCCCGAATCTCACGAGAACTATTGAGGCTCTAACTGGCATGGTACAGCAACAAGGTGCCATGATAGAGAGGCAAGCTCAGATGCTGCAGCAGCAACAGACTCAGCATCAAGAAGCACAACAGCAGCTTTTGCAGCAGCTGACTCAAGAGAGACCCCAGACTACTACTCGAGCGGTGGGGGATGACTCTCAGGAGGGCGCTCACAGGCGCTATGCTTCACTTGTGAGTGAATTCCAGAAACTGGGTCCTAGTTCTTTTTATGGGGGCTCAGAATCATGTAATGCCGAGAATTGGCAGTTATGCTTGGACAAGATTTTCCAAGTCATGCGTTGCTCGGATGAAGACAAGCTGTGTCTGGCCACCTATATGATGCGTAGTGACGCAGATGAGTGGTGGAAGGGCGTGGTGAGACTTGCCGAAGAAAGACATGAGACTGTAGATTGGCCTTACTTCTTGTCTCGATTTAACGAGAAGTACTTCCCAGATAGTTTGGTGGAGGACGGAGAGGTGGAATTTATTCACCTGGAGCAGGGTGATATGACTGTGGACCAGTATGAATTACAGTTCACGAAATTGGGAAAGTATGCTCCTCATCTGATAAACACTGAAAAGAGGAGAGCTACTAAGTTTCTCAGAGGTCTCAGATGGGACATTAGAGAGCAGGTTGGTGCTCAGCATTTGGAGACCTATGTTGAGACTGTTGGGCGAGCACGCACCATTGAGAGATACATAGCTGAGAGGAGTTCTCATGTTGCCGTGACTGTGATTCCTGCGGCTGAGGCGGCGGCTCCTCAGTATGGCAGTGGCGGCAAGGGTAAGAAGTACCCTAAACATAAGGACTACAAGAAGAGCAGGTATAAGCCTTACTCTTACAAGGCACCGCAGCAGTCCAGGGATGCACCGCAGCAGTTCAGGGATGCCAGGGAGGCAAAGATCAGTAACAATGAGAACTGGACTTGCAATTATTGTGGGCTCAAGGGACATCTAGTGAAAGACTGTTATAAGAAGAATGGCGTGTGCTTCAGGTGTAAGAAACCGGGGCACATGGTCAGGGACTGCAAAGAGCCTGAGATACAGCCTAGAGGCGCAGATAAGCCTACAGTCCAGACTAGAGTTTATGCTGTGGCTGAGAAGGACACACGAGCTTCCCGATCCGTCGTGGAAGGTACCTTATTTGTATTTGATCAGTTAGCTCGCATTTTATTTGATCCTGGTGCAAATTTGTCTTTTGTATCTGTTAAGTTTGCTGCATGTTTACCTGTGTTACCTAAGGTGATGAACTATGTTGTGTCTGTGAGTACTCCCTTAGGACAATCATTGTCTACAGATACTGTTTGTGCTGATTGTGTGGTGCATGTAGAGGGTTATGAGTTTCTAGTGGATTTAATCCTCCTAGACATGCAAGACTATGATGTCATCCTAGGTATGGATTGGTTATCCTCACATCATGCTACTGTGGATTGCTTTGAGAAAGTAATCACCTTGAATCTGCTTGATGGGAGCCGGATTTTTGTGAGAGGTCTAGTGTCAGACCAAGGACCACATGTAATATCTTTTCTGCAGGCCAGAAAATTACTTGCTAATGGGTGTAAGGGTTATCTTGCGCATGTTAAGGTGCAGGATGATTCTACTTCTGATTTGACTCAGATGGCGGTGGTGAAAGAGTTTCCTGACGTGTTCTCTGAGGAATTTTCAGGCTTGCCACCAATTAGAGAAGTGGAGTTTGGCATTGAGTTGGCGCCAGGTACGGCACCTATCTCCAGAGCTCCTTATCGCATGGCTACCTCAGAGCTGGCTGAGCTTAAGAAACAATTGGAGGAATTGCTAGAGAAAGGGTACATTCGGCCTAGTGCTTCTCCCTGGGGAGCGCCAGTGCTATTTGTAAAGAAGAAAGATGGAACCCTGAGGATGTGTATAGACTACAGGCAATTGAACCAAGTGACTATCAAGAATAAGTATCCTCTTCCCAGAATTGATGATCTATTTGATCAATTACAGGGAGCTACAGTGTTCTCTAAGATTGATCTGAGATCAGGGTATTATCAGCTTAGGGTCAAGGATGAGGATATATTTAAGACTGCTTTCAGGACCAGGTATGGGCATTTTGAATTTTTAGTTATGCCTTTTGGACTGACGAATGCACCTGCTGTTTTCATGGATTTGATGAACAGGGTGTTTCACGAATTGCTTGATTCTTGTGTGGTAGTTTTTATAGACGATATCTTGGTGTACTCTCAGACTACTTCGGATCATGTCAGTGACTTGCGCAGAGTGCTGGAGGTTTTGAGGAAGAACCGGTTATATGCCAAGGCTAGTAAGTGTGAGTTCTGGCTAGAGAAGATCAGTTTTCTTGGGCATGTGATTTCTGGTCAGGGGGTGTCTGTGGATCCAGTTAAGGTGCAAGCCATCCTTAATTGGGGAAGACCGACTAGTGCTACTGAGATCAGGAGTTTTCTGGGTTTGGCAGGTTACTACCGGCGATTTGTTGAGGGATTCTCCAAGCTGGCGGGTCCTTTAACTAAATTAACCAGAAAGGAGGCTAAGTTTATTTGGGATGATAAGTGTGAAGAGAGCTTTCAGGAGCTGAAGAGGAGGTTGACTAGTACACCGATCCTCATTATTCCTAGTGATGGGGAAAGGTTTACTGTATATACGGATGCTTCAGGCAAAGGGTTGGGTTGTGTCTTGATGCAGAAGGGTTCTGTAGTAGCCTATGCTTCGAGACAACTGAAGGAGTATGAGTTGAACTACCCTACTCATGATTTAGAGTTGGCGGCCGTAGTCTTTGCTCTGAAGATATGGCGTCACTATTTGCTGGGTCAGGAGTTTGATCTGTTCACTGATCACCAGAGTCTCAAGTATATCTTCACTCAGAAGGAGTTGAACATGAGACAGAGAAGATGGATGGAGTTGATCAAAGACTATGACTTCTCTATTCAGTATCAGGCTGGAAAGGCCAATGTAGTGGCGGATGCTCTGAGCAGACATCTAGTTACTTCAGTAGCTACTTTACGAGTCAGTGAGTGGCGGTTACTGCAGGAGTTCAGCGATCTCAGGATCAGTGTTTCTCCTAGAGTTCAGTCGGGTTATGTGGCTTTTCTCAGAGTACAGTCTGATTTGTTGCAGAAGATCCGGGATCAGCAGTCTGTGGATCCGAAATTAGTTCAGATCAGCGATAGTCTGGTTGATGGCGCAGTTCAGGATTTTAGCCTGTCTGATGATGGTATTCTTCGGTTTCGTGGAAGGGTATGTGTCCCTGAGAAACCGAGCTTGAGGAAAGAAATATTGGAGGACAGCCATAACTCCAAGTATTCTCTACATCCTGGCGTGACTAAGATGTATCAGGACCTTAAGAAAAATTTTTGGTGGCCGGGTATGAAGAAAGAAGTAACTGATTTTGTCTCTAGGTGTTTAACCTGTCAGACTGTAAAGGCTGAACATCAGAAGCCTGGTGGTTTGTTGCAGCCCCTTCCTATTCCTGAGTGGAAGTGGGAATGCATCAGTATGGATTTTGTGTGTGGTTTGCCTAGAACCAGTTGGGTCATGATGCTATCTGGGTGATCGTTGATAGACTCACTAAATCAGCCCATTTCCTTCCGATTAAGATGACTTATTCTTTAGAGAGACTGGCTAGATTGTACATTGATGAGATAGTCAGACTGCATGGAGTGCCTGTTGATATTGTGTCTGATAGGGACTCTCGGTTTTTGTCCAGATTTTGGAAGAGCTTACAGGAGGGTTTGGGTACTAAGTTGAGTTTTAGTACAGCATACCATCCTCAGTCTGATGGCCAGACGGAGCGTACTATCCAGACTCTAGAAGATCTGTTGAGAGCCTATGTGGTAGATTGGAGTTCTGAGTGGAATCGGGATCTATCTTTGATAGAGTTCACTTATAATAATAGCTTCCACTCCAGTATTCAGATGGCTCCTTATGAGGCTTTGTATGGGAGAAGGTGTAGGACTCCCTTGTGTTGGGAGGAAACTGGTGACAGAATGATTTTGAGATCTGATGCAGTACAGGAGACTACAGATAAGGTCAGAGAGATACAGAATAAACTGAAGATTGCTCGGGACAGACAGAAGAGTTATGCTGACGACCGTCGTCGTTCCCTGGAGTTTATGGTAGGGGATCATGTTTTCTTAAAGGTGTCACCTACTAAGGGCGTTATGAGGTTTGGCAAAAAGGGCAAGTTGAGCCCTAGGTTTGTAGGCCCTTTTGACATTATTGAGAGAATTGGTCCAGTGGCTTACCGGTTAGCTTTACCTCCTGCTTTGGATCATGTGCATAATGTATTCCATGTCTCTGCTTTGAGGAAATATCATCCTGATCCATCTCATGTGTTGGAGTTGGAACCTCTTCAGATTCAGAGTGACTTGACATTTGAGGAAAGACCTCTTCGGATTGTGGATAGAAAGGATAAAGTTCTGAGGAACAAGACTATACCTTTGGTAAAGGTTATCTGGGGAAATCAGTCAGTTGAGGAGGCGACATGGGAGACTGAAGCGGATATGAGGAAGTTTTATGCTTATCTTTTTGATGATATGGTTGCTGAGCTTTAGAGGACTAAAGCTTTATAAGGAGGGAGGGATGTAAGATCCAAGGATCTTAAGTCCTGGTAAGCATTATTTTGGTTTTGTCTAAAATTATTGACTGTGATATTTTTCTATGTATTGGTTGTTAATAGTTAATTAACTAGAGATTTTTGGTTGTTAATTTATTGTAAATTAATTAGAGATTATTTATTTGATTATTGGCTGTTAATTTATGATAAATTATTATTGGTTGTTCATGATAAATTAATTAGGATTTATGGGTTGTAAATTGTAAGTTAATTAATTAGACCTTATTGGTTAATTAAATCCTTATTGGATGTTAATTAAATCCTTAATGGATTTCGTTAAGTGAATGGTTAGTGGATGGTTAAATTAATTGTTAATTATGAGTTTTTTTGGGTTGGCGCTAATTGGGTTTTAAAATTTGAATTAGTTAGTTAAATGGATTAAACCCTTTTGACAATTAGTTGGTTAACGGGTTAAAGAGTTAAAAACCGAAAATTCAAATTGATATTTCGGTTAGGGTAGAGTTTTGGCGATTTTTTTGGCTTGGAGAAATCTTTGGCGACGGCTTGGAGACTTGGAGGCGAAAATTCTTCTTCCTCTTCCTTTTCTCCCTTTGGCCGGCGTCTTGGTGTTTGGAGGCATTCCTTGGTGTTTGGTGGCGTCTTTCAAAGCTTTAGACGAATATTTTTGGAAAGGATTTTCATATTGGTGATCACGGTTCAAGGTGAGTGGAATGTCTTGTTTGACCTATGAATTTAGTTGTGTTTGTGACATGATACATTTGAGTTCTTGGAATTTCTACCATGTTAAAACCGAATTTAGGGGATGAAAACCAAAATTGAGATGTTCTTTCATGTAAACCGAATTCTTGATAAATTGTTCATGACAACCGAAATTTGGTATTATTTATGAAAAACCGAATTCTTGATAATTTTCATGATAATCTGAAATCTTGATATTATTTATGATAAATTATTCATGACAACCGAAATTTGGTATTATTTATGAAAAACCGAAATTAACATGTTTACATGAGGATTATAAAGACAATTACATGTTATAGTTTTATGTTGATGTTGTGGAATTTAGGTAGTTTTAAATTAGTGAATTTTGAGCATGACATTCTTGTTAACTAGAGTTTAAATTTTAAATAGATGACATGTTGTAAAACCGTGGGTTATATGTGTTGTAATGATTTTTGGATGTGTGTTAATTACAATCCATGACTGTTTATTTAGGTGTGTAGCATGTTATTTAATTTAGGTGTGTAGCCTGTTATTTAATGGTTTGAGAAATTTGGGTGATAACATAGCAAGGTTTGACTAAACTAATCAGCATGAAATCTAAGGACTACACTATATTATGTGACATTCGAATATGAAATATTATGTGTTATGTTATGTGATTTTCGAATAGTATGGGTTATGTGAATTTTGAACAATATGTGTTATGTGATGGATTATGTGAATTTTGAATATTATGTGTTATGTGTTGGTTAGGACTATGGCTAAGTGTAACCGTGTACTCATAGGATAGTCCTTATGTGATATGTTAAGGGTTTGAATTTCAGCCCTGTATTTGATATGTGAGGAGGTTGATGTTCAGCCTGCCTATTATGATTATTGTGATGGGGGTTGATGTTCAGCCTGCCCGATATGATTTTTGTGATGACTATCCTAGAGTCTAGTTGACACTTAGGAGTCCACCTTTATGAAATATGATATAAGATGTGTTTGTTGTCCAGTAGGAACCTTTTGGGAGAACGAGTTTTGACGCAAAGTGCCATGTCTTGGTCGGACAGGGGCCACCTCTTGATGTCATCACTCTCTTTTTGTGATATGGGGTGTCGTAGAGCAAAGTGCCACGTCGTGACCCGGCGGGGGCCACCTCTTGAATCTACACACAAGCCATCGATGTGTTTATGGGGTGTTTTAGAGCAAAGTGCCACGTCGTGACCTGGCGGGGGCCACCTCTTGATTCTACTCACTGTCCATGTTTATGTGTTGCACGAGATTTTGCCGCTCCCAGTGCTTAGGCCAAAGCCGGGTTAGACCATATTGGTCACTACTGAATATGCTGGACAACTAGGTTAACTAAGTATTGATGTGTTTAGTTGGTTTAGAGTATAACTCTAGAACCTGAGTTTGTTTAGAACCTGAGTTTGTTATATGTTGGTGTGTACATCTGGCTGTTTATATGACTTCTGTATTTAATCTTGTTGTATATTGACATAATGTTCTGTTAAAGATTTTTAAAATAATCTGCCTATATTTTTGAGTGTATGTTATGGATGGTCGATTTAGACTATCCACTCACTGGGCTGTGTAGCTCACCCCTCACTATTTTCAGGCATAGAGCAGGGGCGCATTTCTTGAGTTAGCATTGGCGTGGACATTATGCTAGTTTGCTGTGATTATATTTAAGAACTTTTGTGCTTAAATATGAGGCCGGTTGTGGCCGAACTATATGAGTTATACGAACTATATGAATGATGTGAACTATGTGAATTTGTGTGAACCACGTGAACTATGTGAAATTTGTGTTGCCAGATTGTGGCAGTTAAATGAGTTTGATTTTTGTGTCACCGCGGGCCTCAGCCTGGTTTCGGTGTTTGGTATGAGTTTATAAAATCGACTTTGTGGCTTTGCTTTGAATTTCGAATCGAATTGTATTTATGCCATCGGATTTGATATAACTGTTGCCTTGCATATGTCTAGTGCAAGGATTGCGTGGTGGCAGGTACCCTTATGTGATTTATGAGATTTGTGTTTTGCGGATATTTATGTATGGGTTTGTGGAAATTTTCAGATCGTGTTTACTTGAACTCGATTTTACCTAGCATATGAATCGATCTTATATGAAACATCCTGTATCATTCATGAACTGTGCCATTTGTTTGGGGTTAAGATAACGGGATGTTACAGCAGCAACCCGTGCCCCGTTTCCAACGCGTAGGTCCACCTCATGCTGTCCCACCTGTCTTCTTCTCTTGAGTTCCTGTACATTTGAACAAATGTGAACTCCACATGCAGTGTCCAACACCCATGAAATAGAAGAAGAGGATATCATGACCTCAGTCACAAATATACCTGAGCCAGAAGCGATGCTTCCCCTCTTGTCTCCTTGGAGCGCTTTACAGTCCTTTTTTCCAGTGACCCAGCTGGCCACAGTAGAAACACCTGTATTCCTTTGACCGCTTAACCTTCTGTTTCAGAGCCTTGTTGTAGTTCTTGACTGGGGCTTTGCCCTTCTTCCCCTTCTTCTTGTTCCTGGAAGGAACCATTAAGACAGAGGTTGAAGGCTTTCCCTTCAGAGTTTCCTCAGTAGTCAAGAGCATATTGAGCAGCTCTGCCGGAGTACAATCGATTTTGTTCATATTAAAGTTAATAATGAATGCATCGAAAGAAGGCGGGAGAGACTGCAGAATAATGTCTACAGCAAGCTCCTGATTGATGGTGTGCCCCAGTTTTTCCAGAGCCTCCTTGTGCCCAATCATCTTGAGTACGTGAGCTCCCACTGGGCTCCCCTCAGCCAGTTTGCTCTGAAAGAAAAGCTTTGTCAGATTATAGCGTTCTGTCCTCGCCTGTGCAGCATACAGCATCTTGAGGTTCGCTATAATCTCTATAGCCGACATATCCTCATGCTGACGCTGCAGCGGTGGCGTCATAGACGCTAGCATCAGGCAAGCGACATCAATGCTATCATTGACGTGCTTTTCATAGGCATCACGAACCGCCCTTGCGGCGTTCGCAGCGGGTTGAGGCGGCACTGCCGTCTCGAGGACATACAGTTTCCTCTCTGCCTTAAGAACGATCTTAAGGTGTCCGAACCAGTCTGAGAAGTTTGGCCCAGCAAACTTCTCCCTTTCCAGTAGGGATCGCACATTGAAGCTCATGGTGTTCGTTGCTACAGGAATCTACAACAATGCAAGAACAGCAAGGTCAGTATCAATGTCTAGAATCAATCCAAGACTTAAGAAAGATTCTTTTCTCACTATTTTATCTGACTGAAAAATCCATTAAAACAGTCCGAAAGAGTAGCACTCTTTTAGTGAGATGGGATCCAGATTTCATACTTGGTCTCCGCGTCCCGCTCAGGCGAGATAAGATGCACAGAGAATACAAGCACTAATTTCTGGTAGGCAGTCCCTGCCAATCGCCAACCCGTGCGATTCCCCTTCATCTGGGCAATCCAGCCGACTGTGCCAACTGAGTTGGTACAACACAATCTCTGACCCCACAGATGGCTGCCTCCATGTGCTACCATATGCGCCACATATGTAGCCTACATGGTCAAGCTGACCCGACCTACTCCCTGGACCACCACGTGCTATGCTGAGCAACGAGAAGCGATAAATCCCTTCTCTGTAACACGCAGGTGAAATCCCGCACCGTCTGAAGATAGATGGACGTGCCCACTGAGTGGGTACAACACGGCTCCAACGATAGTCAGAACAGTGAGGTTTCGCGTCAGAAGGCTTACGAGCTTGATATTTATGCGTTGGATTTTAACGGTCTTTTATCTTCTTACTATCAGGCAAATCCTATGGCTATAGCAGAAGATAAACTCATGCAATTCTAATTATAAAAGCAATAAATAGAAAGCATGCTGATCTTATGTGGTAAAAGCCCATGAACCCTAAGTAAGACCTTAAGTTATCTTAAGTCTTCACTTGCTTCTTGGGTCTTTTGCCTCTCATCTGGTCCAACCCAGGGCCCTAGCGCCAAGAGCAGCTCAGGTGCGCCACCAGCTGAATGCGCTTCATTGCCATGTGTGCATTGAATACTTGTCTGATTAAATTACAATTCAATCTATCTAGACAAGATTGACTCGCAGGTCAATTACATTTTATAAATTAAATACAATGTGATTCGCAGATCACAAATAAATATTAATTTATAACTAACCAGGCTCGCAGGCCCCAGCACAGCACACATTAAAGGGCAACCCACATAAGATGAAATAAACAGGCATATGGCATCAATCAACATGTGATCCATTACAAAGAAAATAAACTTTTGAAAACCCATTGGCATCAATTTTACTTTTCTTATCTGCCCTACAACCTTACAACGGTCCATTGATGGGGATCCACTCATCTTATCTAGTTAGATCCATGCCCTTGCATGCACCAAGTCCTAACTGACTCGAGTTGACCTAATGGTCAACCATGCATGCGCCAAGGGCTGAACAACCTTCAAGAGTTCTGGCAAGCGGGTGTGACCCCGGGCCTAACTCAAGAGTGTTCACTGGTTGTCTCAACCAGACCTCGCTACACGCCTTTGATGCAGTCGACCTATAGCCACCTCGTGCTTGCGCACAGGTGCCATCTGGTCGACCCATCTAGGCTGTCAGATGGTCTGATCAGACTAGTTTGATCTATACTAGTTGATGCTTTCAACCCCATCAACCCGTCTAAGGGTTTACAATAGGTGCATCTTAGATCTAATGGGGCGCGCAAGTGATATTTGTTTTGACAAACACAAACACAATAACAAGCGCCAACTTACATGCGCCAACATAACAAAATATTCTCATGTGAAGTTTCGGCATGCAACTTAGATCTAAGCATACATTTACATGCGCAAACATGGATCACAAAAATATATCAAGCAATCATATTAACATGCTGTAACCGCATGCTCTGATACCAATTGTTGGGTCCCTTTCGAGAGGGAGCGAAACCCTAATAGGTCCCCTTCAAGGGGGAGCGAAAACCCTAAATGGTGGCGCATAAATCTTTGCAAGCGGAAGCAAGGGTTTTCATAGATCTTTCGCAAGAACATATGATCAACTTGATGAAGTTTAGATCCATACCATAGCCATGAAGAAGATGGCGACTTGGAAGCGAGAGAACAAGAGAGGTCTCCTCCAAATTGTCGCACACAAAAGGATTGATGACTTGCTCCTTGGATGCTCCTTGTGCTAGCAAGGATCTCCAAGATGTCCTTGATCGAATGAAGGAAAAAGATGGTGTCTTGCTTGGCCGAACTTCTCGTCGTCAACACCTTCAACCCCTTGCGTCTCGTCGAGCGAGAGAAGCCGAATGTTGAATGAGGCGTTAAACCACACAATGAACGTGGAGACGTTTTTTCATTTTTGGACTTTCCAAAAATAGCAACCGAAACCGTTGAAGCGTTTTGCGTTCACATCAAGTGAACCAACCGATCATCCCACTCCATGTGGACCATGCGCTCACACTTGAGCCGGTTCACATGTCAATGGTTCATTGGTCAAACCAAATCAGCCCAAGCAATAGTCTAGACATTATCAAACCCAATGGTTCAATGATCTAACCGTCCATCCCTCGATGCTCTTGATCTCACCGATCTAGCATCAATACTCTCGATCGAAGCTTACCGATCTCAAGCCCTAATCAATCAAACATGATCAGACTAGATCTCACTTACAATCAGAGTTTAAACTCCTTTAAACTGAACCAAAACAAATCAGTCCACACGATCTGACTTAAGTAAGTCATATCATCAAATTGTGCTACCCTGAGGGTTTCCTTTAAATGTCGGTAACGATGACTTGCGTCATCACGATCAGTGAGGGGTATCTAGCAACACATCACTGTCTCCCGATATAAAGAAAAGAGTCTTCCAAGACTACACCCAAACCACAGCACAAGTGTGAATCAAACTCACAAGGCATACATGTTTCCTTTGCCACTGGATGTCCTTATTGGACAAGCGTGTCAAGCCTGTATCTCCAATATGATGAGCATGATTAGATCAGATGAACATAGTCACCTGGGTATGGCCATACACTTTCTCAATCATCTCATAGGGGGGCCCCATTAGAACATCACACTCCTTAAACAAGGAGACGGCAATCCTTTATCTATCACTAGTGCCCTAACCTGACTCAAGCTCACCATCCAAGATAGTCTATAATCATTTTATTTCAAATGATATTGAACTACCTCAAAACAATGACAATCATCATTTAGAAACACAAGTGATCTCAAGTCAAAGGACATGTGCCACTTGCAGCATTCAAGGATTATTCACATTGTGACAAACAATTGAATATCCTAGTAGGGTCTGTCCAGTACATCCAATGTACCCATGAGTCTACATCTTATTCCATGCTCGAAGCATCCTATAAGATTAGAACACATATTAGTCTTAACCATATCAAGGCTGTCTCATGTTCACCAAGATATCTCGACTAAGGACATATAGCATGTCAACCTAGCTGAACAGCTTTGAGACATTATTCAGAAGTACACTTATTACAGCAGACAAGGTAACAAACTGAATAACAACCATTGCCTTTATAAACATAAAAGTTTATTACACAATACCGATACAATCCCAAGGCCTCAAACATTAGCCTTAAGGGCATACCCCAACAGGGAGCAGCTATCAAATTCCTTCCTGACAAAATATTTCCCTCCAGGCAAAACAATCCAGTTGAGAAATCAAATTACAAACATTCAACAAAGAGATTGGGAGTCATTCAGTGAGGCCTGGGAGAGATTCAACAAATTGCAGCGGAAGTGTCCTCACCATGGCATTGAAGATTGGAGTTTATTGCAAACTTTTTACTATGCTTTATCAAATAATACCAAATTAACTGTGGATGCTGCTGCAGGTGGAGCTCTTATGAGCAAAACACCTGATGATGCCTTCAAATTACTAGAAGAGATAGCACTGAATCACAATCAATGGAATACCGAAAGAGGAGTACTTTACAAGCCTTCTCAAGGTAAGGGTGATGGTGATGAATGACGATCCTTAGTAGAGAAGGTAGACTTTTTGTGCAGTAAGTTTAATTCTGTGCAAACTGCTTCTGTTTCTGCTATCACTTGTGAAATTTGTGGCAATGATGGTCATACTGCTGAATATTATAGAATAGTTGTGGATCAGGGTAATGAGCATGTGAATGCCATAGGGAATTATAATCAAAGTGGACCTAATAATCCCTATTCTAGTACATATAACCCTGGATGGAGAAATCACCCCAATCTTTCATGGAAAAACAATAACAATGTAGGGGGAAACGTTGAAAACAAAGGATATCAAAGACCAAACCAGAATCAAAATCAAAATCAGAATTCAAATATAGAATCCATGTTTGAAAAAATAATGGCCAGTCAAAATCAGTTTATGGTAAGTCAAGATAGAAAAATTGGAGAGTTTATGTCTAAGCAAGACCAACTCATGTCAAATCAAAATAGACAAATTGAAGAATTTAAGAAACGTTTTCATCATATCAACTCCAGATTGGAAAGAGTAGAAGCCCACAACAAAATTCTTGAAAATTAGATTGCCCAACATGCTAGTGTACCTTATAGACCCCCTGAGAAATTGCCTACAAAACCTGAGATAAACCCTAGGGAGCACTGTAATGCCATCATGACTAGAAGTGGGAAACAACTAGGAGAACCTAGAGGGAGGTTTGAAAACACTTAAAAAGGGCTTAATGATAATGAAGAGGAATTAGAGTTAGGAGAATCTTTTTCACATGAGGAACCCCAAACTTGTTTACCACCTCAAAAGGGTGACAAACCTAAAGGAGATGAATCATGTGAAAAAGACAATCCTAAACCTAATTTGCCTGCTCCTTGCCAGCCACCTATATCCTTTCCTCAAAGGTTAGTTCATAATAAATTAGACAAAAAGTTTGGCAAATTCCTTGAAATCCTGAAAAAGCTATATGTTAACATTCCATTTACTGAAGCTATTACTGAAATGGCATCTTATGCAAAATTTTTAAAGAAGATTTTGTCTAACAAAAGGAAATTAGATGATTATGGTACTTGCATGGTTACTCTAACTGAAGATTGTAGTGCAGTCATTCAAAATAAACTACCACCTAAACTGAAGGATCCATGTAGTTTTTCTATACCATGTTCTATAGGCACTATGGCTTTTGACCGAGCCTTATGTGACTTAGGTACAAGTGTTAGTCTAATGCCTCTTTCCACTTACAGGAAACTGAATCTTGGAGAGCTAAAGCCTACATCTATATCCTTGTAGCTTGCAGGCTCATCGGTAAAGTATCCTGTAGGTATTTTGGAAAATGTGCCAATGAAGATAGGTGAGCTTTTCATACCCGCTGATTTTGTAGTTAGACATGGAGGAAGATTCTAGAAATCCTATAATTCTTGGGAGACCACTATTGGCCACTGCTAAGGCAAACATAGATGTGAAAGAAGGAAAGATTACTTTTGATATTTGTGACAACAAGATTGAATTTAATCTTAATGATTCATTGAATAAACTTTCATACTCAGGATCTTGTTGTAGTGTTGAAATATTTAATGATGATACTTATGATGTTTCAAGCTTATTTGATGAACCCTCAAATTCTGAAATTAACAATTCTTCTGAGGATGTTGATAAAGGGATGCAGGAGAAGAAGAACAAAAATTATAGGAGAAGGAGAAAAAGGAGAAGAAGATCTATTTTATTTGACAAAGGAAAAAAGATTTGGAATAAAATTGGAAAGTGTTTCAAGGCTGAGCCTTATGTGGCTCAATGTGATGCCCAAACAAAAGAAAAATCAGAAGGGCAATAGAGGAATTCACGATCACACCCGAGTGTTAAAGGGTCAAGCTAATGACCTTTAAATTTGCGCTTATTGGGAGGCAACCCAAGCTTTCTAACTTTAGTTTTGCTTTCTTTTATTTGCTTTATTTTAATTTTATTTTAGGACTAATTTTTAAAATTTTTTTTCTGCAGGAATGAAGATTTGGCATGAAATTACAGCACTACCGTAATATCCTTTACGGTACCGTAATACCGGTTATTTTTACCCAGAGAGTTTTAACCCGTTATGGTACCACCGTAAATTCCTTTATGGTACCTTATTTTGTGACAAAATCTTCCTGAGAGTTTTTCGTTTTACGGCAGTACTGTAAACTTGTTTATGGTACCATAATTTTTGAATTTTTGAATTTTGAATTTTTTGAAATTTTTATTATTTTCCATTAAAAAAAAAATTTCTGATCGATTTTACGGCACCACCGTAATATTCTTTACAGTACCATAACCGCTGCTGCTTTTTGACCTGAAAGTTTTTAACATTACGGCACCGCCGTAAACTCCTTTACGGCCATAATTACATCTGGCAAACGCGATAAAGGTGCCATAACACCATTTCTTCCGCTGCCGTTTTCGTGTCTTCTCACTCGCTCGTGCACCAATCTGGGAGTTCCGACCTTCCCCTACCTTCGGAAGACTCAGGCGACCCTTTCTGTCCGGTTATCACCGCCGATTTGGTAACCTTTCATCCGATTTCACTATTTTGGTGAGTTTTAACCTAACTTCCACCCCCTTTGCTCATGTGCTTCTATTTCTCAACCAATTTTGGGGCTTTTTGTTTCTATCTGCTCGTGATAAGATAGGCTTTCGATTCTTTCTTGTTTCAAGAAATTTGGACAAATTTCTAGGGAGATCTGTGCTGAAACGTGATGAACGAGTTTAGGTTTTACTGTTCACCGTCGCCCTTTTCGATTTTTCATTGATTTCTGAGTCTAAGCATGATTTGAAGTTGACATCTTACTTGATTAATGTTGTTGATGACAATTGAGAGTGTCATCCCTATTTATTTTGCTATATTTATGTTGAATCTTAGTTGCAGCTTGTGATTGTAACAATGCCACCAAGAACCAAAGGACTTGCAGCCAAGAGAAAAGGAAAGGCACCAGCTGAACCTTCCTTTCCACCCAACCCACATGGAATTTTGTTCAGAAATGAAATTCAAGCTGCAATATATAATCAGCTAGTTGAGAGAAGAGTAATTGCCACCAAGTATGCTGATAAGAGGACATTGGAGACATTAGGTTTGCATGAAGATGTCATGTGGATGTTTGAGCAAATCAAAGCCCAGAGATTCTTCCAAATGACACCACAAACATATCTACCATTGGTGCTTGAATTTCTGAGTAGTTTTGATATGCAACTGTATGAGTATGGTGAAAGACATGCAAATGGTTATATCACCTTCCGCATAGCTAATGTAGAGAG
Source organism: Costus lasius (assembly GCA_027563935.2). Classification (NCBI taxonomy): domain Eukaryota; kingdom Viridiplantae; phylum Streptophyta; class Magnoliopsida; order Zingiberales; family Costaceae; genus Costus; species Costus lasius. Next base: position 63,189,645 of record CM050447.1, read on the forward strand.
GCAGCTATCCATGCAAGACTTGAGAACCATCTTCCACTTTGGCACAGGAGGCCGCACATCAGTTTCAGTGGGGTATGCTGAGGATGTGTTTTGGAACCAAATCACTGAAGAGACCCACTTTTCAGCACTTACTGCTAGAGCTTCAAAGATTTCCAATCCTTGCATCAAGTATGTTCACAGAGTTTTGGCCCACACTGCCTTTGGTAGAGGTGACAGTGATGGGATGGTGAGGCAAGCTGAGTTGTTTTTTTTATGGAGTATGCTATTTGAATATCCCTTGGATGTAGCTTCTTCTTCGTGAAACACTTGGAAAAAGTTTCTAGGGCAAAGAAAGGAGCTATTGTGATAGGTGGTTTCATTACACCTATAGCCCTGTACTTGAGAGTTGAGCCCTATGGGACAGAGATTGCAAGAGGGAGTCCAAGACTTGACTTAGAGTCTTGTGTTGCAATGAAAATGGTGATAAGAGAAGGAGATGGTTTTTCACTGATTCTTGGACCAAGAGGACATAAGTTACCACTTCCATGCACTGAGAAAACCACAGTTAGAAACTAGGAGAACTGGAGGTTGGTTCCAGAAGATGCTAACATCGCTATACCACCCCCACTTAGTACCATACCACCGCCACCTTGGGGTAGTAGTGATGACCCTTTTGGGATGGGCATGGAGCAGCCATCTGCAGCTATAGATTCTTCCACACAACCAGACTCAGGTAGCAGATTCTCCAGTGCCTTCGATCCCGGATTTAGATATCTCTCCACTCAGATGTATCGACAGGAGCAGAGGATGGAGAGAGTGATGAACACAATGAGTGACATAAGAGGCTCCGTGAGCCAGATGTCTGATTCTATGCATCACATGCATAAAGACATTGAAAATCTAAGTACCTATATGGAGGAGATGGGAAACTTCTTGTATGAACGTTTTGATTTTCAGGATCCCGGGAGGAGTGGAGAATATGGAGGACACCAGAGAACACCACCTATCGTTCCTATGGACACCGCAGCGCAGAGCACCGAAGAGATAGGATCTGATGGCGGTGAAGATTGGTAGAGTCTTGTGAGTATCTCTTCTCCCTTTCATCTTTTGTCTTTCACTTTCTATATCTTATTGATATTCTATGTGTTGAAGGGAAGGATGCTTCTTCTGCATATCTGTGTCCGCCGTCACTACTACTCTATTTCTCATACTTATCTTTTTGATCTTCGATGGGGTTGTATAATAATATTGATGATTCATCTTCAATATGGTTGTATAATACTCAATGATATTTTGATGATAACCTCTTTAATTTGGTTGTACACACATGATGATATTTTTAATGATGATGAGATGATTTGTGGCTTTGAATCACTTTTGAAATTATTGATGATTGATGTTGTTGAATGAATCCAAAATTGAGACTAGAATAAGGCCTATCATGTCAAATTTATTTCTCTTATACATATCTACTTTTGAAATTCTTCATTGGTTGAGGAGTAGGATTTTAGGTAGATATGTTGTTTGAAAAATTTGATTTAAAAGTGAAACTACTTCTTGAATAAAATCAGCATATGAGTATGAATATTTGAATTGATATTGATTGATTATTCTAATTGAGGTTTTGTTTATTTTACTATTTGTTAGGAAAAAGAATCCAAAATCCACACAAAAATAGTGAGAGACTCCCCTACTTGGCACTGTGTAAAATTGACAGTGGTACCGAACTACATGGGTTGAAGTCTAAAAAGAAATGAGAGGAATCTATTCACATTAACTCCGCTGTCTTTGGTAAAGATTCCCAATACTAAAAAGACATGAGTTCTATTGCACTAACTATGTGGTCAGTGTACTCCGATTTTGCCACCAGAAAAAAGGTGGTAATCGAATTAGAGAATGTGATTGATGCAAAAAGAAACAAAAAGTATGTATCTATGTGGGTACATATCATCCAAAAACAAAAAAAGAAAAAGAAAAATATGAGTGGAAAAAGATTTTGGATATCCTATTCCTGCAAGCAAAAGTATGATAAACCTAAACTGAAAATTGGATAAAATCTTGAGATTGAAATTCTTTCTTTTATGCAAGTTGCGAAGTTTTATTTGACTAAGTTGTGGATCTTGAGAATTGGATTTAGAAGATGATATATCTGTTTTAAAATTTTATAATGCAATTAATGAAGACTTTTCATTGGTGATTGTATGTTAGAAATTTATTTTCCATGAGAAACTCTATGCCTATAATCAATTTTTGAATTTTCTTGGTTTTTGCTTGAGGTCAAGCAAAGTTTGAGCCTTATGTGTTTGATGACACCGAAATTCATCGTGATTTCTATGCCATTTTATTGATATTTATGTGTCATATTCATAGACTTTGCTTGTTTTTATGCCATATTTTTATCAATATCTGCGGAATCTACACTCTTTTCTATTTTTGATGATTTTCAAGCAAAAAGGCATGTTTTCCAGTCGATTTCGAGCAATCCAAGTGCATAATCAAACTCACAACATCAAAAGAATATCTCACGTCAAATTTCAGAAGATTTGGAGCTTCATAGAACATTACGGCACCCCCAATATATGCTTTACAGTACCGTAATTTGGAGGTTTTTTGGACAGAGAATTTCATGTGATACGGCACTACCGTAAACATCTTTACGGTGTCGTATTTCAAGACATTTTTTATCAGAGAAACGATGGAGTTTACGGTACCACCGTAAAGAACTTTACGGTACCGTAAGTCGAGCCAATTTTTAACCAGAAAAATTATTGACATTACGGCACTACCGTAAGGAACTTTACGGTACCATAATTCCAAAAGAATTTTGAACCGAGGACTCACTGTCCAGATTACGGCACTGCCGTAAATACCATTACGGCCGTAATTATAACCCAGCTCGCGATTTTCCAGGTCAACTCCGAAGCCCAATTTTTGCGCGGTTGATTGCGGATGATCCAGGCCCTTAAATTCAAATCTGTAAGAAGGAGAAAGGGAGCCATTGACGAGACAAAGTGAAGCACACCAAAAGCCCTAATTTTCGTCCACCGGAGAGAGAGAAATTGCCTCACACACATCCGCCTTAGGGTTCGCCGCCGGGAAGCCTCCAGTGCATCTCCGGCCGTGCCTTTTGAGTGGAAGCTACGCATAGAGGAGGAGGAGGTGCACCTAAAGTTTCAACATGATCGGAGATCAGACGGAGGAGAAATCACCACAAAACCGAGCGCCGTCGCTGTTGCGCTAAGATTACGGCCGTAAACGTTGTTACAGCCGTACCGTAATTCTTCCTTCTTCTCTGCTTTCGATTTCCTTCAACATGAATTAATGTAATCTTCCTCCCATGCAAGCTTAAACCTCTTTTGGGACATGGGGGAGTAATTCACTCGGTTTTTAATGACTAGATGACTATTTTTCCATTATTCTGTCACGTTTAATCTTAGCATGATAATTTTACTCATGTGATGTTTATTCTTAGACTCTGCTTAGATGTATATTATTATTTTTGTTTTAGAATTTTCGCTATTGACTAAAAAGTAAGTGCTTGAGAATTTGGAACCCTAGAATTGCATGATAGGAACCCCTTTTAGGTTAGCTCTTACTTGTTTAATTCTAGTAATCTTATTGCCATGATAATAACATAAATCTAGGATTGAGTCTAAGTATCTCAAACGTGGTGATCTTGTGCGAAAGTAAAGATCGGAACGTTGGAGAGCCTTGAGTAAAACTAGTGTTGAGATTCAGATGCACGAGAGTGATCCTTGAATTTCCACTAGAGATTTTCAACCTAGAATTCGGATGCACGAAAGTGATCCTTGAGTTTTTAGTTTGATGATTTACTTATCTTTAGCTTGGGATAAATCTTGCGCGAGAGCGATGATTGATCTCTGCATGGTTGTCTGCATGAAAGTGAGACAACCCTTTTATTAAAGTAAATTACATCTTTATCATGTTGACATTAAACTGACACAATCACTATTCATGTCTAGTCATAGAAATTAGAGTAAATGAAACCCTAGTCCCAGCCTCTCTCTCTGATAACTCTGTTTCAGTGCTTTGGTCTTCATTTGCTAGTTTGCACTCTTTCGATTTCCTAGATAGTGAAAAATCAATTATTCGGTACTCAGCAGCATAGGTCCCTGTGGATTCGATACTTTCTTTATTACTTCGAGTATCCGTACACTTGCGGACACAACAAAGAACACGGCGGAAAGAGGAGTTCGAGGTGATTTTCGGAGATCTGATCATCAGAACGCTTCGATTCTTCAGGACTTGTTTTGGTTTATCTTCTCCTATCCCTTAGAAACTCTTCCTTGTGATTTTCCCATGTTAAAAGAGAGATTTTTGAGCATTTCAATGAGGATTGTAGCGTAAATCCTATTTCGGGGCTTGGTTGAAGCCCGTTGACGATTCTTGATTGCGAAACATGTTTTAATTCTTTTATTTGGATTGCATTGTGAGAATATTTTACTTTGATGTTCTTATCTCTTGATTTTTTCCTTTGCCGAGTATTATCATGTGTTAGCCGTTACGATTCATGCCGAGAGGAGGATCGTAAAGGTGGAATCTATTAGTAAAACTTGTGAGACCTCGACACGAGAGTGCTTGGTCTTCGCTTGAAGGTTTCATAATCTTCCACTGAACTCATTGGGTTCGTCTAAAATGATCCACCACGAGAGTAGGAGATCGTCTTAGTTGAGCACCGGGGTGTACACTCGAGAGAGGGCACCTTGTACCCTTGGGATAGATTCCTTGTGCAAGATCATTAATCCAAATAGCTGATATCTTTAAGCGTGATTAAGATCGTCTTCGTGGTGGAAATTGTAGCCATGATATCTCTCTCATATTTACTCTCTACCGACATAGTTGTGATTGCTTGTTTTTGATTTTAGTTCTCAAAACGCTGTTTCGATTTGCCTAGCTATTAAAACTTGGATTTTCTAGTACTCAACCTTGTTCCCTGTGGGATTCGACATCTTTTATATTACTTCGACATAACCGTGCACTTGCGAGTCATGTCAAGTTTTTGGCACCGTTGTCGGGGAATAACAGTTGATATTAATATATTTCTGAGAATTGGTAGACTAGGTTTTAGTTAGTTTTTCTTTATTGCACTGCTATTTTCTTTTTCTCTACTTGCCCGTTGTCTTAGAACTTTAAAATTTTGACTGGCCCTTTTATGTGAAGAAGTTCTAAGGCAGGTACATTCTTTGACATTGATCCAGAGATCGAGCGCACCTTCAGGACAAGAAGGAAGCAAAATCAGATTCAGAAGAAAGAAGTCATGAACCATCCAGGAGGAGAAAATCAGATGGAGCACATTCAGCTTGATGTGAACAATGACCGAGTACCACAACCAATGGGGAACAACTACAACAATAGGACATTGAAAGACTATTCCGCTCCCTGCGCTCATGGTTTTCAATTAGGGACTGCAAGGCCCGCTGTTGAGGCTAATAACTTTGAAATAAAACCCGCTCTTCTTTCTATGGTGCAACAAAACCAATTTGGTGGTTTTCCTCTTGAGGACCCCAACATGCACCTCTCTATTTTTTTTAAATATTGTGATATGCTGAAAATTAACGATGTGTTTGCTGATGCTATCAGGTTGTGATTGTTTCCCTTCTCTTTGAGGGATCCAGTGAGAGCTTGGCTGCACATGCTACCTTCTGCTTCAATAAGAACATGGGCAGACCTTTCTCAAGCCTTTCTCTCCAAGTACTTTCCTCTATCCAAGATGATTCAGTTGCGGAATTAGATAATGAGTTTCATGCAGAAGGATGGAGAATCCTTATACGAAGCTTGAGAGAGGTTTAAAGAGCTCCAAAGGACGTGTCCACATCACAGAATTGAGACTTGGGTCTTAATCCAAACGTTCTATAGCGGTTTGGATTACAACACAAGACTTGCAGTGGATGCTGCAGCAGGAGGCGTCTTGATGAATAGGAGAGTTGAAGATGCAATGAACCTCCTCCAGGACATGGCGATCAACCATCACCAATGGACATCTGAGAGAGGTACTTTTACCAAGAAGTCAGGTAAGTATGACCTAGACTCTTTGACTGCTCTTACGGCTAAGGTGGATAATCTGACTAGAAAGATTGATTCTTAGTCTATTAATTCAATGGATATTAACGCTATTTCTTATGAGGTCTGTGGAGTTGTAGGTCATGCAGGGGCAGATTGTCATGCAGGAGACGAATAGATAGCTGCAGTTCACTCTGAGCAATTGAATGCTGTTGGAAATTTCAATCCCAACAATAATCTATACTCCAGCACATTCAATCCTGGATGGCGCAACCACCCAAATTTCTCATACCGAACAACTCAATCAATGCAGCCTAGACAAGTTCCACCACAGCAAGCCTCGCCCCAACAAGGAAATTTCAGGCAGCCCCAACAGAACAATTTCAGACCACTAGGATTTCAGGCTAGGAACTACAATGCGCCACCACCACAGTCAAGGCAGAACAATGATTCACAGTTGAGCAAGCAACTTGAAGGATTGACAGACATGATGAAACTTATGATGACAAGAATGGACTCCCTGGAGACACATAATAAGATGCTGGAGAGTCAGCTAGCCTAGCAAGCTAGCTCATCTTCCAGAGCACCAGGCAAGCTACCATCCCAGCCAGAAGTAAACCCGATGGAGCATTGCAATGCAATTTTCACTCAGAGCGGCAAGCAACTTGAGGATCCAAAGATGCCGACCGATGACAGAATAGATAAGTTGGCTACCGAACCTGTGGTACCACAGTCAGATGCAACACCGGTGGCACTTGAACCAGTTGAAGAGGAGCGGCCCTATGTGGGACCGCCTGCATATAAGCCACCGATTCCTTTTCCACAGAGGCTTGTCAAGGCTAAATTGGACAAGCAGTTCGGTAAGTTTTTAGAAGTATTGAAGAAACTTTATATTAACATCCCTTTCATTGATGCTCTTTCTCAGATGCCGACTTATGCAAAATTCCTGAAAGACATCTAATCAAACAAGAGGAAGCTAGAGGATCAAGGGACCGTTGCACTTACTGAGGAGTGCAGCGCCAACATTCAGAATAAGCTCCCTCAGAAGCTTAAGGATCCAGGCAGTTTCTCAATACCCTGCTAGATTGGGGAAATGTCCTTTCAGAGAGCTTTGTGCGATCTAGCAGTAAGCGTTAGCCTAATGCCATTGTCACTTTGTAAAAGGCTATACTTAGGGGATTTATAACCAACTAACATTTCTATACAGCTTGCAGACATATCAGTGCGTCAACCAGTTGGTATTTTTGAGGACGTACCTGTTAAAATAGGAGATTATTTTATTCCTGCTGACTTTGTTATTTTGGAGATTGATGAGGATGACAGGCTCCCTATCATTCTAGAGAGACCTTTTCTTGCTACTGCAGGCGTTGTCATGGATGTCAAGCATGGGAAATTGTCCTTGAACATCTGTGGCAACGTTATTCAATTTGATCTAACTAACACCTTGAAAAAACCTTCTCTTGCAGGTACATGTTGCAGCGTAGACATTGTGAAAAAAGCCACACAGCATGTTGAGCCCTATAGAAAAGAAGTGGACCCCTTGGAACTTAACCTAATAAACTGTATCAAGAACGCTAGTAGAAATGAGAATGCCAAGATCTATAAAGCACGCACAAAGTTCTGGCATGACAAGCGCATAGTGAAGAAAGAATTTCGTGAAGGGGATAAAGTACTTTTGTTCAATTCAAGACTTTGGCTATTTCCAGGAAAGCTCCATACGAGATGGTCCGATCCTTTTATAGTTCATAAAGTTCAACCATACAATTTGGACAGAACGAACTGGAAGTTTCACAGTTAACGGGCACTGTCTCAAGCACTACTTCGAAGATGAGCGGGTCGAAAGAGAGGAAGTTCTTGCTCTTTCGGACCCCACAAATTTGCAACTCTAAAAACTCTCATGGCCGAGCTACCGACCTTAAACTAGCGCTCTTGGGAGGCAACCCAAGTTTTTTTTTATTGATTTTTAGTTTTCATGCATTGATTTGGACGTTGTTTTACACTATCGATTTATTTTTCATTTAATTTTTGGTTTTCAAGAGGGGATTGTTACTAATTTGATGTCTCTTTATGTTGTAGGAGGAATTTTTTTAGATTTTTTCAGGATTTTTTGAGTTGATCAGTACACATCACGGCCTAGTGAACCCCATGGGGTTCACCCGTGAAGTGCACTATACCAGAGCGTCTGGGATTGTTATCAGTGTGTTTCACAGGCAGGTGAACCCCGGGCGGGTTCACCAGTATTTCTGTCTGTATAGGAACCCTCCAGTGAACTTCACAGGCAGGAGAACCCCATGGGGTTCACCATCTTTTCTGAACACCAGACGACTTCCAGAACACTTCACGGGCTGGTGAACCCCAGTGGGTTCACCCGTGCTTCTGTAGCTACAGCCCTAGACTAGTAAACTTCACAGCCAGGTGAACCGGGGTGGGTTCACCCGTATTTCATCACGCTTTCACCCGAAATTAGGGCACCGCGCACGAGTTCCTCCGCCGCTACCCGATCTCGCCGACTTCTCCGCCGATCACGCCGCCAGATAACCCTATCAATCCGCAAAGGAAGTGCTCAAGGTTTCGATCCAGGTTTCCCCTTTGTTCAGACGTATTTCCTCTTCAATCGATTCCAGATTCTGGACTTCTGTGTCGCCTGCTCTCCGAGTTCCTTTTTCAGCCGATCCGCCGCCGCCTTCGTGTTTCCTTGTACTTTCGGCAGGATCTTCTCAACTCCAAGTTCACTTGCCACTTCCTACCTTCTCTAGCCACCATGCCTCCGCGAACAAAGGCCATGCCTTCCAAGAGGACCACGCGACCGACGCAAACCTTCTCCGACTTGTCCGCCACCGATGACGACGAGTATGAGCCATCGTAGACTCCTGCATCCTTCCGGTCATCTACAACCACACTAGGTTCTTCATCGTCGCATCATAGATGCACACCTGCTAGCCGACAAAAACGGCCCGACAGAAACCCTAAATACGACATAGAACTCGCGTGTCGGAAAGCAGATTACGGCAGTGTATTGTATTACGGTACTGCCGTAAAATCACGAAAGCTCTCGGCTCGAAAGTGGTTCAAAAATACGGTACCATAAAATCCTTTACGGCACCGCCGTAAAATCTCGGAACCTTTTTGTTCAAAAACGACGCGGAATTACGGTACCGTAAAACAGCTTACGGTACCTACCGTAACACTCAAAAAGCAAAATTTTTAATTAATTTTTTTTTTCAAAAATTGAAAATTCAGAAAATCGAAAAATAAAATTTCGTCGAAAATACGGTACCGTAAAATACCTTACGGCGGTACCGTAATTTCGCGGTAACTTTCTGATCGAAAGGGGCTGGAAATACGGTACCGTAAAATACCTTACGGTAGTGCCGTAATTTGCTCCAAATCATAATTTACCTACAAAAATAAAAGAAAAATTAGTATCGAGCTCAAATTAAGTTAAAGAAAACAAAATAGAGGTTAGAAAGCTTGGGTTGCCTCCCAAGAAGCGCTAATTTAAAGGTCATTAGCTTGACCCTTTAACACTTGAGTTTGATCGTGAATTCCTAGATTTCCACTCTGATTTTTCAACATAAGGCTCAATCTTGAAACAGTATCCAAATTTGCTCAGAATCCTTTCTATTTTGTCAATCAATCTAGAGCTTTCTCTTCTTTTCTTCCTCCTTGTCTTTTTCTTTTTCTGCAATTTCTCATCAATACCCTTAAAAAGATTGTCAGATTCATTATTTGAGGTTTCATCAAACAAACTTGAAACATCATAAATTTTATCATTAAATATTTTAACACTACAACAAGATCCTGAATATGAAAGTTTGTTCAATGAATCATTAAGATTAAATTCAATCTTGTTATCACATATATCAAAAGTAATCTTTCCCTCATTCACATCTATATTTGCCTTAGCAGTGGCCAATAATGGTCTACCAAGAATTATAGGATTTCTAGAATTTTCCTCCATGTCTAACACTACAAAATCTGCAGGAATGAAAAACTTACCAATTTGTACAGGAACATTATCTAAAATACCTACAGGTTACTTTACCGATGAGTCTGCGAGCTGTAAGGTTATGGATGTATGCTTTAGCTCTCCAAGATTTAGTTTCCTGTAAGTAGAAAGAGGCATTAGACACACACTGGCACCTAGGTCACATAAGGCTCGGTCAAAAGCCATAGTGCCTATTGAACAAGGTATAGAAAAACTACCTAGATCCTTCAGTTTAGGTGGCAGTTTGTTCTGTATGATAGCACTACAATCTTCAATTAAAGTAATAGTGCATGTGCCATAATCATCTAGTTTCCTTTTACTAGACAAAATTTCCTTTAAAAACTTGGCATAAGATGGCATTTCAGTAATAGCTTCAGTAAATGGAATGTTAACATATAGCTTTTTCAGGGTTTAAGGAATTTGCTAAACTTTTTGTCTAATTTATTCTGAACTAACCTTTGAGGAAAGGGTATAGGTGGCTGGTAAGGAGTAGGCAAATTAGGTTTAGGATTATCTTTTTCACATGATTCATCTCCTTTAGGTTTATCACCCTTTTGAGATGGTAAACAAGTTTGGGGTTCCTCATGTGAAGAGGATTCTCCTAACTCTAATTCCTCTTCATTATCATCAAACCTTTTTTCAGTGTTTTCAAACCTCCCTCTAGGTTCTCCTAGTTGTTTCCCACTTCTAGTCATGATGGCATTACAGTGCTCCCTAGGGTTTATCTCAGGTTTTGCAGGCAATTTCCCAGGGGGTCTGTAAGGTACACTAGCATGTTGGGCAATCTGATTTTCAAGAATTTTGTTGTGGGCTTCTACTCTTTCCAATCTGGAGTTGATTTGATGAAAACTTTCCTTAAATTCTTCAATTAGTCTATTTTGATTTGACATAAGTTGGTATTGCTTAGACATAAACTCTCCAATTTTTCTATCTTGACTTAACATAAATTGATTTTGACTAGCCATTATTTTTTCAAACATGGATTCTATATTTGAATTCTAATTTTGATTTTGGTTCTAGTTTGGTCTTTGATATCCTTTGTTTTCAGTGCTTCCCCCTACTTTGTTATTGTTTTTCCATGAAAGGTTGGGGTGATTTCTCCATCCAGGGTTATATGTACTAGAATAGGGATCATTAGGTCTACTTTGATTATAATTCCCTATGGCATTCACATGTTCATTACCCTGATCAACAACTATTCTACAATATTCAGCAGAATGACCATCATTGCCACAAATTTCACAAGTGATAGAGGAAACAGATGCAGTTTGCATAGAATTAAACTTACTGCACAAAAAGTCTACCTTCTCTGCTAAGGATCGCCATCCATCACTTTCACCCGTACCTTGAGAAGGCTTGTAAAGTACTCCTCTCTCGGCAGTCGATTGATTGTGATTCAGTGCCATCTCTTCTAGTAATCTGAAGGCATCATCAGGTGTTTTGCTCATAAGAGCTCCACCTGCAGCAGCATCCACAGTTAATTTGGTATTATTTGATAAAGCATAGTAAAAAGTTTGCAATAAACTCCAATCTTCAATGCCATGGTGAGGACACTTCTGCTGTAATTCATTGAATCTCTCCCATGCCTCACTGAACGATTCCCCACTTCTTTGTTGAAAGTTTGTAATTTGATTCCTCAACTAAAGTGTCTTGCTTGGGGGAAAGTATTTTGTCAAGAAGGAATTTGACAGTTGATTCCAAGTGGTGAAAGTACCGGTTAGTTGTGATTGAAGCCATGTCTTTGCCCGGTCCCTAAGAGAAAAAGGAAAAAGTCTTAATTTCAATGTATCGCTAGAAACACCATTAAATTTAATAGTATTGCATAATTCAAGAAATGAGGCCAAGTGTTGGTTGGGATCCTCTAGTGGAGATCCTCCAAATTGATTTTGTTGAAACATTGAAATAAAAGCAGGCTTAATCTCGAAATTGTTGGCCTCTATTGCTGGTCTAACAACACTAGAATGGATTTCTTGAGGATTAGGGGCTGTATAGTCCCTAAGTGTTCTCTGATTGTTCTGATTGTCTCCCATCTCCAATATTTCTTCTTGTAACTCTGGTTGGGATGTCTCTTGCAATCCTTCTTCTAATCTCAACTTCCTGCGCACTCTTAATGTTTTATTGATTTCAGGATCCAATGGTACAAGTGGTCCTGACCTAAGACTCCTGCGCATACAAAGTAGATAGATCAAGTGATTTCAAGAAAAATAAAAAATAAACAGTAAATAAAAACCTAATCTAGCAATAATCTCAACGTCTCTAATATCGACAAAAACTAAGGTCCCCGGCAACGGCGCCAAAAACTTGTTGTATCCCAACAAGTAGGTAAACTAAACTTATTCTTAAAGTCGCAGCCAAAACCTAAGTATTGGTGCACAGGGACTTGTCACCCCCTGATACGTCTAAAAACTTGTTCGGTTACCACACTTGTCGTTATCTCCGCAAGTACATGGATACTCGAAGTAATAATAAAGATATCGAACCCACAGAGACCTATGTTGTCGAATACCAAATAGTTGATTTTTTACTATCTAGGCAATTCGAAGTAGTGAAAAATAGCAATCGGAAACTAAAACAGAATTATCAGAGAGAAAAGCTGGGACTAGGGTTTCGTTCACTTTAGCTTTTATGACTAGATATGAATAAGGATTTCGTCAGTAAAATTTTATCATGATGAAGATGTAATTTACTTAATAAAAGGATTGTTTCACTTTCGTGCAAACAACCGCATAGGGATTTATCTTCGCTTTCGTGCAAGATTCGTCCCAACGCTGAAGATAAGTAAATCATCAAACAATGAACTCAAGGATCACTTTCGTGCATCCGAATTCTAGGTTGATAACCTCTAGTGGAGTCTCAAGGATCACTTTCGTGCATCCGAGTCTCAACACTAGTTTTACTCATGGATCTCCAATGTTCCGATCATTGCTTTCGCACAAGATCTCCACGTTTGACAAATAGACATCGATCTATAGATTCATGTTATAATCATGGCAATTATTCTACTAGAATAGAACAAATTGGATCTAACCTAAGGAAGGGTTCCTAACATGCAATTCTAGGGTTCCAAATTCTCAAGCAATTACCTTTCAGTCAACAGCGAAAATTCTAAGAACATAATTAGTAACATCGATTTATAGAGAGTCTAAGCACAATTATCACATGAGCAAAATCATCATGGTAAGATTAAACGCAACGAAATATTGAAAAAGTAGTCATCTAGTCATTGGAAATTAAGTGAATTACTCCCCCATGTCCCAAAAGTAGTTTAAGCTATCATTGTGAAGGAATTACAATGAGTCATGGTTTCAGAAGATCAAAAATCAAAGGAAAAGAGAAGTTTAGAAAATACAGCACGACTGTGAAGTATTTCACAGCCGTAATTTGCAAAGAACGTCGATGAACAGTGTTGACGACTTTTTTTCTTTGATTTCTCTTCCAATTGATCTCCTTTCGATCTGAAACTTCTAGTGTGTTGTCTCCTCCTTCAGACAAAGCTTCAGTAGAAAAATCACGGCCGGAGATCGTCTAGATCGAGCGTGGCGACGAAACCCTAGGCGGCGGCATGAATCGCAATTTCTCCCTCGACAGTGGATGAAAATTGGGGCTTCCGTTGTGTCTGTAATCCTCTCATGACGAGCTCCCTTGTTGCTTCTTACGGCATCCAATTTAAAGCTCTGGATGGCTCACAATCGTCTCCACAAGAATCGGGCGTAGGGATTGACCTGGGCGTTGCGTTCAGAACAGGAATTACGGTAGTGTAATAGTTCACGGCACTGCCGTAAAATTGGTCGAGTGTTCTGTTCCTGAAAAGGCTGGAAAGTACGGAACCGTAATTGGGTTTACGGCACTACTGTAAACTCGGCTGAACTCTCTGTTCGGAAGTGACTGGAAAATATGGGCCGTGTAATCTTTTACGGCGGTGCCGTAAAATCGAGCGAAGTTTTTGTTCTGAAGCGCTTTGAAATACTGTACCGTGGTATTGCTTACGGCGGTGCTGTAAAATATGAAAAACTTTTTGTTCAGAAATTCTTCTAAATACGGCAGGGCTTGGATTTTACGGTACTGTCTGAAATTACGGAACCGTAAACTGGATTATGGCACTGCCGTAATTTGCAGACTTGCTCCTTTTTGCGTGAAATTTCTTGGGTGATCTCCTCTTGATGATGGTAATCCTTCTATGTGTTTGATTTTGCTTGAAAATGCTTAAAAATAGTGCCTTTTTACCTAAAAACCATGAAAAACCAAAATAGAAGTAGACTTTACAATATTCGATGAATTTAGCATGAAAACAAGTGAAAGATCTTCAATCTAGCATGAAAAGATATCCAAATTGATACAAAATATACTACATATTTTGGTGTCATCACTCCACAGTTTCCGTGTGGACTCTGGGTACTATTTGGCAAAACAGTTCAGCCACGTCGCCCGTTCTTTGAAGGGGCTGATTGTGATTGGCGGTTTGATCACCCCTTTAGCAGTTTCCTTGGGCGTCATTCCATACGGCACATTAGAGGATACCGGCAACAACAGGCTTGAGATCGAGTCCTGTGTCGCCATGAAGCTGATTATTCGCAAAGGAGACTCTTATTGTATGACGTTCAAAGGGAGCCCATTTTGCCTACCCTTACCGAACCCAGAGTGCACCACTATGCTTGTGCGAGGGAATTGGCATATCTAGCCGACTGAAGATCCATAGCCTAACCCCGTTGACACCGCACCACCTGCACTGGGCTCATTTTCCTTTGGTGGCACTTCACGCTCTGATTCTATGATGTCTGTATTGCAGGAGATTAGAGAGGAGCAACTTCACCAGCGTGAAGTTATAGACCATATGGATACCACCATCTCCTACATTCAGCAGAACTATTCTACTCGATGGGAGTCTATGGAGGCACACATGCAAAGACAGCACAAAATGATGGGATCGGTGTGGGAGAAGCTAACTGCTATGGATGAGCGCCTCGCCTTCATCAATGAGGAAAACATGGCTCACATGGACATCTCTTCTGACGAGGGGGTCGAGCCTGACCACAGCGCACGCGGGAAAAGCAAAAGCTCCCGAGCTTCTGGCTCTCGCTTGCGCAAGCGGAGGTAGCTTCCCATTAACATCATCATCCATTCCTATCACATCATGGTATTGCATAGAGGACTATGCAAACTTTTAGAGTGGGTGAGCTTTCTTTACTCCGGTTCCTTCTTTCTTTCTTCATGTGGCTACGACTTGCTGTGTTTTGGATTGATACTTTTATTCTGTGATGGATATTATGTGGCATTGTATCTTATATGTCATTATATTCGTGGGCCTGGTCCACATCTTCAGGCCCCACCTTGTGACTGTATGACATTACTTTCTTGCTTGTGTCCGTACTCTGTTATGATGATTATGTTTTTTATATATGCTGTGTGAAATTTTTCCATGAGTGTGCATTTGTATGAATTGTCCTATGATAGCTATTTCAAAATGTTGAGTTGAATGCATAATTGGTTAGGAATAATCAAAGATTGTTGATAATACCTCCTTGTTAGAAATCCTTTTTGATCATGTCCATTTATTCTATGATTTTGAAATTTTATGATTTGGATTGGTTTGAGTTGTTCATTAGTGGGTCAAACATTTCTATGATTGTTTAATCAACTCAAGCTTGCAACTTACATGAGAATCGTATTGAGATACATATTCACTTAGTTATTCTTTTAATTCCTTTCAGTTGTTGGGGAGACACTGCATTTGTTAGAAAGGATATGTTATCAACTGCTGAGCATAAAATAAAAAAAATCAAATAAAATCAAAAATAAAAATAAAAATAAATATCGTTCAGCCTTAGATTCCTCTACTTGGCAGTGCGCAAAAGTGGCAGTGGTACCGAAGAAGATGATTTGAAATCTAAGAGATGTGAAATGAAAACAATAAAAAGAGGCTCCTCTACTTGGCATTGCGAAAAATTGGCAATGGTACCTAAGGTTATGATTCGAAGTCTATTGCAATAATCAGTGTATCATACCTTGATGAAACATTTGAGTTAACCCCAATGATTTAACTAAGAAGGATTTGAATTGCATAGTGTTGTGTGTAGGCTTGATTTAATCCTATGTTTGCTGCTTACGAGGTTGTTTGGCATCTAGTTATCGTGGGACCAAACTGTTGAACACTTAAAACAACCATTTACTTGATTTCTTCTGATTAGATATTGGATTGCTATTAAATGTTTTTCTAACTTGGATGTATATCTCGACACCAAAGATTGCTCTTATACCCATCTTGTATTTCATCTTATTTTATTGCTTGAGGACAAGCAAAGATTTAAGTCTAGAGTATTTTGATGCCTTGTATTTTAGTAGTAATTTTCCTTTATATTTCATGTTAAATCTAGGCTTATTTTGATAGTTTTACACTCTTTTAAAGCTTATTTGCTTAAAAGCTTCAGAGTCTTCACTTTTTCGTGCTTTTGTGGAATTTCAGGCAAAATCACCCATTTTTGACATCTTTTGAAGATTATAAGGACATATGGTGATTTCTTATACGAAGACGAAGTTACACGTCAAATTTGGGCTCAAACGGAGTTAGCCTAAAAAATACGGCCTGGTCACGTTCGCGAGCCAGCAGAAACCTCACAGAGAGCTTCATGACTAGGTGAACCCTGCGGGGTTCACTAGTATTCCTTTAGGCCGAAACTACCCAGAGCAAAGCACAACCAGGTGAACCCATCGGGTTTCACTCGTGCTTTCTTCTGCCGAGAACTGCACAGAAGGAATCACGGCCAGGTGAACCCGGCGGGGTTCACCCGTGATTCTGACCCAGGTGACGATAAGTCCGAGTTCCACTCGGATTTTTAGAAATTTCTGACCCGTTTGAAGTCCGAATTTGGCAAGTAAGGACTCTATGGAAAGCTCTTTCGAAGGAGAATGCAGAGGATATAAAAGCCACAATTTTCATGACCTAGTCATTGAGTAATCACGTGACAAAGTGGCGAGGGTGGAAGAACACACCGGAAAGAGGAGTTTGAGGCGATTTTCAGAGATCTGATCATTAGAACGCTTCGATTCTTCAGGACTTATTTCGGTTTATCTTCTCCTATCCCTTAGAAACTCTTCCTTGTGATTTTCCCATGTTAAAAGAGAGATTTTTGAGCGTTTCAATGATGATTCTAGCGTAAACTCTATTTCGGGGCTTAGTTGAAGCCCATTGACGATTCTTGATCGTGAAATATATTTTAATTCTTTTACTTGGATTGCATTATGAGCATATTTTACTTTGATGTGCTTATCTCTTGATTTTACCTTGGCTGAGTATTATCATGTGTTAGCCGTTACAATTCATGCCGAGAGGAGGATCGTAAAGGTGGAATCTCTTAGTAAAACTTGCAAGACCTCGACACGAGAGTGCTTGGTCTTCGCTCGAGGGTTTCATAATCTTCCACGGAACTCATTGGGTTCATCTAAAATGATTCACCGTGAGAGTAGGAGATCGTCAACACTGGGGTGTACACTCGAGAGAGGGAACCTTGTACCCTAGGGATAGATTCCTTGTGCAAGATCATTAATCCAAATAACTAATATCTTTAAGGGCGATTAAGATCGTCATCATGGTGGAAACTGTAGCCTTGATATCTCTCTCACATTTACTCTCTACCGACGTAGTTGTGATTGCTTGTTTTCGATTTTAGTTCACAAAACCCTGTTTCGATTTGCCTAGCTATTAAAACTTGAATTTTCTGGTACTCAACCTTGTTCCCTGTGGGATTCGACATCTTTTGTATTACTTCGACATAACCGTGCACTTGCGGGTCGTGTCAGTAGGTTAACTAATATCGACAAACATAAAATTGTCACTTTGATTGACATCAATTCCATATGACTTAATCTATGGGATGTGCCGAATAATAGATCACATTGATACTCAAATACTTATTCTTTGTCTATGTTCAAGTAACATGTTCTTAACATGTTCAAATACTTCTTCTTGTGATTCTCATTGTTTGTTCCACTTCATCTCCACCTTGACCACGAGCACACAACAATGGCCTAAGGCAAAAACTTTATCTTATTTGGATATATTAATAATGATTCACCTAATTCATGGAAAAAGTGGTTGGTATCAAATAGATTATATTGGTAATTGCATCATCGATCTACTTGAGATCCTTGTGATAACTCTTATTGTAATGCATGAGAGATGTCGGACTCTTCACAGTTTTAATATAATTATAGCTAATATTGTTTATTTAAATTTTTCTATCACAGTTCTGTTACATGTCATTATATCTCAACAAATTGAAAACAAAAAGACCTAGCTCTTGTTTATGTTGAAAGTATTTTACAAGGACAAGTGCATATTCAAATTTAATTAAATTTTATTTATCATTTCTGATAAATTATAGGAAAACTTATACCAACAAGAGTAATTATTTTAAAGAATCAAACAAAAGTCATTAAAGAAATTTCAAAGCTCATTTCTCTTTCTAGTGTTTTTTTAAAGGAAAACTTGCTCTCCCATGAGTTTAATCTCTCATTAGAAGCATTCATATGATTACGCATATGTTTGGGATATTCTTGTCATTTTTTTATTTTATTATCAAATTTGATACAAAATATATAAATGAGAAATGTCATGTGCTTTATAATCTCATATGCTCTTGCTTGATAGATTTGATCTTCAAAAAGTATGTTCCATTCAATGAAATGGCTTCTTCTTTGCATGGATCCTTGGAGGTGAAATAAGATTATATTTTTTGTTTTGCTAAACCTATTCCCTAATATAATTAATCATGTATGGTGTTGATGATAAAATTTTGTGGGATAGATCCTCTGTTTTTAGGCACCATTATGTGGCAATAAGTGTCTCTTGTAGCATGAAAAGGGTGGTTGATGTAGAACCAATTTGAAATTACCAAACCAATTTCTAGCATTTTATTTTTGTATATGCAACATTGATTCATGTTTGTTTGTTTGCTTCCAAAGAGAAGACTATAGGTAGATATCGATGATGCGTGACTAACTGTACTTTATCTTAGTTGATACATGATTAATGGATTTTGTTACCACACTTGTATTGGTTGGCCTAATAATGAGGTCACACAATAATTATATTGAATTTGATTTGAAATCATCCTCGAAGAAGCATTGAGACTCGAAGCATAGATAACAACACAAGAGCTTCATCTTTGTGGCTCTACTAATGAGCATAGGCATGCTTCGATGCATGTTGGTTGATTTTTTTTACTACTGTTAGCTACACACTAGTTGTTTAGAGTATATGAATCTAGTTGTTTGTACAAGATACAACTTACCTCTTCTAAGGCCTTGGTGTATTTTGTGACATTTAGGTAATCACCAAAAGGATGTTGTTTGATTCATGTGCAAATGATGATCATTATTGAATATTCTACTATCATATTTATGTTGTTTGATTCATATGCAAATGATGATCATTACTCAATATTCTCCTATAATTTTGTGATGAGGTTGCCAGTAAATAATGATTAGAGAGAATTAAGAGATTGTTAGTGTTTATTGGAAATTAAAGAGTTTGTCCCATTTGTATTTAGATTATGCTCGGTGAAGATCAATAGAACACTGTTGTTGTTGACATTGAAAATAAAATATTCAAGTAAATTTAGATCCTTGTTATTAAGATAGGGCAACTATAAACTCATGGTGAAACAATTTGCTAAAAAAAATATAGTCTCGTTAAATTATTACCTAATCTATGAATAATTGGTGGCATCAATGTTAAATTTTTACATAGATATTAGGCAAGATTATGTGTAAATCATAGTCTTTCCCTAATAGTGATACAACACGGAAGCCTATGGGGATATTGCATGTGAATGTTGCTTAGGCATTTCATCTTGTCAAGTTGGATTTTCTTATTAAATTTGATCCCTATCTTTTCCTCGGCTTCTGTGATATCCATGATTCAGCTTCATGAAGATTATGAAGTAATTATAGAGAAATACCCGTAGTAACTCAAGAGGAATAATGCATAAAGAAAAAGACTAAAGTATAAATGTAATTATTTTGGATGCATGTTGAGCACTTAAGTGAGAATTTGAATAAGTGATTTCTCCTTATTTTGTAAAGTCAAAACAAATAAGAGAGAAAGGATATAAGTGTTTAAGTGAAATGCATAAAAAGAAAAACACCTCATGCTTGTCTTTGAGCCACCTCAAGCTTGTCATGGGGATAAGATGAACTTGGTGATGACACCTCATACTAGGGGTGACTAATGTGGTAAAATGAAGTAAAAATAAGGAAAAAAAATAGGTTTTTACCAGCAACTTCGTTTGTTCTTGTAGAAGAAGTGGTGAAGGTGGTGAAAGAAGAAGAAGACTTAGAAAAGCACAAATTTTCATAAGGCAAGTTTCTACCCTATGCCCTAAATTCATGGTTTCATAAATATGATAATTTCATCCTCAAATGATCTTCAAATCCTTTAGTTGATACTCTGATTTGTTGAAATCAAAATGAATTTTGAAGGTGTTTTTCATAAACGAATGTGGAGAATTTTAAAAGCATGGTTAAGGTGATGTGAGTGTGTAAATCTGAACTTGTTAGGGTTCTTCTTCTATATCTTTATACACACAAATGGTTTATAACTGAGAATTGATTTGTATAAAAGAAGACTTGAACACCTTTCCAACGCATCCAATATTGGATAAAGGTACTTTGAGCTCAGGCATCAATGATGTAGCATCATTCAGTATATACTTGCTGTAAAATCAGACTGACCTACTTGTGTGGTTTTGTGTATAACTTCTGATATACCACTCGGTTTTGCCTTATTCTTGATTTAACTGAACGTAGATTCAAATATGTTTCCAACGGATCATATATTGTATATCTTTGATATGCTTCATAGTTATAAACGGATTGCATTCTCTAGTTCAATGCCCTAAAATTTTGGGGAACAGGGCAGTTTGACCCTTTGTTACTATAACCCTTATATCATTTTGTATACTCTGTCAAATGGACTCAAACTAAGCTTATTGGAAAATAGACTGAAGTATGGTTTCAATGAATCCTATATTGTATGGTTTTATATAGTATCTTCCTATGATTCATCTGAATGAATTGAGCTGAACAAATTGATATTCTCTATTGAACTCTTATGGTAGAATTTGTAGGTATTCTTATGCACATTCCATGCACATGATTTTGATGAATGGATCAATGTCCTTTCCTGGTATGACGATTATAAGTTTATGCATGGGGTTTGCTACTTTTGATACTTTTAGCCATGATTATGTTGTAAGGGAAATATCCCAAAGTTGATAATGTTGCTTATATCATGACAAGTCTTTGGCCCTTATGACTTTAGTGGGAAAATAATTTGATCCCATTTATGGGAATTATGTTATGGATGTGGAGCTAAGTGCTACATGGAGCAAAGTGCCACATTAGAAATAATGGGGGCCACCTCTTGTATCCATGGGAGCCACCTCTAGAATCCCTCCATTCACATTTGGTTAGGCCATGGCGAGCCCTTTGCCGGCGTTTTGCTTTGTGGGCTTTCCCAGACGTGGGTTAGTCTTGCTTCCAGGCATGGAGGACTTTGTTTTGCTTTGTTCCCACTACTCTGTCTATGCTACTTTGATATTAGTTCCATTGTGACATTTTGGTACTCCTGGGATAAGTACATCTTTTGGGCTCTTGATATCATCCTTATGCTCTATGTATAGGTTGTCATTATGGTATGAGTTTTGGATATCCATTTGATAAATTCGGTATTGATGCTTCTCTTTTGCATATGATATGACCTATTTAAACTGTAATCAAAAATATATTTTGTTGCATGGGCAAAGTAGAGCTTGTTGAGTTTTATAGCTCACTCTTTTGGCTTTATATACTACAGGGTAGCTTCGGTTGCTTTTCCTTGGGGGCATTGAAGGAAGTGTTGAGAAGAGCTTTTGCTAATACGCTCTTATTTAGTTGCTGTAGTACGGTGATGCAAAGATATGCTCATGTATATATCTTGTGTATAGACGACGTTGAGCAAATTTTGGATATAATAGCACATTGTATGTATGAACTAGTTGTGTAAATGCAGTTTGATGTTTTAATCTATCTTTGTGATTGGTTGATGATTAATGATTTTGATTACATGAATTGTCATTCACCTAGGACTATGTTAACAAAGTTGTTTCTCAAATTTTGTTCGAATGAATTTTGGATCTTGGGAATTTGTGGTAAACAAAAAAGATAATAATGTATTATTCCTAGGGGTGTGACAGCTTCAGCATAGAGAGATTGCCTTAAAAATGACCCCAAATAAAACCACATTTATTTAGCCTTTAGTAATTAAAAATACCCTGTAGTTCTTACATCAGAAGCTATTCTTACAAGATAAGAAATACATGAGATGGATTGTCAAACTAAACTTTTAGATGAGATTTGAATTATCTAAAGAGAGTTTCACTTTCTAACTTGTCAATTCAATAGGATAATGGTAATCTAAATTCTCATAATCGCAAATAGGGTAGCAAATCATGCTAGATATACAAGTTCCTATAAATTCTAATTAGAAAATTGACCTCAACACCTGGCCAAAATTTTGTATGTGGATGTGAAATAAATAATTTTCTTTAGTATAGGAAGAGGGACAACATCAACTAAGATCTTTACCTTAATATTGTGTTTAGTAGGAAGGATAGAAAATTAGAAGGAAAGGAAATAGGAAGGAAGGGAAAGTAAAGAGGAAGGAAAATAAAAAAAATTTCCCCTCCTTGAGTTTGTTGGGGTCACTTTTGGTCCTATTTAATATGTTTGACATTTTCAAATTCACCATATAAAAATAAGGTTTTTATTTTGTTTAATAAGTTCTGGCTTCCAATGATCGCATGCACTCATTGTTAATTACCCCTAAAATCAGGGCACCTTTGATTGAGATATCTATGTTATGAAATAAAATAAAATGGATGAATAGAATGATTCATTAAATATTAAAACAAAGATACAAGATGAGCTCAGAAAGATAAAATGACAAAATGAAAAAGTCTTCGTCAACTTGAATGATTTGTATCTGCCAAATATTAGTTGTAGATATGTAAATATTAGTTGGGTTGTAATTAGATGTAAATATATTCTTTTGTATTAAACCCATATCCGTTTAGGGATTTGTATAAAAGGAAATCAAAGTTGCTTAAGAGAGGCTGACTTTGAGGTTCAAAATTGTGTCATGGTATCAGAGCTAGGTCGCAATTAATTTTTAGCGATCAATTTTTATTTGTGGAATTTTAGAATTCAGTTGCGGCGAGCGATTTTGGTGATTTTGTGATTGTCTTGACGGCAACATCTCTTCGGTGAGGCTTCGACAGAATTTCTCTTTGGCAAGGAGGCAAGTGACAGCAGGCGGCTGTTAGCGACAGCAGTGTTCAGAGGAATTTCTCTTCGACAAGGCTTCAGTGGAATTTCTTGATTTTTTGGCAACAACGAATTTTGGCATCGCCTGGGAGATTTTGATGTTTAGTGATCTTCAGCGGATTGAGATTTTGGGCAAAATTTATGCTTCCAGCGTTAATTTACGATTCTAGAATTCGGCGGATTTCGGTGTTCTTCTTTGACATCTCGTTTTCTGGAGTTTTTGGCAACGACGTTGTTCAGCAGCATGATCAAATTTCACCTGCGGGTGTGGAGTAGGCGGAAATCAGGATTCGTTTACTCAGCATCTGGAATTTAGGAGTCTGATTCATCTGATTCTTTGGCGGGGGTAGCGATTTATCTTCGGCAGATTCATGGACTTCAGCGGTGAGTTAAATCGGCTGACGTTGGCATGTGTTTCCCCAGCGACGAACGGCGAATGAACGTCGAACACAGTCGACGTTCGTGAGAGGAAGATGAACGCACTAAGGCATTCGGTTCGAGGCGAGCGAGGCGATTTTGACCTAGTCAAAATTGGATTCGCTAATTTCTGATTTTGAGCAACGACGTTAATTTTGACTCTGGACAAAATTAATTTGGGGCAAAAATTCAAATCGAGGACTGCAGCACGAACTTCAATTTGGCGGAATTTCACTTTGACGAGCGTCATTGTGAAGACAACATCAATTTTCAGCGTCATTCAGATTTTGGGAAATCAATTTCAGCAGTTTGTGGGTATTCTTGTTTTCTCTTTGGTGGCCAGTGATTATTGATTAGACAATTTTTTTGGAGTCATGTCAATGTAAACTTTGTCTATTAGATTTACAGGTAAAAACTATGCTTCATGGGAATTTCAGTTTAGGATGTTTTTAAAAGGAAAAGAGTTATGGGATCATATAGATGGGTCATCTTCTAGTTCTAAAAATGATATTGAATCTAGTAAATGGGATGTGAATGATGCTAGGATTATTTCTTGGATCCTAGCATCAATTGAACCTCATATGGTGAATAATCTTCTATCCTTTAGTATGGCCAAAGAGATGTGGGATAATTTGAAACGCATATATCATCAGGACAATACAGCAAGACGATTTCAGTTGGAACTTGAAATTAGTAAATTCACTCATGGCAATATATCTGTTCAGGAATTTTATTCAGGTTTTATGAATCTATGGAGTGAATATACTGGCATTATTTATTCTGGTGTTCCTAAAGAAGCATTGGTAAGTCTACAATAAGTTCATGAAGTCAGCACGTGATGACACCGAAATTTATCATAATTTCTATGCCATTTGTTGATAGTTTTGTGTCATATTCGTAGACTTTGCTTATTTTTATGCCCTTTTTATCAATATTTGTGGAATCTACACTCTTTTCTATTTTTAATGATTTTCAGGTAAAAAGGCATGTTTTTTAGTCGATTTCGAGCAATCCAAATGCATAATTGAATTCACAACATCAAAAGGAGATCACACGTCAAATTTCAGAAGATTTGGAGCTTTAGAGGAAATTATGGCACCTCCAATATATTCTTTACGGTACCGTAATTTGGGGGTTTTCCGAGCAGAGAATCTCATATGATTACGGCACTACCGTAAACATCCTTACGGTGCCATATTTTGGAGCGCTTTTGATCAGAGGATCGATGGAGATTACGGTACTACCGTAAGAAACGTTACGGTACTGTATTTCGGGGTCAATTCTCAACCCGAAAGATTTTTACATTACGGCACTACCGTAAAGAACGTTACGGTACTGTAATTCCAGAAGATTTCAAGCCGAGACCTCACGGTCTAGATTACGGCACTGCCGTAAAAACCATTACGGCCGTAATTACGATGCTACTCGCGACTTTCCCGGTCAACTCCGAAGCCCGATTTTTGCATGGTTGATTGCGGATGATCCAGGCCTTAATATTCAAAGTTGTAAGAAGGAAAAAGGGAGCCATTGATGGGAGGAAGCCAAGCACACAAAAAGCCCTAATTTTCGTTCACCACAGAGAGAGAAATTGCCTCACACGCCGCCGCCCTAGGTTTCACCGCCGGGAAGCGTACAGTGCATCTCCGTTCGTGAAATTTGAGTGGAAGTTACGCATAGAGGGGGAGAAGGAGCACCTAAAGTTTCAACATGATCGGAGATCAGACGGAGGAGAAACCACCAGAAAACCGAGTGCCACCGCTGCTCACCCAGATTACGGCCGTAAACTGCTTTACGACCGTACCGTGATTTTCACTCTTCCTCTGTTTCGATATTCTTCATCATGAGTCATTGTAATCATCCTTTCATGATAGCTTAAACCTCTTTTGGGACATGGGGGAGTAATTCACTTCAGTTTTAATGACTAGATGACTATCTTTTCTATTATTTCATCTTGTTTAATCTTAGCATGATGATTTTATTCATGTTTTGTTTTTAGACTCTCCTTAGATCTATATTATTATTTATGTTTTAGAATTTTCCCTGTTGACTGAAAAGTAATTGCTTGAGGATTTGGAACCCTAGAATTGCATGATAGGAACCCTTTTTTAGGTTAGTTCTTGTTTGTTTGATTCTAGTAAGCTAACTGCCATGATAATAATATAAATCTAGGATTGAGTCTAAGCTTTCAAATGTGGAGATCTTGTGCGAAAGCAAAGATCGGAACGTTAGAGAGCCTTGAGTAAAACTAGTGTCGAGATTCGGATGCACGAAAGTGATCCTTGAAATTCCACTAGAGATTATCGACTTAGAACTCGGATGCACGAAAGTGATCCTTGAGTTCTCAGTTTGATGATTTACTTATCATTAGCGTTGGGACGACTCTTACGTGAGAGCAAAGATTTATCCCTGCATGGTTGTCTGCACGAAAGTGAGATAATCCTTTTATTCAAGTAAATTGCATCTTTGTCATGATGAAATTAAACTGATGAAATCTCTATTCATGTCTAGTCATAAAAATTAAAGTGAATGAAACCCTAGTCCTAGCTTCTCTCTCTGATAATTCTGTTTCAGTGCTTTGGTCTTCGTTTGCTAGTTTGCACTCTTTCGATTGCCTAGATAGTGAAAAATCAATTATCTGGTACTCAGCAACATAGATCCTTGTGGATTCGATACTTTCTTTATTACTTCGAGTATCCGTACACTTGCGGACATAACAAGTTTTTGGCACCAGTGCCGGGGACCTTAGTTCTTGTTGATATTGAAGATATTGAGAATTTTGCTAGATTAGGTTTTATTTATGTTTTACCTTTCTATCCTTTTATGTTTATTTGAGTTGTGTGATCCATCTACTTTAGTGTGCACAGAAAATCTAGATTAGATGATAGATCAGAGATTACTAAGGGATTATGTAGCCCCTAAGCCACGAGAAATACACTTCAGCATTGTCAGACCAACTATTGAAGCAGATAATTTTGAGATCAACCCTGCCTTCTTGACCATAATTCAGCAGAACCAATTTGGAGGAGATCCAACTGAAGATCCATATCTGCATTTACATCTTTTTATTGAATATTGTGATACTATTAAAATTTATGGAGTTTCTGATGATGCATTAAAACTAAGATTGTTTCCTTTTTCTCTCAGGGACCGAGCGCAATATTGGCAACATTCTAGACCAGCTGGTGTTTTCACTACATGGGAACAACTGTCAAATACTTTCCTGATGAAGTACTTTCCACCGATTAAAACCATCCAATTGAGAAATCAGATAACAAGCTTTAAACAGAAGGATGGAGAATCATTCAGCAAGGCATGGGAGCGTTCGATGATTTACAATGGAAGTGCCCTCACCATAGCCTTGAAAATTGGGTTTTAATTCATACCTTTTTATTATGGACTACTTTATAACACCCGTCTAATCGTTGATGCTACTGCAGGAGGAGCCCTCATGAGCTAGACCATTGAAGAAGCTTTCACCCTATCTGAAGAAATTTCCTTAAATCATAACCAATGGAACCCTGAAGAAGAACTGCTATATTGTGATGGTAAGGATGAAAGCGAGGAATGCCAACCCCTAACTGAAAAGGTAAGTTCTCTTAATATAGAATCTTTTCTTGATAAGTTTATGACAAATCAAAGTCTACTCATGCAAAATCAAAACAAAGAAATTGAAGATCACAAGGAAATGATTAGTCGACTTGCCTCTCAAGTGGAATTCTTAGCTATTCGCAATAAAACTTTAGAAGATCAAATTCCCGATGAACACTGCAATACTACCATGACTATAAGTGGGAGACAATTAGGAGAACCTAGAAGGAAAGTTGCGAACAATGAAAAAGAGCTTGATGATAACCACGAAAGGAAACTAGAGTTAGGAAAATCTTCTTCACATGAGGAGTTCCAAACTTGTTTACAACCTCAAAAAGGTGATGAACCATGTGGTGATGAGCCATGTGAGAGAGATAATCCTATACCTAATTTGCCTCCTCTTTACAAGCCACCTATACCCTTTCCTTAAAGGTTAATGCAAGAAAAGTTAGACAAACAATTTGGGAGATTTCTAGATGTTTTGAAAAAGCTTTACATTAACATTCCATTTACTAAAGCTTTATCTCAAATGCCCACATATGCTAAATTCTTGAAAGAAATACTGTCTAATAAAAGAAAAATAGAGGACTATGGCACTGTGGCTTTAACCGAGGAATGTAGTGCTGTTATCCAAAACAAAACACCACCCAAATTAAATGATCCAGGTAGTTTTTCTATCCCTTGTTTTATTGGCAGTATGGCTTTTGACCGAGCCTTATGTGATTTGGGGGCTAGTGTGAGCCTAATGCCATTATCTGTCTGTAGGAGATTGGACATGGGAGAGCTCAAGCCGACTTCTATATCTTTGCAGCTCGCCGATCGCTTAGTGAAGTATCCAGTAGGTATTATTGAGGATATTCCTATCCAAGTTGGTAAGTATTTTGTGCCTACTGATTTTGTGGTTCTTGAAATAGAGGAAGATGCGAGAATTCCTATTATCCTTGGTAGACCATTCTTAGCCACTGTTGGAGCACTTATTGATGTAAAGAATGGTAAACTCACTCTAAATATTGGTGATAATAAAATTGAGTTTGATTTGAACAATTCACTAAAAAAACCTGCATATGCTAGTTCTTGCTGTAGCGTTCGTGGTGTTGATGATGTAGTTTATGATTTTGGTCTTTTGTTTGATTCTTGTTCTACTTCTGATTCTTATGAAAATTCAAATGCTGAAGTTGATGATTCTGACTTTGATGATGATTCTTGTAATAAAACTCGTGATATTATAGACTGTGGCGCATTGGATGATGGAAAAGAAAAAATTCCAAAAGTTGAATTAAAAACTTTACCTGATAACCATAGATATGAATTTCTTGGTCCTAACTCCACTTACCCTGTTATTGTTGGGGTATGCCCTTAAGCCTAATGTTTGAGGCCTTGGGATTGTAACAGTATCGTGTAATAAACGTTTATGTTTATAAAGGCATGGTTATTATTCAGTTAGCTACATTGTCTACTGCAATATATGTTCTTCTGAATAATGTCTCAATGCTGCTCAGCTGGGCTGACATGCAGTTAAGTCCTTAGTCGATGTATCTTGGTGAACATGAGACAGCCTTGATATGATTAAGACTAATATGTGTTCTAGTCTTATAGGATGCTTCGAGCATGGAATAAGATGTAGACTCATGGGTACATTGGATGTACTGGACAGACCCTACTAGGATGTTCAATTGTTTGTCACAATGTGAATATTCCTTGAATGAGACAAGTGGCACATTTCCTCTGACTTGAGATCACTTGTGTTTTCTAAATGATGATTGTCATTGTTTTGGGGTAGTTCAATATCATTTGAAACATAATGATTATAGACTATCTTGGATGGTGAACTTGAATCAGGTTAGGGCACTAGTGATAGACATAGGATTGCCGTCTCCTTGTTTAAGGAGTGTGATGTTCTAAAGGGGCCCCCTGGATGAGATGATTGAGAAAAGAGTATGGCCATACCCAGGTGACAGTGTTCATCTGATCTAATCATGCTCATCATATTGGAGCTACAAGCTTGACACACTTGTCCAATAAGAACATCCAGTGGCAAAGGAAATTTGCATGCATTGTGAGTTGATTCACACTTGTGCTGTAATTTGGGTATAGTCTTGGAAGACTCTTTCCTTTATATCGGGAGACAGTGATGTGTTGCTAGATACCCCTCACTGATCGTGATAATGTGAGTTATCGTTACCGACATTTAAAGGAAACCCTCAGGGTCGCACAATTTGATGATATGGCTTACTTAAGTCAGATCGTATGGACTGAATTGTTCGGGTTCAGTATAAAGGGATTTAATCTCTGATTGTGAGTGAGATCTGGTCTGATCATGTTTGATTGATTAGGGCTTGAGATCGGTAAGCTTCGATCGAGAGAATAGATGCTAGATCGGTCAGATCAGAAGCATTAAGAGATCGACGGTCAGATCAAGAGCCTTAGGGTTTATTATGGTCTGGACTGATTGCTTGGTTTATTTGGTTATTAAACCAAATTGATTTGAACCGGCTCATTGGTTGAGCGCATGGTTCAATTGATAAGGCATTTGGGTTAATACATGGTCGCATGAACGTTTGGACTTGGCTATTTTTAGATAGCATGTCCTCAAACGTGGCCATGATCTCACGTTGCATCTCACTTGCCTCTTCACGCCTTTGTCGCCCTTTTGGTTTTTCGTTCGAAAGGCATTCTCGTGTGGAGCAGTGTGGACGACAAGAGGGACCATTCGACTAAGCAAGGCGATCTCTCTTTTCCCTTCCATTTCGACAAGACAACCTTGAAGCCTTGCTAGCACAAGGAGCATCAAGGGAGTAGGTGCATTGATCACCTTGTGTGCGAAACTAAGGAGAAGGTTCGCTTGCGCCTTTCCTTCCAAGACATCATCTAAGTGATGGCAATGGTGAGAATCGTTTCACTTTGAAAGTTGAATATATTACATGCTATGCGATCTTTTAGAAACCCTAGATTCCGCTAGAATTTTTGTTGCGCCTCCTATTAGGGTTTCGCCCCCCCTTAGGTTTAGGGGTGCCTTCAATTGGTATCAGAGCAAAGTTTTTCATGCATGATAATATGTTTGCTTTCTTTGTGATCCTTGTTACTCATTACATGCTTAGATCTATAACTTGCGCATCTTAGATGTTTCATGCGAAATGTTTCATGTTACATTTTATGTTGGCGCTTGTTCTTGGCGCATATGTATGTTTTTCAAAACCTGTATTATATGCGCGATTCACCTTAGATCTAAGGCGCCTACTTTAAATCCTTAGATGGGTTATTAGGGTTGAAATCTCAATCTAGTCTAGATCCAATTAGTCTGATCAGACCATCTGATAGCCTAGATGGGTCGACCAGATAGCACCTTGGCGCAAGCCAAAGGTGGCTGTAGGTCGACTGCAGACAGGCGTGTAGCGGTGTCTGATTGAGACAACCTATGAACGCACATGAGTTAGGCCCGGGGTCACTCCCGCTTGCCAGACCTCAGTGTGGTCGTTCAGCCCTTGGCGCATGCATGGTTGGCCTTTTGGTCGACTCAAGTCAGTTAGGACTTGGTGCATGCAAGGGCAGTGGATCTGACTAGGTCTGATGAGTGGATCCCTAGTAATGGACCATTGTAAGGTAGTAGGGCAAATAAGGAAAATTAAAATTGATCCCAAGGGGTTTTCGAAATTTAATTTTCTTGAAAGGATCACATGTTAGTTGATGCATATGTTTGTCTATTTAATCTTATGTGGGCTGCCCGTGTTTAATGAGTGCTGTGCTAGGGCCTGCGTGCCTGGGAATTAATTGTAAATTAATTTTTATTTTTGTGATCTGCGAATCACAGTTTAATTAATTTATAATGTGTAATTGACCTGCGTGTCAATCTTGTCTAGATAGTTAAATTTGTAATTTAATTAGACAAGAGCATAGTGCACACTTGGCAGAGGCGCTTGCAGCAGTGGCTGGACCAGGTGGGAGGTCTAGGGTTCGACCCTAGGACCTGGCGCATATTCCTGGTGGGCGCACCAGAGCTGCAGATGGCGCTTGGGCCCAGGTTTGGGCCAGATGAGCAGCAAAAGCCCTATGAAGAAAAGCAAGTGAAGACTTGAGTTAGGTTAAGGTCTTACTTAGGCTTTGGGCTTTTACCACATAAGATTCATGCTTTCTTTTATTATTGTTTAAAATATTAGAATTGCATGATTAGTTTATCTTCTGCTATCACCATAGGAATTGTATGATAGTGAAGAAGATAAAAGACCGTTAAAATCCAACGCTAAAATATCAAGCTCGTAAGCCTTCTGACGCGAAACCTCACTGTTCTGATTATCGTTGGAGCCGTGTTGTACCCACTCAGTGGGCACGTCCATCTATCTTCAGACGGTGTGGGATTACACCTGTGTGTTACAGAGTAGGGATTTATCCCTTCTCGTTGCTCAGCATAGCACATGGTGGTCCAGGGAGTAGGTCGGGTCAGCTTGACCATGTAGGCTACATATGTGGCGCATATGGTAGCACATGGAGGCAGCCATCTGTGGGATCAGAGACTGTGTTGTACCAACTCAGTTGGCACAGTCTGCTGGATTGCCCAGATGAAGGGGAATCGCACGGGTTGGCGATCGGCAGGGACTGCCTACCGGAGATTAGTGCTTGTACTCTCTGTGCATCTTATCTCGCCTGAGCGGGACGCGGAGACCAAGTATGAAATCCGGATCCCATCTCACTAAAAGAGTGTCTACTCTTTCGGGCTGTTTTGCTGGATTTTTCAGCCAGATAAAATAGTGAGAAAAAGAATCTTTCTTAAGTCCTGATTGATTCTTAACATTGATACTGACCTTGCTGTTCTTGCATTGTTGTAGATACCTGCAGCAACGAACACCATGAACTTCAATGTGCGATCCCTACTGGAAAGGGAGAAGTTTGCTGGGCCGAACTTCTCTGACTGGTTTGGACACCTTAAGATTGTTCTTAAGGCAGAGAGGAAACTGTATGTCCTCGAGACGGCGATACCGCCTCAGCCCGCTCCGAACGCCGCAAGGGCGGTTCGGGAAGCCTATGAAAAGCACGTCAATGATAGCATTGATGTCGCTTGCCTGATGTTAGCGTCTATGACGCCACCGCTGCAGCGTCAGCATGAGGATATGTCTGCTATAGACATGATAGCAAACCTCAAGATGCTGTATGCTGCGCAGGCGAGGACTGAACGCTATAATTTGACGAAGCTCTTCTTTCAGAGCAAACTGGCTGAAGGGAGCCCAGTGGGAGCTCACGTGCTCAAGATGATTGGGCACAAGAAGGCTCTAGAGAAACTGGGGCATACCATCAACCAGGAGCTTGCTGTGGATATTATTCTGCAGTCTCTCCCGCCTTCATTCGACGCGTTCATTATTAACTTTAATATGAACAAAATCGATTGTACTCCGGCAGAGCTGCTGAATATGCTCCTCACTACTGAGGAGACTCTGAAGGGAAAGCCTTCGACCTCTGTCTTAATGGTTCCTTTAAGGAACAAGAAGAAGGGGAAGAAGGGCAAGACCCCTGTCAAGAGCTACAGCAAGGCTCTGAAGCAGAAGGTGAAGCGGTCTAAGGAATACAGGTGTTTCCATTGTGGCCAGCTGGGTCACTGGAAAAAGGACTGTAAAGCGCTCCAAGGAGATAAGAGGGGAAGCATCGCTTCTGGCTCAGGTATATTCGTGACTGAGGTCATGTTTTCTTCTTCTATATCATGGGTGTTGGACACTGCATGTGGAGTTCACATTTGTTCAAATGTGCAGGAACTCAAGAGAAGAAGACAGGTGGGACAGCATGAGGTGGACCTACGCGTTGGAAACGGGGCACGGGTTGCTGCTGTTGCTGTAGGAGACTATTTCATTTCTTTACCATCTGGAATTGTATTGGAACTTGACAATTGTTATTTTGTTCCCAGTATTACTAAAAATATTATCTCCATTCCTGCTCTTGTCAGGAAAGGATTTTCCTTTGAATGCAATATTTCAAAGTGTGTTTTATCTTATGATAATATTGTTTATGCAACTGGTTCAATTAGCAATGGATTATTCATGTTGGACATGGAGCGTTCTATACAAAATATTGATATTAAGAAAGCCAAGTATGCTGATGACAGCACCTTGCTATGGCATAGTCGTTTAGGCCATATTAACGAGAAACGCATTAAGCGGTTGCATGATCATGGACTGCTGGGATCATTCTCCTACAAGGAGATTGATACATGCACAGCTTGTTTGATGGGTAAAATGACGAAGTCACCTTTTCCTCACAAAGGTCAAAGGGCTTCAGGTTTACTTGACCTTATACACAGTGATGTGTGTGGGCCATTTAGTAAACATGCCAGAGGTGGCTATCAGTACTTCATTACCTTTACTGATGATTTCAGTAGGTATGGCTATGTCTATCTGATGAGACATAAGAGTGAATCTTTTGACAAGTTCAAAGAGTTCAAGAATGAAGTACAGAATCAGCTAGGCCGAAATATCAAGGCACTTCGCTCAGATCGAGGTGGTGAATACTTGAGTCATACGTTTACTGACTATCTGAAGGAGTGTGGGATTATCTCACAGCTCACTCCGCCAGGAACACCGCAATGGAATGGTGTGTCCGAAAGGAGAAATAGAACGTTACTCGATATGGTTCGTTCTATGATGAGTCAGGCTACTCTTCCATACTCCTTTTGGGGATTTGCACTGGAGACAGCTGCAAAGGTACTAAACCGAGTGCCATCCAAGGCCGTTTCAAAAACTCCATATGAGTTATGGTATGGGAAACAGCCGAGCTTGACATTTATCAGGATCTGGGGCTGCGAGGCTTATGTCAAAAAGCTCGCCTCTGGGAAACTAGAGAGCAGATCTGACAAATGTATCTTTGTCGGTTACCCTAAGGAAACTAAGGGTTATTATTTCTACGATCCCAAAGAGAACAAGGTTTTTGTTGCTCGGACGGCCATATTTCTTGAGAAGGAGTTTCTTCTGCAAGAGGCCAGTGGGAGAGAAATAAAGCTGGATGAGAATCCAGAGGAAGGACAAAGTGCTCAAGCAAAATTGGATGAGCCTGAGCCAGTAGATCAGGTTATTGAACAACCTGAGGCTCAGATATCACGGGAACCGCGAAGATCGGGAAGGATTCGTCGACAGCCTGAGCGCTATGACGGAATCTACATCATTGATCATGATGAACCCCTCACTTATGCGGATGCGGTCAGTGGACCGGAGTCAGCTAGATGGCTTGAAGCTATGCGAGCCGAGATGGACTCCATGTCAGATAACCAAGTTTGGGATTTGGTTGATCTGCCTCCGGGAGTTATCCCTATAGGCTGTAAATGGATCTTCAAGAAGAAGATTGACATGGATGGTAACGTGGTTACCTATAAAGGCAGGCTAGTTGCGAAAGGTTTCAAACAAATCTACGGGATAGATTATGATGAAACTTTCTCACCTGTAGCTATGTTTAAGTCTATTCGGATTCTTTTCGCGATAGCTGCATATTATGATTATGAGATTTGGCAGATGGATGTGAAAACAGCTTTCCTTAATGGAAATCTGGATGAGGATGTGTACATGACACAACCTGAGGGTTTCACTAATCCATCAGATCGTCATAAGATATGCAAGTTAAAGAAGTCCATTTATGGACTTAAGCAAGCATCAAGAAGCTGGAATATTCGTTTTGATGAATCAGTCACGGAATTTGGTTTCATCAAGAACGAGGATGACCCGTGTGTATATAAGAGGTTTAGTGGGAGCGTGATTACTTTCCTAGTCCTCTACGTCGATGATATCTTGATCATTGGAAATGACATTCCTGAAATGCATGCTGTGAAGGCATGGTTAAGGAAATGTTTCCAGATGAAAGATTTAGGAGAAGCAGCCTATGTATTAGGTGTGAAGATCTACAGGGATAGATCTAAGAGGCTTCTCGGGCTGTGCCAGAGTACTTACATCGATAAAGTCCTGGAAAGATTTCATTTAGAGAATTCTAAACGAGGATATCTTCCAGTCAGACATGGTCTGAGTCTTTCGAAGAGTCAGTGTCCACAAACACAGACTGAGAAAGATGAAATGGACAATACGCCTTATGCTTCGGCTATTGGTTCCATTATGTATGCGATGTTGTGTACTCGCCCTGACGTCGCTTACGGGTTAAGTGTGACCAGTCGTTTCCAAAGTAATCCAGGTGTGGCGCACTGGATTGCAGTCAAGAACATCTTAAAATATCTGCGGAGGACCAAAGATATGTTCTTGATATATGGTGGTCAGGAAGAACTCGGTATTGAAGGATATACTGACGCTTCGTTCCAGTCTGACCAGGATGATTTCCGATCGCAATCAGGCTATGTTTTTAGCTTGAATGGAGGAGCAGTGGTGTGGAAGAGTTTCAAACAGTCAACTGTTGCTGATTCCACAACAGAAGCCGAGTATGTTGCAGCCTCGGAAGCATCCAAGGAGGCAGTGTGGATTCGTAAGTTCGTGGGAGAACTTGGTGTTGTTCCTTCGAGTGCAGATCCTTTGGTTATCTTCTGTGATAACACTGGAGCAATCGCACAAGCAAAGGAACCACGGTCGCACCAGAAGTCCAAGCACATACAGAGACGGTTTCATTTGATCAGGGAGATCATAGATCGAGGCGAGATCAAAATCTGCAAGGTTCATACAGATGACAATCTGGCAGACCCGCTTACTAAGCCTCTGGCGCAGCAGAAGCATGAGAAGCACTGTAATAATATGGGTTTGAGATTTCTCAACCATTAGATTAAGTGCAAGTGGGAGATTGTTGGGGTATGCCCTTAAGCCTAATGTTTGAGGCCTTGGGATTGTAACAGTATCGTGTAATAAACGTTTATGTTTATAAAGGCATGGTTATTATTCAGTTAGCTACATTGTCTGCTGCAATATATGTTCTTCTGAATAATGTCTCAATGCTGCTCAGCTGGGCTGACATGCAGTTAAGTCCTTAGTCGATGTATCTTGGTGAACATGAGACAGCCTTGATATGATTAAGACTAATATGTGTTCTAGTCTTATAGGATGCTTCGAGCATGGAATAAGATGTAGACTCATGGGTACATTGGATGTACTGGACAGACCCTACTAGGATGTTCAATTGTTTGTCACAATGTGAATATTCCTTGAATGAGACAAGTGGCACATTTCCTCTGACTTGAGATCACTTGTGTTTTCTAAATGATGATTGTCATTGTTTTGGGGTAGTTCAATATCATTTGAAACATAATGATTATAGACTATCTTGGATGGTGAACTTGAATCAGGTTAGGGCACTAGTGATAGACATAGGATTGCCGTCTCCTTGTTTAAGGAGTGTGATGTTCTAAAGGGGCCCCCTGGATGAGATGATTGAGAAAAGAGTATGGCCATACCCAGGTGACAGTGTTCATCTGATCTAATCATGCTCATCATATTGGAGCTACAAGCTTGACACGCTTGTCCAATAAGAACATCCAGTGGCAAAGGAAATTTGCATGCATTGTGAGTTGATTCACACTTGTGCTGTAATTTGGGTATAGTCTTGGAAGACTCTTTCCTTTATATCGGGAGACAGTGATGTGTTGCTAGATACCCCTCACTGATCGTGATAATGTGAGTTATCGTTACCGACATTTAAAGGAAACCCTCAGGGTCGCACAATTTGATGATATGGCTTACTTAAGTCAGATCGTATGGACTGAATTGTTCGGGTTCAGTATAAAGGGATTTAATCTCTGATTGTGAGTGAGATCTGGTCTGATCATGTTTGATTGATTAGGGCTTGAGATCGGTAAGCTTCGATCGAGAGAATAGATGCTAGATCGGTCAGATCAGAAGCATTAAGAGATCGACGGTCAGATCAAGAGCCTTAGGGTTTATTATGGTCTGGACTGATTGCTTGGTTTATTTGGTTATTAAACCAAATTGATTTGAACCGGCTCATTGGTTGAGCGCATGGTTCAATTGATAAGGCATTTGGGTTAATACATGGTCGCATGAACGTTTGGACTTGGCTATTTTTAGATAGCATGTCCTCAAACGTGGCCATGATCTCACGTTGCATCTCACTTGCCTCTTCACGCCTTTGTCGCCCTTTTGGTTTTTTGTTCGAAAGGCATTCTCGTGTGGAGCAGTGTGGACGACAAGAGGGACCATTCGACTAAGCAAGGCGATCTCTCTTTTCCCTTCCATTTCGACAAGACAACCTTGAAGCCTTGCTAGCACAAGGAGCATCAAGGGAGTAGGTGCATTGATCACCTTGTGTG
Source organism: Costus lasius (assembly GCA_027563935.2). Taxonomy (NCBI): domain Eukaryota; kingdom Viridiplantae; phylum Streptophyta; class Magnoliopsida; order Zingiberales; family Costaceae; genus Costus; species Costus lasius. The sequence goes on from CM050447.1 coordinate 63,227,219, forward strand.
CGAAACTAAGGAGAAGATTCGCTTGCGCCTTTCCTTCCAAGACATCATCTAAGTGATGGCAATGGTGAGAATCGTTTCACTTTGAAAGTTGAATATATTACATGCTATGCGATCTTTTAGAAACCCTAGATTCCGCTAGAATTTTTGTTGCGCCTCCTATTAGGGTTTCGCCCCCCCTTAGGTTTAGGGGTGCCTTCAGTTATAACTTGATTTTATTAAATTTTAAATTTTGATTATTCAGAAATTTTATTTTTGAAATTGTCGAATTTTCTAGAATTTTTCGGAATTTTAAAACGTTTAAAATTTTAGTTTTTATAAAAACTTTTGATTTTGCGCTCGCGAGGAATCGAACCCGCATCGCGCGCGCGCGATCGACGCCGTCTAACCAACGCGCCGATTTGTGTTTTTAATATAATATCGGATTTGATATTTTTGTATTAGATTTAAATTTTGAATTGGGGCGACGAGCGAACTCGTCGTCTTCCCCGCGGATCTCGGCGATTTCGTCGCCGCCGCGTTCTCGCCGTATGGAACGCGTCTTGCCTCTATATAATAGGGCTTCTGCTCTCGTGGATTCGATTCGAACCCTTGAACATCTTCACCCCTCGAAGCGCCGCCAGGAAGGAGAAATCGCGCTCAAACTCGTCGCCGGAGTTCGAACGGCGCCGCCTCGTGTTCCAACCATCCAGCGCCTCCATCGACGGCAATCTCTGTCTTTTGGGCTACGATACATCGTCATAGGAAGGTATGTAGGCTTCTGTGAAGTTTTAGTGAAGTTCCGTTTGGGTTTGGGTATGTTTTGTGTATCGACGGCGGCGGCACCACCGTCGATACCTGCTGTCGTTTCGGGTGGTTCGACCATGCGTCGAAACCTTGACGCAGCTGTTCGTGGATCCTCGCCTCGTCGTCAGAAGTGTTCTGGCGAAGTTTGGCAGCGAACGGCCCTTCGACGCGCCCTCGGGAGCTCGCCGGAGTAAGCTGCGGACGAAAGTCCGGCAGCCTTGCACGGCGGAGGTCGGGCGGCGCAGCGGCGGCCGGTTCGAGTTTTTAATTAAGTTTTGGGTTCAGTTTATTTTGAAATAAACCATCGGCTGTTTTGAAATTGATTTGAACCGGACCGAGCGGTTCAATTCCAGTTTGGGTCAGTAATTGAATTTAGACCGGTTCGACCCCGATTCGGTCGAATCCTGGCCGGTTCAGGTAGTCGTTGGAAAGGTAATTAAATTTCCTATCTAATGGTAGTCTGTATAGCTTTAGATGAGGTTTATATTTTGTGTAATTGAAGTTAGAAGTCTCGGTTTAACTTGGTTCAGGGTGAATTTGATCGATTCAGTGCAATTCTGTCCGGTTCATTGGGTTTTAGGTTCGGTTCATATGATCTGAGGCTGGTTCTCTAGGTTTAAGGTTATGTTCTACATGTTGGTAGTTTTGGTTTTCTAATTAGAATGTTTAATGATAGAGTTCATGTACAAATTCATGTTACAGAGTGGTTGATCCAATAATCGGCTTGCATTGTTTAATATACAACTTACTGGCTTTTCAAAAGAATTCAGGATCACATCGTTCGAGGTAGGAATCTTACCCTACTCCTTTCTTACAGTGTCAATAATAGGATTTGTTACTTAATCCTTTTGTTTGATATATGATGCATATGATAGAATTGATTGACACTGATATCTGATTGCTTCATCTGCTTGATTTGTTTCTGTAATTCAGTTGACCTCATTTATCTTGTTCATTGGTCATATTCTATTTCTGTGTGCACGATAAAAGAAACTGTGTTGAGATATCTGATTTATTGGCTTATGAACCTGGTTGAACAATTGTGTATCTGAGATATTGACGTATAAGTATGTGGAACCGCTGTAAATCTGAGATGATAAAGTCGTGATATATTTTGACCGCTGACCTGGATGATTTATTCTCCAGTGGCCTATTTATCTGAGTTATAGTTCCGACGCGCATCGGACTATCTGAGATGCCGGTACGGCACCGTCAGTTGTCTTTAGGACAATACTACGGATGTCAGTGTTGGATGCAACACTCCGGGCTGTTTAGGACAGTCGTTCCATTGCGTGAGCAACAGTGGAAACACTCTGAAAATGAGTGCGGCTCTTGATTGGGATCTGTTGGCCAGCTTGATGATTTGCACGACATTCTTATATTAATTGTATATCGTTGTTTCGGTTACTATATTATCCTGTTATTTGATTCCCTCACCATGTTTGTTGATTCCTACTTAGCATTTTTGCTAACTCCCTTTGTTTTTCCAGGTACAGAGTTAGCTTTTGGGAGGGATAGAGTAGATAGCAGATACCAGCCCGAGTTGAGATAGTTGCCTTTTGTATTTTATTCAGTTGATAATTTGGATAGTTGTATTCAGATATTGTGTTATAAAACTGTAGATGTTAAGATTGGATTGTTTATTAAATAAATGATATTGGATTATTGTAGTTCTCTGGTTCCTATCAATATTGTTACTCCCTGGGGAACCCTGAGCCAGAAATAGCCGGCTTCCGCTGGGGCGTGACAATTTAAATGGTATCAGAGGTATAGGTTTAGAGGTATAAGTTTCTGTGGGCCCATAACCCACAGGTCAGAGCTATAGGTTCAGTAAGAAAACCTAAGGATATAGGAACCTCAGGACTGGGATTGGGTTAAGGATAGAATAAGTGAATAAGTAAAATAAATATTTTTATATGATATATATTCTTTTGGCGTACTCTGATTCTTTTGGGTGTTTAGGATATATTCTTTCGGTGTACTTTGATTCTTATGGGCTTACTCTGAATTTGGAGGACCAAATTCTTTTTAAGGGGTGGATAATGTTATAACATGATTTTATTAAATTTTAAATTTTGATTATTCAGAAATTTTATTTTTGAATTTGTCGAATTTTCTGGAATTTTTCAGAATTTTAAAAGGTTTAAAATTTTAGTTTTTATAAAAACTTTTGATTTTGCGCTCGCACGGAATCGAACCCGCGTCGCGCGCGCGATCGACGCCGTCTAACCAACGCGCCGATTTGTGTTTTTAATATAATATCGGATTTGATATTTTTGTATTAGATTTAAATTTTGAATTGGGGCGACGAGCGAACTCGTCGTCTTCCCCGCGGATCTCGGCGATTTCGTCGCCGCCGCGTTCTCGCCGTATGGAACGCGTCTTGCCTCTATATAATAGGGCTTCTGCTCTCGTGGATTCGATTCGAACCCTTGAACATCTTCACCCCTCGAAGCGCCGCCAGGAAGGAGAAATCGCGCTCAAACTCATCGCCGGAGTTCGAACGGCGCCGCCTCGTGTTCCAACCATCCAACGCCTCCATCGACGGCGATCTCTGTCTTTTGGGCTACGATACATCGTCGTAGCAAGGTATGTAGGCTTCTATGAAGTTTTAGTGAAGTTCCGTTTGGGTTTGGGTATGTTTTGTGTATCGACGGCGGCGGCGGCACCGTCGATACCTGCTGTCGTTTCGGGTGGTTCGACCATGCGTTGAAACCTTGACGCAGCTGTTCGTGGATCCTCGCCTCGTCGTCAGAAGTGTTCTGGCGAAGTTTGGCAGCGAACGGCCCTTCGACGCGCCCTCGGGAGCTTGCCGGAGTAAGCTGCGGACGAAAGTCCTGCAGCCTTGCACGGCAGAGGTCGGGCGGCGCAGCGGTGGCCGGTTCGAGTTTTTAATTAAGTTTTGGGTTCGGTTTATTTTGAAATAAACCATCGGCTGTTTTGAAATTGATTTGAACCAGACCGAGCGGTTCAATTCCAGTTTGGGTCAGTAATTGAATTTAGACCGGTTCGACCCCGATTCGGTCGAATCCTGGCCGGTTCAGGTAGTCGTTGGAAAGGTAATTAAATTTCCTATCTAATGGTAGTCTGTATAGCTTTAGATGAGGTTTATATTTTGTGTAATTGAAGTTAGAAGTCTCGGTTTAACTTGGTTCAGGGTGAATTTGATCGGTTCAGTGCAATTCTGTCCGGTTCATTGGGTTTTAGGTTCGGTTCATATGATCTGAGGCTGGTTCTCTAGGTTTAAGGTTATGTTCTACATGTTGGTAGTTTTGGTTTTCAAATTAGAATGTTTAATGATAGAGTTCATGTACAAATTCATGTTACAGAGTGGTTGATCCAATAATCGGCTTGCATTGTTTAATATACAACTTACTAGCTTTTCAAAAGAATTCAGGATCACATCGTTCGAGGTAGGAATCTTACCCTACTCCTTTCTTACAGTGTCAATAATAGGATTTGTTACTTAATCCTTTTGTTTGATATATGATGCATATGATAGAATTGATTGACACTGATATCTGATTGCTTCATCTGCTTGATTTGTTTCTGTAATTCAGTTGACCTCATTTATCTTGTTCATTGGTCATATTCTATTTCTGTGTGCACGATAAAAGAAACTGTGTTGAGATATCTGATTTATTGGCTTATGAACCTGGTTGAACAATTGTGTATCTGAGATATTGACGTATAAGTATGTGGAACCGCTATAAATCTGAGATGATAAAGTCGTGATATATTTTGACCGCTGACCTGGATGATTTATTCTCTAGTGGCCTGTTTATCTGAATTATAGTTCCGACGCGCATCGGACTATCTGAGATGCCGGTACGGCACCGTCAGTTGTCTTTAGGACAATACTACGGATGTCAGTGTTGGACGCAATACTCCGGGCTGTTTAGGACAGTCGTTCCATTGCGTGAGCAACAGTGGAAACACTCTGAAAATGAGTGCGGCTCTTGATTGAGATCTGTTGGCCAGCTTGATGATTTGCACGACATTCTTATATTAATTGTATATCGTTGTTTCGGTTACTATATTATCCTGTTATTTGATTCCCTCACCATGTTTGTTGATTCCTACTTAGCATTTTTGCTAACTCCCTTTGTTTCTCTTCCAGGTACAGAGTTAGCTTTTGGGAGGGATAGAGTAGATAGCAGATACCAGCCCGAGTTGAGATAGTTGCCTTTTGTATTTTATTCAGTTGATAATTTGGATAGTTATATTCAGATATTGTGTTATAAAACTGTAGATGTTAAGATTGGATTGTTTATTAAATAAATGATATTGGATTATTGTAGTTCTCTGGTTCCTATTAATATTGTTACTCCCTAGGGAACCCTGAGCCAGAAATAGCCGGCTTCCGCCGGGGCGTGACATACCCTGTGATTGTTGATGCACAACTAAATGAAAGGGAAACTGATCTGCTCTTAAAGGAGCTGAGGATTCATAGAAAGGTAATTGGGTATACCATTGATGACCTGAAAGGAATTAATCCTTCTTTTTGTATGCACAAGTTCTTGATGGAAGAGGAACACAAGCCACATGTAGATTTCCAAAGAAGACTGAACCCCTCCATGAAAGAAGTTGTAAAGAAAGAGGTTCTGAAATTACTTGATGCAGGTATTATCTATCCTATATCTGATAGCAAATGGGTAAGTCCTGTACATTGTGTTCTTAAAAAGGGGGTGTCACTATAATAAAAAATAAGGATAATGAGTTGATACCTATTAGAACAGTCACTAGTTGGCGTATGTGTATTGATTATAGAAAATTAAATACTGCCACTAGGAAAGATCATTTCCCCTTGCCTTTTATTAATCAAATGGTTGAGAGGCTTGCTAAACACTCTTACTTTTGTTTTCTTGATGGATATTCCATATTCTTTCAGATTCCCATTCATCTTGATGATCAGGATAAGACCACCTTTACATGTCCATATGGTACTTTTGCTTATAGAAGAATGCCCTTTGGTTTGTGCAATGCACCTGCTACTTTTTAGAGATGCATGATGGCTATCTTTTCTGATTTTATTGAAGATTTTATGGATGTATTTATGGATGATTTCTCAGTATATGGTTCCTCTTTTGATGTTTGTTTGGCTAATCTATCTCAGGTTTTACAGAGATGCAAAGAGACTAACCTTGTCTTGAATTGGGAAAAGTGTCACTTTATGGTTAGACAGGGAATAGTTTTGGGTCATCTTATTTCAGAGAGAGGGATTGAAGTGGACAAAGCCAAGATAGAAGTAATTGAGAAGTTGGCTCCACCCACCACTGTCAAGGAGATCAGGAGTTTTTTGGGACATGTAGAGTTTTATAGGAGATTCATCAGGGACTTCTCTAAACTTGCTAAACCCCTGACTAATTTACTTTGTAAAGATGCCAAATTCTGCTTTGATGAGAAATGTCTATTTGCTTTTCAGGAACTAAAGAAAGCCCTGACATCAGAACCCATCATGCAACCACCTGACTGGGAGTTACCTTTTGAGCTTATGTGTGATGCCAGTGACTATGCAGTGGGAGCAGTTCTAGGGCAAAGGAAGGAAAAGAAGCCTTATGTGATCTCTTATGCCAGTAAAACTTTAGATGAAACACAAAGGAATTACACTACTATTGAGAAGGAGTTGTTGGCTATAGTTTTTGCATTTGATAAATTCAAATCTTACTTGATAAATTCAAAAGTTGTAGTATATACTAATCATGCTGCAGTTAAATATTTGATACAGAAGAAAGACAGTAAGCCACGCTTGTTGAGATGGATTTTGCTTCTACAAGAATTTGACCTGGAAATCAAAGAGAAGAAAGGAACCGAGAACCTTGTTGCAGATCATCTTTCAAGAATAATGGTAGATACTAAAAAGAATGATGAGATCATTGATTCCTTCCCTAAAGAACAACACTTAGCCATTGAACAACTCAAAGCCCCCTGGTATGCTAACATAGTGAATTATCTTATAGCCGATATTTTTCCTCCTGATTTGAGCTACCAAAAACGAAAGAAGATTTTTGGCTGAAGTGAAACATTATTTTTGGGATGAGCCTTATGTGTTTAGAAGATGTGCAAATAGCATTTTTAGAAAATGTGTACCTGAAGAAGAAATTGCAGATATTTTGCTTCAATACCAAGGATCCTCCTATGGTGGACATGCTGGTACTAAAAAGACTGCTTTCAAAGTGTTACAATCAGGATTCTATTGGCCCACAATTTTTAAAGATGCTAGAAACTTTGTGTTATCTTGTGATAAATGCCAAAAGACTGGGAACATTAACAGAAGACATGAGATGCCACTGTCCAATATTCTTGAAGTTGAGATATTTGATGTTTGGGGGATTGACTTCATGGGACCTTTCCCATCTTCAGGAGGTAACAAGTACATTCTTGTAGCAGTTGATTATGTCTCAAAATGGGTCGAAGCCCTCGCTTCACCAACCAATGATTCGAGAGTTGTTACTAAACTGTTTAAAAGAATTATCTTTCCACGATATGGGACACCACGAGTAGTGATCAGTGATGGAGGATCGCATTTCATATAACACAAATTTTTAGCCTTACTCAGGAAATATGGAGTAAATCATAGAGTTGCAACACCTTATCACCCCCAAACAAGTGGACAGGTTGAGATATCAAACAGAGAGATCAAAAGAATTCTAGAAAAAATAGTGTCACGCACTAGGAAAGACTGGGCATTCAAACTTGATGATGAATTACGGGCTTACCGAACTGCTTTCAAAACACCCATAGGTATGTCTCCTTTTCAATTGGTCTATGGAAAATCATGTCACCTTCCTGTAGAGCTCGAGCATGAAGCATACTAGGCAATCAAGATGCTGAATTTCGATTTGAAGAACGCGGGTGAAAAACGGAGATTGCAATTAAATGAGCTAGATGAGATCAAACTTTCTGCATATGAAAATGCAAGAATTTACAAAGAAAGAACTAAAAGATGGCATGATCGACATATCCTCAGAAGAAATTTTCAACTAGGTGACTTTGTTCTTTTGTTCAATTCTAGATTGAGACTTTTTCCTAGAAAACTTAAGTCCCGATGGTCTGGGTCTTTTCAGGTAAAAAAGGCTTACCCTTACGGAGCCGTAGAAATATGGAGTGAAGAAACAGGAGAATTCAAATTTAATGGTCAGAGGCTGAAGCATTATTATCAAGAGGAGCGAATTGAAGAAAAAGAGAGTTTATATTTAGATGAACCACGATCAAATCTGAGTGCAAAAGGGTCAAGCTAATGACCTTAAATTAGTGCTTCTTGGGAGGCAACCCGAGCTTTTTAACTTTATTTTTACTTTCTTTTATTTACTTTTATCTAGGCTTTCTTTTCAGAACTAATTTTTAATTTTTGTAGGTAAACAAACTTTGGTGGAAGAAACCCAAAGGCGTCAGTGGGTAGAGTCTTGTGAGTATCTCTTTCCCCTTTTATCTTTTGTTTTTCATTTTCTACATCTTATTGATATTTCATGTGTTGAAGGGAAGGATGCTTCTTCTGCATGTCTGTGTCCGCCGTCACTATTTTTCATACTTATCCTTTTGATCTTCGATGGGGTTGTATAATGATATTGATGATTCATCTTTTTGATATGGTTGTATTCACTTGATAATATTTTGATGACATGACATGTCAATGTGTGATGATGATGAGATGATTTGTGGCTTTGAATCACTTTTGAAATTATTAATGATTGAAGTTGTTGAATGAATCAAAAATTGAGACTAGAATAAGGCCTATCATGTCAAATTTATTTCTCTTATACATATCTACTTTTGAAATTCTTCATTGGTTGAGGAGTAGGATTTTAGGGAGATATGTTGTTTGAAAAATTTGATTTAAAAGTGAAACTACTTCTTGAATAAAATCAGCATATGAGTATGAATATTTGAATTGATATTGATTGATTAGTCTAATTGAGGTTTTGTTTATTTCACTATTTGTTGGGAAAAAAGAATTCAAAATCCACAAAAATAGTGAGAGACTCCCCTACTTGACACTGTGTAAAATTGACAATGGTACCAAACGACATGGGTTGAAGTCTGAAAAAAAAATAAATAAATAAAAATAAATGAGAAGAATCTATTCACATTACCTCCGCTGTCTTTGGTGAAAATTCCCAATACTAAAAAGACATGAGTTCTATTACACTGACTATGTGGTCAGTGTACTCCGATTTCGTCACCAGAAAAAAGGTGGTAATCGAATTAGAGAATGTGATTGATGCAAAAAGAAACAAAAAAGTATGTATCTATGTGGGTAATGCCATCCAAAAACAAAAAGAAAAAAAAATATGAGTGGAAAAAGATTTTGGATATCTTATTCCTGTAAGCAAAAGTATGATAAACCTAAACTGAAAATTAGATAAAATCTTGAGATTGAAATTCTTTCTTTTATGCAAGTTGCGAAGTTTTATTTGACTAAGTTGTGGATCTTGAGAATTAGATTTAGAAGATGATATATTTGTTTTAAAATTTTATAATGTAATTAATGAAGATTTTTCATTGGTGATTGTATGTTAGAAATTTATTTTCCATGAGAAAGTCTATGCTTATGATCAATTTTTGAATTTTCTTGGTTTTTGCTTGAGGACAAGCAAAGTTTGAGCCTTATGTGTTTGATGACACCAAAATTTATCGTAATTTCTATGCCATTTTGTTGATGGTTTTATGTCATATTCATAGACTTTGCTTATTTTTATGCCCTTTTTATCAATATTTGTGGAATCTACACTCTTTTCTATTTTTAATGATTTTTAGGTAAAAAAAGCATGTTTTTCAGTCGATTTCGAGCAATCCAAATGCATAATTGAATTCACAACATCAAAAGGAGATCACATGTCAAATTTCAGAAGATTTGGAGCTTCAAAGGAAATGATGGCACCTCTAATATATTCTTTACGGTACCATAATTTGGAGGTTTTCCGGGTAGAGAATCTCATATGATTACGGCACTATCGTAAACATCCTTACGGTGCCGTATTTTGGAGCGTTTTTGATCAGAGGATCGATAGAGATTACGGTACTACCGTAAGAAACGTTACGGTACTGTATTTCGGGTCGATTCTCAACCCGAAAGATTTTGAGATTACGGCACTACCGTAAAGAACGTTATGGTACCATAATTCCAGAAGATTTCAAGCTGAGACCTCACTGTCCAGATTACGGCACTGCCGTAAAAACCATTACGGCCGTAATTACGACGCTACTCGCGACTTTCCCGGTCAACTCCGAAGCCCGATTTTTGCGTGGTTGATTGCGGATGATCTAGGCCCTAATATTCGAAGCTGTAAGAAGGCGAAAGGGAGCCATTGACGGGAGGAATCCAAGCACACAAAAAGCCCTAATTTTCATTCACCACAGATAGAGACATTGCCTCACACGCCGCCGCCCTAGGTTTCGCCGCCGGGAAGCGTACAGTGCATCTCCGGCCGTGAAATTTGAGTGGAAGCTATGCATAGAGGGGGATAAGGAGCACCTAAAGTTTCAACATGATCGGAGATCAGACGGAGGAGAAACCACCAGAAAACCGAGCGCCGCCGCTGCTCGCCCAGATTACGGCCGTAAACTTCTTTACGGTCGTACCGTAATTTTCACTCTTCCTCTCTTTCGATTTTCTTCTTCATGAATCATTGTAATCTTCCTTCCATGATAGCTTAAACCTCTTTTGGGACATGGGGGAGTAATTCACTTGAGTTTTAATGACTAGATGACTATCTTTTCTATTATTTCATCTTGTTTAATCTTAGCATGATGATTTTACTCATGTGTTGTTTTGTTCTTAGACTCTCCTTAGATCTATATTATTATTTATGTTTTAGAATTTTCGCTATTGACTGAAAAGTAATTGCTTGAGGATTTGGAACCCTAGAATTGCATGATAGGAATCCTTTTTAGGTTAGTTCTTTTTTGTTTGATTCTAGTAAGCTAACTGCCATGATAATAATATAAATCTAGGATTGAGTCTAAGCTTTCAAACGTGGAGATCTTGTGCGAAAGCAAAGATCGGAACGTTAGAGAACCTTGAGTAAAACTAGTGTCGAGATTCGGATGCACGAAAGTGATCCTTGAAATTCCACTAGAGATTATCGACTTAGAACTTGGATGCACGAAAATGATCTTTGAGTTTTCAGTTTGATGATTTACTTATCATTAGCGTTGGGACGACTCTTGCGCAAGAGCGAAGATTTATCCCTGCATGGTTGTCTGCACGAAAGTGAGATAATCCTTTTATTCAAGTAAATTGCATCTCTGTCATGATGAAATTAAACTGATGAAATCTCTATTCATGTCTAGTCATAAAAATTAAAGTGAATGAAAGCCTAGTCCCAGCTTCTCTCTCTGATAATTCCGTTTCAGCGCTTTGGTCTTCGTTTGCTAGTTTGCACTCTTTTGATTGCCTAGATAATGAAAAATCAATTATCCGGTACTCAACAACATAGGTCCCTGTGGATTCGATACTTTCTTTATTACTTCGAGTATCCGTACACTTGCGGACCCAACAACATGCGTGATGAATTTTTAATCAAATTGAGACCTGAATTTGAGGTGGTTCGAGGAGGATTACTTAATAGATATCCTATTCCATCTTTAGACATATGTCTTGGTGAACTTCTACGTGAAGAGCAATGTCTGGCCACTCAATCCATCATTGGAGAGACTCGTGGGACCTCAGAGGTTGTCAATGTGGCTTATGTAGCATAAAGTAAAAATTGGGGCAAAGGACATATGCAATGCCATAGTTGCAAGGAATTCGGTCATATAGTTAGAAACTGTAGCAAGAAATTATGTAATTATTGTAAACAAAAAGGACATATTATCAAGGATTGTCCAACACGTTCAGAAAATAGAAGGGCAAAGGCTTACATGGCAATGCACGCTACTATGCCAGATGCCACTGCTTCTACGAATGTTTCTGAGGCTACTTCTATTACTACAAGTCAAAATCAAGTGGTCATGACTCCTGAGATGGTTCAGCAGATGATTCTTTCTGCTTTCTCTGCTCTTGGTCTTCAAGGTCATGGTAAGCAAACTTCATCTACTTGGTTTGTTGATTCTGGTGCATCTAATCATATGACTGGCTTTCTGGATTTCTTATAAAATTTACATTCTTATACTGGTCGACAACATATTCAAATAGCCAATGATAGTAGCCTTCCGATTACTATTATTAGTGACATTGGTCATACTTTTAGTCATGTTTTTGTTGCTCCAAATTTATCAACTAATTTGATATCTGTTGGTCAGCTTGTGAAGAATCACTGTGATGTTCATTTTTCTCGTGCTGGATGTGTTATACAAGATCAGGCTTCGGGGAAGGTGATCGCGAAGGGGCCTAGAGTGGGCAAATTGTTCCCATTGCATTTTTGCATTCCTAGATCTTTAACATTATCTTCTGTTAACATTGTGTTGGGGTATGCCCTTAAGGCTAATGTTTGAGGCCTTGGGATTGTATCAGTCTCATGTAATAAACTCTTGTGTTTATAAAGGCATGGTTGTTATTCAGGTTGTTACCTTGTCTGCTGCAATTAGCGTACTTCTGAATAATGTCTCAAAGCTGTTCAGCTAGGCTGACATGCTATAAAGTCCTTAGTCGAGATATCTTGGTGAACATGAGACAGCCTTGATATGCTTGAGACTAATATGTGTTCTAATCTTATAGGATGCTTCGAGCATGGAATAAGATGTAGACTCATGGGTACATTGGATGTACTGGACAGACCCTACTAGGATATTCAATTGCTTGTCACAATGTGAATGATCCTTGATTGCAACAAGTGGCACATGTCCTCTGACTTGAGATCACTTGTGTTTCTAAATGATGATTGTCATTGTTTTGAGGTAGTTCAATATCATTTGAAACATGATGGTTATAGACTATCTTGGATAATGAGCTTGAGTCAGGTTAGGGCACTAGTGATAGATAAAGGATTGCCGTCTCCTTGTTTAAGGAGTGTGATGTTCTAGAGGGGCCCCCCTGAATGAGATGATTGAGAAAGTGTATGGCCATACCCAGGTGACTATGTTCATCTGGTCTAATCATACTCATCATATTGGAGCTACAGGCTTGACACGCTTGTCCAATAAGAACATCCAGTGGCAAAGGATACATGTACGCCTTGTGAATAGATTCACACTTGTGCTGTGGTTTGGGTGTAGTCTTGGAAGACTCTTTCCTTTATATCGGGAGACAGTGATGTGTTGCTAGATACCCCTCACTGATCGTGATAACGTGAGTTATCGTTACCGACATTTAAAGGAAACCCTCAGGGTCGCACAATTTGATGATATGGCTTACTTGAGTCAGATCGTGTGGACTGAATTGTTTGGGTTCAGTTTAAAGGGATTTAATCTCTGATTGTAAGTGAGATCTGGTCTGATCATGTTTGATTGATTAGGGCTTGAGATCGGTAAGCTTCGATCGAGAGAGATGATGCTAGATCGGTGAGATCAGGAGCATCAGGAGATGAACGGTTAGATCTTGAGCCTTAGGGTTCAATTTGGTCTAGACCAAGTGGCTTGAGCTATTTTGGTTTGGTTTATGAACCAAATTCGATTGGACGTTTTGGCTTGAACCGGTTCACAAAGGTGAACGCTTGGTTCAATGCCAATATGCGTTTTTGGGTTGGCATGAGCGCATGGCTTGATTATCTTCCATTTATGGAAAGTCATCAAGGCCGATTTCACTTTAAACGCCAAAACGCATATGCGTTGTGCACTTCACTTCAACGCCTTGAACTTTCGTTTGGAGGAGGTTGACGAAGTGGAGAGGTTTTGCAAGAGGAGCTCTCGGCCAAAAGGGAATCATCTCATCATCCCCTTCCATTCGACAAGAAAGATTGGGTGCCTTGCTAGCACAAGGGACGCCAAGGAAGTAAGCGCTCTTCATCTTGTGTGTGAACTTTTGGAGGAGATCTAAGTTGCTCTCTTCTTCCAAGCCGACCTCCAAGCCAATGGCGTTGGTATGAATCTCCTTCTTGATCCAATCAATAGATCTAAGTTGATTATATGAGCATATATGCGATTGTCTTGATGAAACCCTAGCAAAATGCATGCGCCCCCTGAATTAGGGTTTTTCATCTGCTTGCGCTCCCCCTCGAAGGGGACTCTTCAATTGGTATCAAAGCTAGGATCTTATATGTTTCATATGATTGCTTAAGGTGATCCTTGTTTGAGCTTATGATCTAAGTTTTCTCATCATGCGATAATACTAGTTGAAAGTATTTTTTGTGGCGCATATATGAGATTGTTTTGGTGGCGCATGTGTAAGGTTGATTTTGTTGATACATGTATATTGCTTACATTATTGCGCATGTTACATGTTGTTGTTTTATCAAAAACTTTCCTTGCGCGCCTTTGACTAGATCTAAGTTGCGCCTACTGTAAACCCTTAGACGGGTTGATGGGGTTGAAAGCATCATCTAGTTTAGATCAACCTAGTCTGATCAGACCATCTGACAGCCTAGATGGATCGACCAGATGGCACCTGTGCGCAAGCACAAGGTGGCTATAGGTCGATTGCATCACAGGCGTGTAGCGAGGTCTGGTTGAGACAACCAGTGAACACACATGAGTTAGGCCCGGGGTCACACCCGCTTGCCAGAACTCATGTTGGTTGTTCAACCCTTGGCGCATGCATGGTTGACCATTAGGTCAACTCGAGTCAGTTAGGACTTGGTGCATGCAAGGGTATGGATCTAACTAGATTGTTGAGTGGATCCCTATCAATGGACCGTTGTAAGGTTGTAGGGCACATAAGGAAATTAAAATTTGATGCCAATGGGGTTTTCAAAATTTTATTTTCTTTGTAAGGGATCACATGATGATTGATTGATGCCATATGCTTGTTTATTTATTCTTATGTGGGTTGCCCATGTTAAATGTGTGCTGTGCTAGGGCCTGCGTGCCTGGATTTAACTTGTAAATTAATTTTATTGTGATCTGCGAATCACATTGTTAATTAATTTATTGTATATTTGACCTGCGAGTCAAACTTGTCTAGATAGATCACAATGTATTTTGATTAGACAAGAGCACAAAGGCACACATCCCAGAGGGGCATTCAGCTGGTGGTGCACCTGAGGTGCTCTTGGCGCAAGGGCCCTGGGTTGGACCAGATGATGCTAAAGACCCAAGAAGAGCAAGTGAAGACTTAAGTATCTTAAGGTCTTACTTAGGCTATGGGCTTTTACCACATAAGATCCATGCTTTCTGTTATTGTTTATATAAGTAGAACAGCATGATTTATTTATCTTCTGCTATAGCCATAGGATTTGCCTGATAGTAAGAAGATAAAAGACCGTTAAAATCCAAACGCTAAAATATCAAGCACGTAATGCCTTCTGACGCGAAACCTCACCTTTCTGATTATCGTTGGAGCCGTGTTGTACCCACTCAGTGGGCACGTCCATCTATCTTCAGACGGTGCGGGATTTCACCTGCGTGTTACAGAGAAGGGATTTATCGCTTCTCGTTGCTCAGCATAGCACGTGGTGGTCCAGGGAGTAGGTCGGGTCAGCTTGACCATGTAGGCTACATATGTGGCGCATATGGTAGCGCATGGAGGCAGCCATCTGTGGGATCAGAGACTGTGTTGTACCAACTCAGTTGGCACAGTCTGCTGGATTGCCCAGGTGAAGGGGAATCGCACGGGTTGGCGATTGGCTGGGACAGCCTACCAGAAATTAGTGCTTGTCATCTCTGTGCATCTTATCTCGCCTGAGCGGGACGCGGAGACCAAGTATGAAATCTGGATCCCATCTCACTAAAAGAGTATTACTCTTTCGGACTGTTTAATGGATTTTTCAGTCAGATAAAATAGTGAGAAAAAGAATCTTTCTTAAGTCCTGGATTGATTCTAAACATTGATACTGACCTTGCTGTTCTTGCATTGTTGTAGATTCCTGCAGCAACGAACACCATGAGCTTCAATGTGCGATCCCTACTGGAAAGGGAGAAGTTTGCTGGGCCAAACTTCTCAGACTGGTTCGGACACCTTAAGATCGTTCTTAAGGCAGAGAGGAAACTGTATGTCCTCGAGACGGCTGTGCCGCCTCAACCCGCTGCGAATGCCGCAAGGGCGGTTCGTGATGCTTATGAAAAGCACGTCAATGATAGCATTGATGTCGCTTGCCTGATGCTAGCGTCTATGACGCCACCGCTGCAGCGTCAGCATGAGGATATGTCGGCTATAGAAATTATAGCGAACCTCAAGATGCTGTATGCTGCACAGGCGAGGACAGAACGCTATAATCTGACAAAGCTTTTCTTTCAGAGCAAACTGGCTGAAGGGAGCCCAGTGGGAGCTCACGTGCTCAAGATGATTGGGCACAAGGAGGCTCTGGAGAAACTGGGGCATACCATCAACCAGGAGCTTGCTGTAGACATTATTCTGCAGTCTCTCCCGCCCTCTTTCGATGCGTTCATTATTAATTTTAATATGAACAAGATCGATTGTACCCCGGCAGAGCTGCTGAATATGCTCTTGACAACTGAGGAGACTCTGAAGGGAAAGCCTTCAACCTCTGTCTTAATGGATCCTTCTAGGAACAAGAAGAAGGGGAAGAAGGGCAAAGCCCCTGTCAAGAACTACAGTAAGGCTCTGAAACAAAAGGTTAAGCGGTCGAAGGACAACAGGTGTTTCCACTGTGGCCAGCTGGGTCACTGGAAAAAGGACTGTAAAGCGCTCCAAGGAGATAAGAGGGGAAGCATCGCTTCTGGCTCAGGTATATATGTGACTGAGGTCATGTTATCTTCTTCTTCTATTTCATGGGTGTTGGACACTGCATGTGGAGTTCACATTTGTTCAAATGTGCAGGAACTCAAGAGAAGAAGGCAGGTGGGACAGCATGAGGTAGACCTACGCGTTGGAAACGGGGCACGGGTTGCTGCTGTTGCTGTAGGAGACTATTTCATTTCTTTACCATCTGGCATTGTATTGGAATTAAATAATTGTTATTTTGTACCCAGTATAACCAAGAATATTATCTCTATTCCTGCTCTTGTCAGGAAAGGATTTGCCTTTGAATGCAATATTTCAAAGTGTGTACTTTCTCTTGATAATATTGTTTATGCTACTAGTTCAATTAACAATGGGTTATTCATGTTGGACATGGAATATTCTATACAAAACATTGATAATAAGAAAGCCAAGTATGCTGAAGACAGCACCTTGTTATGGCATAGTCGTTTAGGCCATATTAACAAGAAGCGCATTAAGCGGTTGCATGATCATGGACTGCTGGGATCATTCTCCTATGAGGAGATTGATACATGCAAAGCTTGTTTGATGGGTAAAATGACGAAGTCACCTTTTCCTAACAAAGGTCAAAGGGCTTCAGGTTTACTTAACCTTATACACAGTGATGTGTGTGGGCCGTTTAGTAAACATGCCAGAGGTGGCTATCAGTACTTCATTACATTTACTGATGATTTCAGTAGATATGGTTATGTCTATCTAATGAGACATAAGAGTGAATCCTTTGACAAGTTCAAAGAGTTCAAGAATGAAGTACAGAATCAGCTAGGCCGAAATATCAAGGCACTTCGTTCTGATCGAGGTGGAGAATACCTGAGTCATGCGTTTACTGACTATCTGAAGGAGTGTGGGATTATCTCACAGCTCACTCCGCCAGGAACACCGCAATGGAATGGTGTGTCCGAGAGGAGAAATAGAACGTTACTTGATATGGTTCGTTCTATGATGAGTCAGGCTACTCTTCCATATTCATTTTGGGGATTTGCACTGGAGACAGCTGCAAAGGTACTAAACCGAGTGCCATCCAAGGCAGTTTCAAAGACGCCATATGAATTATGGTATGGGAAACAGCCGAGCTTGACATTTATCAGGATCTGGGGTTGCGAGGCTTATGTCAAAAAGCTCGCCTCTGGGAAACTGGAGAGCAGATCTGAGAAATGCATCTTTGTCGGTTACCCTAAGGAAACTAAGGGTTATTATTTCTACGATCCCAAAGAGAACAAAGTATTTGTTGCTCGGACGGCCATATTTCTTGAGAAGGAGTTTCTTCTGCAAGAAGCCAGTGGGAGAGAAATAAAGCTGGATGAGAATCCAGAGGATGGACAAAGTAGTCAAGCACAGATGGATGTGCCTGAGCCGGTAGAACAGGTTATTGAACAACCTGAGGCTCAAATATCACGGGAACCGCGTAGATCGGGAAGGATCCGTCGTCAGCCTGAGCGCTATGACGGAGTCTACATCATTGATAATGATGAACCCCTTACTTATGCGGATGCGGTCAGTGGACCGGAGTCAGCTAGATGGCTTGAAGCTATGCGAGCCGAGATGGACTCCATGTCAGATAACCAAGTCTGGGATTTGGTTGATCCGCCTCCGGGAGTAATCCCTATAGGCTGTAAATGGATCTTCAAGAAGAAGATTGACATGGATGGTAACGTGGTTACCTATAAAGGCAGGCTAGTAGCGAAAGGTTTCAAACAAATCTACGGGATAGATTATGATGAAACTTTCTCTCCTGTAGCCATGTTTAAGTCTATTCGGATTCTTTTCGCGATAGCAGCATATTACGATTATGAGATCTGGCAGATGGATGTGAAAACTACTTTCCTTAATGGAAAACTGGATGAGGATGTGTACATGACACAACCTGAAGGTTTCACTCATCCAGCAGATCGTCATAAAATATGCAAGTTAAAGAAGTCCATTTATGGACTTAAACAAGCATCTAGAAGCTGGAATATTCGTTTTGATGAATCAATCTCTGAGTTTGGTTTCATCAAGAACGAGGACGACCCGTGTGTATATAAGAGGTTTAGTGGGAGCGTGATTACATTCCTAGTCCTCTACGTCGATGACATCTTGATCATTGGAAATGATATTCCTGAAATGCATGCGGTTAAGGCATGGTTAAGGAAATGTTTCCAGATGAAAGATCTAGGAGAAGCAGCCTATGTGTTAGGTGTGAAGATCTACAGGGATAGATCTAAGAGGCTTCTCGGGCTGTGCCAAAGTACTTACATCGATAAAGTCCTGGAGAGATTTCATTTAGAGAATTCTAAACGAGGATATCTTCCAGTCAGACATGGTCTGAATCTTTCGAAGAGTCAGTGTCCACAAACACAGACTGAGAAAGATGAAATGGACAATACGCCTTATGCTTCGGCTATTGGGTCCATAATGTATGCGATGTTGTGTACTCGCCCTGACGTCGCTTACGGGTTAAGCGTGACCAGTCGGTTCCAAAGTAATCCAGGTATGGCGCACTGGATTGCAGTCAAGAACATTTTAAAATATCTGCGGAGGACCAAAGATATGTTCTTGATATATGGTGGTCAGGAAGAACTCAGTATAGAAGGATATACTGACGCTTCGTTCCAGTCGGACCAGGATGATTTCCGATCGCAATCAGGCTATGTTTTTAGCTTGAATGGTGGAGCAGTGGTGTGGAAGAGTTTCAAACAGTCAACTGTTGCTAATTCCACAACAGAAGCCGAGTATGTTACAGCCTCGGAAGCATCCAAGGAGGCAGTGTGGATTCGTAAGTTCGTGAGAGAACTTGGTGTCGTTCCTTCGAGTGCAGATCCTTTGGTTATCTTTTGTGATAACACTGGAGCAATCGCACAAGCAAAGGAACCACGGTCGCACCAGAAGTCCAAGCACATACAGAGACGGTTTCACTTGATCCGGGAGATCATTGATCGGGGCGAGATCAAAATATGCAAGGTTCATACAGACGACAATCTGGCTGACCCGCTTACCAAGCCTCTGGCGCAGCAGAAGCATGAGAAGCACTGTAATAATATGGGTTTGAGATTTCTCAACCATTAGATTAAGTGCAAGTGGGAGATTGTTGGGGTATGCCCTTAAGGCTAATGTTTGAGGCCTTGGGATTGTATCAGTCTCATGTAATAAACTCTTGTGTTTATAAAGGCATGGTTGTTATTCAGGTTGTTACCTTGTCTGCTGCAATTAGCGTACTTCTGAATAATGTCTCAAAGCTGTTCAGCTAGGCTGATATGCTATAAAGTCCTTAGTCGAGATATCTTGGTGAACATGAGACAGCCTTGATATGCTTGAGACTAATATGTGTTCTAATCTTATAGGATGCTTCGAGCATGGAATAAGATGTAGACTCATGGGTACATTGGATATACTGGACAGACCCTACTAGGATATTCAATTGCTTGTCACAATGTGAATGATCCTTGATTGCAACAAGTGGCACATGTCCTCTGACTTGAGATCACTTGTGTTTCTAAATGATGATTGTCATTGTTTTGAGGTAGTTCAATATCATTTGAAACATGATGGTTATAGACTATCTTGGATAATGAGCTTGAGTCAGGTTAGGGCACTAGTGATAGATAAAGGATTGCCGTCTCCTTGTTTAAGGAGTGTGATGTTCTAGAGGGGCCCCCCTGAATGAGATGATTGAGAAAGTGTATGGCCATACCCAGGTGACTATGTTCATCTGGTCTAATCATACTCATCATATTGGAGCTACAGGCTTGACACGCTTGTCCAATAAGAACATCCAGTGGCAAAGGATACATGTACGCCTTGTGAATAGATTCACACTTGTGCTGTGGTTTGGGTGTAGTCTTGGAAGACTCTTTCCTTTATATCGGGAGACAGTGATGTGTTGCTAGATACCCCTCACTGATCGTGATAACGTGAGTTATCGTTACCGACATTTAAAGGAAACCCTCAGGGTCGCACAATTTGATGATATGGCTTACTTGAGTCAGATCGTGTGGACTGAATTGTTTGGGTTCAGTTTAAAGGGATTTAATCTCTGATTGTAAGTGAGATCTGGTCTGATCATGTTTGATTGATTAGGGCTTGAGATCGGTAAGCTTCGATCGAGAGAGATGATGCTAGATCGGTGAGATCAGGAGCATCAGGAGATGAACGGTTAGATCTTGAGCCTTAGGGTTCAATTTGGTCTAGACCAAGTGGCTTGAGCTATTTTGGTTTGGTTTATGAACCAAATTCGATTGGACGTTTTGGCTTGAACCGGTTCACAAAGGTGAACGCTTGGTTCAATGCCAATATGCGTTTTTGGGTTGGCATGAGCGCATGGCTTGATTATCTTCCATTTATGGAAAGTCATCAAGGCCGATTTCACTTTAAACGCCAAAACGCATATGCGTTGTGCACTTCACTTCAATGCCTTGAACTTTCGTTTGGAGGAGGTTGACGAAGTGGAGAGGTTTTGCAAGAGGAGCTCTCGGCCAAAAGGGAATCATCTCATCATCCCCTTCCATTCGACAAGAAAGATTGGGTGCCTTGCTAGCACAAGGGACGCCAAGGAAGTAAGCGCTCTTCATCTTGTGTGTGAACTTTTGGAGGAGATCTAAGTTGCTCTCTTCTTCCAAGCCGACCTCCAAGCCAATGGCGTTGGTATGAATCTCCTTCTTGATCCAATCAATAGATCTAAGTTGATTATATGAGCATATATGCGATTGTCTTGATGAAACCCTAGCAAAATGCATGCGCCCCCTGAATTAGGGTTTTTCATCTGCTTGCGCTCCCCCTCGAAGGGGACTCTTCACATTGATAATCAAGTTAAACTTTGGCATAAGCGTTTAGGCCATCCGAATAATGTAATTTTGTCTAACTCAATACAAAGTGATTTTGTTGGCAATAATTTTAATTCTACTTTGACATTTAATTATGCTACATGCAAACTTGGAAAGAGTAAAACTTTGCCTTTCCTAACTCTAGTAGTCGTGCAAAAGTGTGCTTTGATGTTATACATAGTGATGTCTGAGATATTACTCCTATTATGTCTCATAGTCACTATCGTTATTTCGTAACATTTATTCATGATTATAGTCGGTTCACTTGGATATATTTTTTGCACACTAAATCTAAGGTCTTCCGGGTATTTCAAAGCTATGTCGCTCTCATTGAGAATCAGTTTTCTACAAGTATTAAGATTTTGCGCACTATTAATAGAGGCGAATACATGTCGCATGAATTTCAAACTTATTTGCAAGAAAGAGGCATTATCTCAGAGAGGTCATGTGATGCAGGAGCATCTCCCATGGTTTAATTATGTTTTGATATTATGTTTACTTTCAACATTTGAACTTGTTTACATTTCACCATTCAGTTCTACCTAGTCTTGTTTGTTGCAAGACTAGCTTGTAGAACAATTTTGTAAGACAACTTAATTCTCTGCTTTGGATGTTTTATGTTGTAGTTAGGTTGTAGCCTAGGTTTATTTTCACATCTTTGTTTTATTTTGTAGTGATTGTAGTAGGATGTTTAGCCTAGGAATTATTCACTTGTAATTGCACTACAAGGCACCTTCTAATCCTCAACATCCATCAAGCTCAAGTCATCCACAACTCAAATGCGCCAGCCCACCCACATCAAGCCCAAATCTGCACCAAGAAGCAACTCACAAACAAGACCCAAGAAGCCCATCATACCAAGATCAAGTCAACCTCCAATCCTTCAAAATCAAGTCAACGTGCAGCACCATCCCAATCAACATTCAGCATGCACACGTAGAGCCTCATTCACACTCGGCTGAAGACTCCAACCAAGATACCTTTCCATGCATGCTGCCCCAACCAATCAAAGCTCAACAACAACCACATGCAGCTACTTCCACATTCGGCAGAAGTTTAAATCCAAGGCGCCCTTTCATGCATGCAACATCAGCCAATGCAATTTCCACAGCTGCATGCTACATCAATGCCAAAACATCCCAACGGTTCAACAGGCTTCTTCGGCTATGATTCCAACACACCACTGCCCACCATAACCAATGGAAGTGCTGGACACAACACCTCATCTTAGCCATCCGAGTTGACATCAAGAAATGGCAGCCCTTAGATAGACTTGAGAATTTTGTAACGTTGAGGAGAAGGGGGTTTTAAGCCCTTGTATTTTCCACATTGACACTTAGTCTATGATTTGAAAAAAAAAAACATTATGTGTTGATGCGTGAGCATTGTCTTGGTTTGGTGGACTCCAAACAAAACTATTCTTCTCTTCCCCTTCTCTTCCTCTAAGTGCCGAGAGCTCCTTCCTCTCTTCTCTTCTTCCTCTTCTCCACAAAGCTACCTCTCTCTTCTTGAAGTCCTCTTACGTGTGGTCATCACCAAATAAGTTGCCCTTCACCTTCCTCCAACGCCAAGCAGAGGGGAAACACCTTGAAGAAGCGGGAGCAGGGGATTCAGAGAAAGGGGTCTTGGCCCCCTTCCCTAAAGGGGGCTGCAGGTAATTCTAAACCTGAGTAGGGAAACATCCTCTAAGGTTGCATGATAGTTTCCTTGTTGATTGTGCTTCGTGTGATTATTGTTTCATTGCCCTGCTGCTTGCCACCCTTGAAACCCTTGTTGCGCATGCTTAGCCCCACCCCTTAAGAGCTACATACCTTAGGTAGGATATTTGGGAGTTCCGCCCTTCTTCAGTGGTATCAGAGCAGCCCTAAGGTGCTCTTGTTGCGTGCGCAAGAAAGTGTTCTCCATTTTTCTGAAAGTATCTGTTTTCTGAAACTTCCTATTTGTCTGAAACCTCTGCTCTCTGAGATTTTCTGTTGTGTTTCCGTTGTTATTTGCATTCCTGTTCAGTTCTGATTTTGGGACATCATGTCCTAAATTAGTTTAGGAGGTCTCGCTGCATTCTCGCTACATTTAGAATCTGAACTGTCGCTGCGTCTTTCTGAAATTGTCTCTCGTGACTACTGAACTTTTCCGGGAAAACTCCTACTGAACTCTGTCGTGTACTTTCTAGGACCGGTAGTGAGGTCAAAGATATACCTAAGTGATAGGTAGTGTCTTTCCTCAACATCCATACATAAGAATCTGCAATTTTTGGATTGATCTCTATCGGTACTGTAGCTTACCGCCTGGTATTTCTGAAATCTGTTCCTGCACTACTTGCTGCATTTGTACTAGAACTTTGTTGAACTTATTGAGTCGAGAGGGTAATAGAGACAACTAACTGATAGTTCATCCCCAAATATCCTAGTTAATTTCGGACACATCAGATCCGTATTGTGCTGAAATTCTGCTTGCTGATTTGTTCTGCCGTGACTCTGTCTCTGAAAACCTGCTGTGTTTCTGTGTTTGTTAAGTCTTGTGTTGAGTAATCAAAGACAAACTTTGATCTTCCTGCTGTATTTTGACCTTAATCTTACGGAACTAGCTGAAGCTTTGTTGCTGAATTTTCTTTCCGTTTGCTGGATTTACGCTTTGATTCTCTAATTGAAACTTCTGAATCAAGAGGGCATTTGTGCTGTCTAACCAATAGATAGTCTTCAAATCTCCTAGCCACATCAGTTTCAAGCCTAGTAAGACCATTGCTGTGGCTGAAACGTGACCCAACTGGAGTGGGAATTTAATCGCTGCTGTTTTGGATTTCCGCGTGAACTCATTTGGATTTCTGTACTATTCCTTACCAGCTTGAGTCTATTTGTGTTTGCGTTTACAAGTTGGCAGGAGAATAGGGAATTACTTCTACTATAGAAATTCCACTAGTCCTCCTCAGCCATTTCACCTCACCAGGAGCTGCAGCAAAGCAATTACTGTCAGCTCCCTCGAAGGCTCGAAACAAGCTGAAATTGCTGCACTGAATTTGGATGAAATATGATATTTGCTATTCCTGAATTGTTGTTAGCCTTGAATAGAAACCTGGAATTTGTGGCTTTACAAACACTACAAGATGCTGAAATTTGTTGCTACATTTGAATCTCTGACTTTCTGCTGAGAACTGTCCTGTGTGGTGATACCAACTGAATAGCATTTCATATCTGAACTAAACCTGCATAGTAGTTTGCATTGGACACAACACTTACGCGTATCCTTGCCTTATATCCGGAAACCTGCATCAAATCTTGCTGAAAATTGTGGGTATTTGCTCTAAAATTTCTGCATCAACTACCTTTATATGGACTGTGCTGAGTATTACTGAATGTTATCATCATTTACTGTCATTGCCATTTGAAAATTACTGCACTTGCTGAAAATTTATGCTGAACATGTTTAACTCTTTGTTACATTTTATCATTGCTTAAGCTGAATGTTCATGTTTAATGCTGCTTGGTATCCTTGTTCACCTTCAAATCAAGTTAACAACATGTCAAGAGGAACAAATAAATATTATCAAACCTATACCCAACCCAATGAACAACTCCATGATCACACTGATGATTACCTCCCTAGGGTAACGTATGAACCAAAAGATCATAATCAACATAGGATTAATCCTGATTTTCATAATTCTAAAGGGACGCCCATGGACAATGTGACTAGAATGTTTGAACAACTCATGAGTCGTATGGATAAAAAGGAAAAACAAAATCGGTTCTTAAGACAACAAACACAAAGTATAAGCCAAGTGGCAAATCATCATATTCCTGCCAAAAATGCTAAACAATTTCACTATCAATCACCTAGGGGAACCCGGGAAAATTCATGGGAAGAAAGACCTAGTCAAATTGAACATAGATATGGTAGGACTGAACCCCAAAATGCTCAGACTATGACCAATAGCCAATACATGGAGAGACTTTCAACATATAAGATCACCCTTAGATCAGATTATTTTCATACTTACACTAAGATTGATCATAAGGCATGTAAGATTGCCATTGATGAATGCATAGGGTTCAACTTTATAACTCCCCTAGCAATTGACAAATTTCAGTTGACCACCAAACCTAACCCTTACCCTTATACCCTTACTTGGGAAGATGGAACCCGGACCTTAGTGGACCGTAGCTGCCTTGTTCCCATCAAGTTTGCCGCCCATGAACAAAAGATTTGGTGTGATATCTTGCCCCTAAAGGGTACTTACCATGTCCATCTTGGTAAACCTTGGTTAGATGACTTTGATGGATATTACCATAGAGGGAAAGATAGCTATGTCTTGCGGTTCTATAAGCCACAACTTAATATTATGAGGCCCAAGCCTAGAACCCCTAAGATAGACAACTTTTCTAAAGGAACCATAGAGCCTAGTCTACCTAAGCCATCATCTGATAACATACCCATTGCTGAACCTAAAGAACACATGATTGAAGGTCAACCACCTCCTCTAGATGTAGATCCTACTATGCCATCCTCACTTTTGGACCCAAGAGCTGAGTCTGAATTAACAACATCTTTAGGGTTACCCCAACCCAATCTCACTCTTGAGGGTCAAATTGAACCATACCATGAGGACATTAAGGGAACTCAGCCTCTAGAAAATTCTCAAGCCCTTACCATTATTTCTGAACCTATAAAAGAGTATAACGTGGAAATTCTTGTGATTGACCAACTCAAAACTCCTCTCTTGCATACATCTAGTAAGTTGAGCCCTCCTAAATCCATAGTCTGCCATAGGTACCTGCTAGGACCATCTTCATTGCCATCACTTTTAGGGCCTAGACCGGAACATCCAACATTATCCTTAGGTATACCCCACCCCCACCATCTCCTAAACTGTACCTAATTAAAAACCTTAAGAAAGTTGTGGAGGATGAATTAGTGCAAGCTGAACTTGAAACACCTCTTGACCCCACTAGTACTGAGTCCTCTATTGACCTATCCCTTGAATCACCAACCTTGGAATTATCACCATTATAATCAACCCAATCAATCCCCACTCTTGACTTGACAACACTTCCAATCATACCAAGGGGACCCAACATTGAACTTTGTCCCAAACCACCCATAAGCACAAATATAAGTCTCTCTTTAATGGATATGTTCTCACAACATAAGGACTACCCCATGCTATTCAAGATCTTTTGCTATGATGCTTTTAAATTTGAAATTTGTTTTGACAAAACCATGAGTTTGCATATGCTAAACATGAAATCATCTTTTGCCCTGAATGAAAAGCTACATGGTAAAATTACTCATGAATCTAATATTGGATTAATTCTCCCAAATCATGCTTTAGAAAAAACATCATGCATAATGCCTAGAATTCCATGCTCATACCTACCATGTCTCTCATTCAAAGCTGTCATATTCAAATATCATATTTTCAAAACATATATTATTGCTTCACATGAGAATACCATTGCTTTCAGAGATTTCTTTTTTACTTGCAGGATTACCAATGTCAAGAAGGCTAATGACAATTGCCAAACATTGGGATGGCCACCAAAACTAGGACTTGAAGTTGCAAAAATAAAGACACCCTCCAGACGGTCAATGCAAGATGATTTTTATACATTGGGGTGGCCCCCAAATTTGCAGGTTAATGACAAAGATTGCCCAAGTCATCCAGACCGTGATGATCTTTGTACCTTGGGGGGGGGGGGGGGCACCTGAACCTTCAACATTGGAACTTCATCTTTAATTCTTGAGGAGAAGAATTCTTTTACCCCTGGGAAAGATGATGCAGGAGCATCTCCCATGATTTAATTATGTTTGGATATTATGTTTACTTTCAACACTTGAACTTGTTTACATTTCACCACTCAGTTCTACCTAGTCTTGTTTGTTGCAAGACTAGCTTGTAGAACAATTTTGTAAGACAACTTAATTCTCTGCTTTGGATGTTTTATGTTGTAGTTAGGTTGTAGCCTAGGTTTATTTTCACATCTTTGTTTTATTTTGTAGTGATTGTAGTAGGATGTTTAGGCTAGGAATTATTCACTTGTAATTGCACTACAAGGCACCTTCTAATCCTCAACATCCATCAAGCTCAAGTCATCCACAACTCAAATGCGCCAGCCCACCCACATCAAGCCCAAATCTGCACCAAGAAGCAACTCACAAACAAGGCCCAAGAAGCCACCATACCAAGATCAAGTCAACCTCCAATCCTTCAAAATCAAGTCAACGTGCAGCACCATCCCAATCAACATTCAGCATGCACACGTAGAGCCTCATTCACACTCGGCTGAAGACTCCAACCAATTTACCTTTCCATGCATGCTGCCCCAACCAATCAAAGCTCAACAACAACCACATGCAGCTACTTCCACATTCGGCAGAAGTTTAAATCCAAGGAGCCCTTTCATGCATGCAACATCAGCCAATGCAATTTCCACAGCTGCATGCTACATCAATGCCAAAACATCCCAACGGTTCAACAGGCTTCTTCGGCTATGATTACAACACACCACCACCCACCATAACCAATGGAAGTGCTGGACACAACACCTCATCTTAGCCATCCGAGTTGACATCAAGAAATGGCAGCCCTTAGATAGACTTGAGAATTTTGTAACGTTGAGGAGAAGGGGGTTTTAAGCCCTTGTATTTTCCAAACGAAACTATTCTTCTCTTCCCCTTCTCTTCCTCTAAGTGCCGAGAGCTCCTTCCTCTCTTCTCTTCTTCCTCTTCTCCACAAAGCTACCTCTCTCTTCTTGAAGTCCTCTTACGTGTGGTCATCACCAAATAAGTTGCCCGTCACCTTCCTCCAACGCCAAGCAGAGGGGAAACACCTTGAAGAAGCGGGAGCAGGGGATTCAGAGAAAGGGGTCTTGGCCCCCTTCCCTAAAGGGTGCCGCAGGTAATTCTAAAGCGAGTAGGGAAACATCCTCTAAGGTTGCATGATAGTTTCCTTGTTGATTGTGCTTCGTGTGATTACTGTTTCATTGCCCTACTGCTTGCCACCCTTGAAACCCTTGTTGCGCATGCTTAGCCCCACCCCTTAAGAGCTACATACCTTAGGTAGGATATTTGGGAGTCCGCCCTTCTTCATCATGCCCTTATACTCCTCAGCAAAATGGGATGACCGAGCGCAAAAATCGCCATTTGTTGGACATGGTTTGTACTCTACTCTTACAGTCCTTCGTACCATCCAAATTTTGGGTTGAAGCATTGATTACTGCTGTGTACTTGATTAATCACTTACCCTCTCAACATTTGGGATTTGATTCTATATTTTATCGTCTTTTTGGTATTTATCCTGACTATCATATACTCCACACATTTGGATGTATTTGTTTTGTTCATTTACCTCTTCATGAACGACACAAACTTACTGCTCAATCTTTGCAATGTGCATTTATGGGTTATAGTACCAATCAAAAGGGTTATGTCTGTTATGATCCTACTAGTAATCGTATGCGCATATCTAGGAATGTTATTTTCTTTGAGGAAGAATATTATTTTCTGCAGCAAGGTTTTGCTAATTCACCTATTCTTCTTCCTAATTTTGAGGAGGCATCACAGTCTACTGGACGGTTTATACCTGGTATGGTCTATCAGCGACGATGAACTGTCTCTCCTCATACTGTTCTTGAAAGTGATCCAGAGGTTCAAGTTCATAATGAGCTTGATATTGTCCATCCCCGGCGTTCCTCTCGTACGATTAAGCCTCCTGATAGATATGGTTTTTCAGCTACTCTATCTAATACTGTCATACCCACTTCTTATTCTCAGGACTCTACACAAGCTTGTTGGGTAAATGCTATGCGTGAGGAACTTCAAGCTCTTCAGGAGAATCATACATGGGATATTGTTCCTTGTCCTAGTGATGTTAAACCGATTGGCTGTAAGTAGATATATTCTATTAAGTTGAAGGCAGATGGTTCTCTTGATCGGTATAAAGCTCGTTTGGTGGCTCTTGGTAATAAGCAGGAATATGGTAGTAATTATGAGGAGACTTTTGCCCTTGTTGCTAAAATGACAACTGTTTGCCTTGTACTTGCTATTGCTGGATCTCAAGGATGGCCTTTACATTAGATGGATGTTAAAAATGCATTTCTACATGGTGATCTGAAGGAGGAGATATATATGACTCCTCCCTCTGGACTATTTTCTACATCTTCTTCTGATGTTTGTAGGATGAAACGATCTCTCTATGGATTGAAACAAGCGCCCTGTGCATGGTTTGATAAGTTTCGATCTACTCTTCTTGACTTCTCATTTACTCAAAGTCAATATGATTCATCTTTATTTCTTTGCAAAAGTTCTATTGGTATTGTTCTTCTGCTGGTATATGTTGATGACATTGTTATCACTGGATCTGACTTATCCTTGATATCAAAACTTCAAGATCATCTTCAGCAATGTTTTCATATGAAGGATTTGGGATGTCTGCACTATTTCTTAGGTCTCAAAGTTTTTCGTACCTCAAATGGTCTTTTTCTACATCAACAAAAATATATTGAGGACTTACTTACTCTTGCTGGTCTTCTAGAGGGTCGGTCAGTGGATACTCCCTTAGAGGTGAATGTTAAATATTGTCAAAATGATGGGACATTTCTTTCTGATCCTTCTTTGTATCGACAACTTGTGGGCAGCCTAAATTATCTTACAATCACATGGCCAGATATTTCTTTTGATTTTCAACAAGTGAGCCAATTTATGCAGGTCCCTACACATATCCATTTAGCTGTGGTTCGTTGTACTTTGCGCTACTTAAAAGGCACTTCTACCACAAGCCTTCACTTTCCAGCTAACTCTTCGCGTCGCTTAATCGCCTATAGTGACGTTGATTGGGCCGGTTGTCCTGACACATGACATTCTGTTACAGGTTGGTGTATGTTTCTTGGTGATTCCCTTATTGATGGAGGCAGTAGCCCTGCTCTGAGGAGATCTGGTCGGACCCGTAGGGTACCTAATCGATATGGGTTCCCTTAGGGTTCCATTTCTTGCATGGCATCTAGGGTAATTTACTTTTCAATAAAAACATGCATCATGTAGACCTTTATGGCAAGTCCACTTGTAGTAGGTAGTGCATTGTAATTCATGAACTTATGTATTCTTGCATCATAAGTAGTGCATGTAGGCATTAGGATCATTTTGGCAGGTCAATCAGGAAAGGAGCAGCTCAAGATCCAGCTCAAGGTCACTCAAGCTCCACTCATCAAGTTCAGCTCCAGAAAAGGAAAGGAGGACTTCAAAGCCCAAGCTCACTTCAATCCATGTCATAACTTGCTATTTTTGTTGGGCGCATCTTCAAGGAAGCAATCAACCACCTCATCATCCAATCAAGTTATATGCGCCAACCACTAGAGGAATGAATTCAAATCTCCTCCATCAAGATCCACAATCAAAGGGATTACTCATCAAGATCCACAATTAGAGGAGAGCATTTATGAAGATATTAATGAGAAGATTCCAACTCTTGTTGCCGCCCATGCCTTCATGGAAAGGATTCAAATTTTGAAATCCCTTGTCCATGCGCCACCAAGCTTGTCGCCAAAGATAAGAAGACAACCCTCAAGCACTTAAAGAGTTGCCAAACAAAGATCACCAAAGAAGGAAACTCATGAAGAGGATTTGCGCCCACATCACCATGAATTTGAAATTCAAACTCCATCCATTTTTGTAATAGGCGCATGGAAGACAATTACTATCCTGCCCTAGCCCCATCTCACCTATAAAAGCATGACCTCCCCCTTGTATTTTCGATTACCTCTTGATGAAATATATTGTCTATTAGTTGCCTAGCTTAATTAATTGTGTTAGTGTTCAAGTTCTCTTTAGCCGAGCTCTATCCCTTTCTTCTAGCTCTTCCACCGAATCCCTAAGAAGCTTTCCTCTTTGTTTGTGTGCGCCACTACAAGGAGCCTTTCTTCACCCTCGGTTTGGAGCAAGAAGAGAAGCATCCTCGGCTTCAAGGAGTTCTCACCCTTTCGGATAAGTCTTCTTCTTTACACCTCTTATTTTGACTCTAAGAACTCTTCTCTACACTAAATCTTGTTATTTTACATTGTAGCTTGCGCTTGGAGTGGGTAAAGAAGGGGCGCCTTCCCCTTCCTTCTCTTTCTCCCCCTCCTTCCTTAGTTGCTTAGGATTAGCAAGGGAATTTGTGAGGCCTAACCTCACCCCTTGATTTGTTCTTGTATTAAAATTCGTGGCTTGTACGGATCTTCTGTGTTTGCTTGTAAGCTCCACCCTACACCTTCCATCAGAGTTGGACCGGTGAAGATCGGGAAGCACAGTCCTTCAATTCTCAAGGGCTGCACTGTAAGTTTAATTCCTGCATTTACTGCTTTCTAGGGTTTTACTGTTCTACTTGTTCTCGGTTTTCCTATATATTCTAAAATACAAAAAAATTAGTTTCAAACCTCGTTAGTGTAACTTCGGTTTTCTTATTATTAAGCTAGTTATCAAAACTATTTTCAAAAGGCGTTGTTTGAATGCTTTAGACCCCCCGTCCTACATCACTTATTTCTTGAAATTGTAAGAAGCAAGATCGAGTGTCGAAGTCTTCTACCGAGTCTGAATATCGAGCTATGTCTTCCGTTTGTTCTGAAATCATTTGGCTACGAGGATTGTTAGGGGAGCTTGGGTTTCCTCAACTTGAGCCTACCTCCTTGCACGCTGATAATACTATTGCCATCCAGATTGCTGTGAATCCCGTGTATCATGAGCGTACAAAACACATTGAAGTTGATTGCCGCTACATTCGTGAAGCTTATGATTCTCATCTCCTTACTCTTCCACATATTACCACAGAACTTCAAATTGCTGATATTTTTACTAAAGCTCTCTCCAAGCCTCGTCATCAATTTTTAGTTACCAAATTGAAGCTTACTAATCATGCCGTATCAATTTGAGGGGGGATATTAGTGGTAGATATGTAAATATTAGTTAGGTTGTAATTAGATGTAAATATATTCTTTTGTATTAAACCTGTATCCGTCTAGGGATTTGTATAAAAGGAAATCAAAGCTGCTAAGAGAGGCTGACTTTGAGGTTCAAAATTGTGACACCAAATACCCGGTCTTGCAATGGCTTTTTGGATATTTTAGATTTAGAAGGGATCCGGTCTCAATGACTCATCAGATGTTCACTTTGAGAAATACCCATCCTCAACGGCTTGTTGGGTAAAGATATCCGGTCATGATGGTTTGTTAGATATTCGATTTGAGAAATTACCCGGCCTCAACAGCTTGTTGGGTAAAGATATCTGACCTTATGGCATGTTGGATATTCGATTTAAGAAATTAACTGGCCTCAATGGCTTGTTGGGTAAAGATATCCGGCTTTACGGTATATTGGATATTCGGTTTGCAAAATATCCAGCCTTGTGTCGTGTTGAATATTTGATTTGAAAAATACCTGGCCTTGCGGCATTTTGGATATTTGATTTCAAAAATATCCAGCCTTGCAGCGTTTTGGATATTTAATTTGAAAAATATCCGACCTTGCGGCATATTGTATATTTGATTTGAAAAATATCTTGCCTTGCGGCATGTTGGATATTTAAATTTGAAAATATCCGGCCTTATGACATATTGGATATTTAAATTTGAAAAATATCCGGCCTTGCGGCGTGTTGGATATTTGATTTGAAAAGTATCCAGCCTTGCGATTTATTGGATATTTGATTTGAAAATTATCCGGCCTTGTAGCATCTTGGATATTTGATTTGAAAAGTATTCGGCCTTCCGGCATGTTGGATATTTGATTTGAGAAAAATATCTGGCCTTGCAGCGTGTTGGATATTTGATTTGAGAAGATACCCGGCCTTTCGAGGGCTTGTGGATATCAGAATTTGTTCAATACTCATCTCTTTAGGCATAGGCGATAGAGCCAAAATCTGAGTTGTATTGTAACAATGTTAAGGAACTACGCCCCGATACAAAGTATCGACGTACGCATCTCCCAAACAATATCATTGACAACACACGTCGAGTATTCGTTGTCCATGACTATGTGTGAATTAACTAGATGAGTTGGGTGAATGTGCTGTTAGGCTAAACATTCGAAGTTTGATTGAATGTTGTAAATCTGCTTAGATCTTTCTGATTGAAAAATGGAGTTCGGATTTAGAAAGATTTGATCCAAATTTGTAAGGATAAACATTCGGATCACTATGGATGTCATCTGATTGGCTGAGATTTAGGAAAATTAATTACAGCTCTTGAAAGATTGATTTATAGATTTATTTTGATCCAGATTTTTGATCAAAAATCTGAGGGCGGATTTGGAAAGATCTGACTTAGATGAGTAAGGATCAACGTTTGGATCACTTCAGAAACCAACCGATTAGCTAAGACTCTGATGAATTAATTTTTCGCCGTTTAAAAATTTGATTCGCAAGTCTGCTTGGATCCGGATCTCTGATTGAAAATAGAAAGGTGGATCTGAAAAGATCTGACATAATTTGATACGTGTCCCCACTTGGATCATCTTGGGAGCCTCCCGATTCGCTAAGATTTGAGTAAATCGATTTCCGCCGTAAGGCTGGATATCCTTACCCAACAAGCCGTTGTGATTGGGTAATTTCTCAATGCGAATATCCAACACGCCGCAAAGCCGAATATCTTTACCCAATAAGCTGTTGAGGCCGAGTAATTTCTCAAATCAAATATCCAACAAGCCATCATGGCCGAATATCTTTACCCAATAAGCCATTGAGGCTGGGTATTTGTCAAAGTGAATATCGAATGAGTCATTGAGACCGGATCCCTTCTAAATCCAAAATATCCAATAAGCCATTGCAAGGCCGGGTATTTGGCAGATACAAATCATTCAAGTTGACGAAGACTTTATCTCTTTGTCATTTTTTCTTTCTGAGCTCATCATGTATCTTTGTTTTAATATTTAATGAATCATTTTGTTCGGCCATTTTATTTTATTTCATAACATAGATCTCTCATTCATAGGTGCCCCAATTTTAGGGGTAATTAACAATGTATGCTTGCGTTCATTGGAAGCTAGAACCCATTAAACAAAAAAAAAATCTTATTTTTATAAGGTGAATTAGAAAAGGTCAAACATACAGAATAATTCATTGAATATTAAAATAGTGTTTATTTAGGGGGAAATAAAATTAGAAAGATTGATATATATACCCCATCTTTTTATACTCTTATTATATAAATATCATCAAATACATTTTAAAATTATAATTAAATAATAATAAATAATATAAAATTAATTAAATATTCTCTCCTACTATGAAAATATAATAATAATTAATTAAACATAATTAATTATTATGAAATATTGTAATAATTATTCAATATTAATAAATAATATGAAATTAATTAAATATCATTAGGTACTATGAAAGTAATTAATTGTTAATTAATAATTATTTAATATTATAGTAATTAACTAGTGTTCTTCAAGTCGTGAGAGTGTATTCAATAACAATTGCTAAGTACAAAAGATATGACACTCAACTTAACTCTGGTAACTTAGCTGGTCCACAAGAAGCTCTAATACAAAAATCCTAGGATAAGGTCCATTAACACCAGTTCCATCATTGCAAATGAAAATACTATATCGTGAAGCAATGAGAGATTGTTTGCAAAGAGCCTTGGCTTGAGCAAAAGCCAGATTGTGGAATGGTCGACAAATCGGGTTACCTTTGCTGACGATCCCATGATGGAATTGCTCTCAGATTGCGAGGCCAACCAAATGTTCCGCTTCGGAGACTGCCTTCGCGCTCTCTCCCCAATCCTAGCCAGAGGTGGTGTGCCGCTTTGCTCCCCGGCTTCTCCTGCGTTGCCCTCCCCTGCCATATCAAGCTGTATGTCCTCGGTGGGATCAGGTTGGACACGCAGTCTAAACTATAGGCCCTCCACGCCTACCACGCTGCCACCAACTCATGGTGTTCCACCGCACTGATGCTGATGCCCACTCCTCGGTGCTTCTTCACAGCAGGTGCGATCGAGGGAAGATCATCACTAATTTGGGTAATGAAGAAATGATGACAAGAGGCGAGAGGCATGAGAGGGTGATAAGGAAAGAGATGGTGAAAATAAGTTGATAAAGCATCAGATCCAGCTTTGGGCAGAAAGCAAATAACCCTATTTTCCTTCTAACTTTCCTCCCATTTTACCTCCCCTAGTTTCTATCCTTCCTACTAAACACGTCAAAAGAGCTTTCCTTCGAACTTTCCTTCCATTCCCTCCTGCTTTCCTTCCTACTAAACACAACCTAAATGCCAAATTGATGGAGCTACTATAGGTGGGAGGGTCCTTAAAGCCGTACTCTAAGGGATTACACAATGCCGCGAAAAACGGGAGAGGGTCTTTAGACGAGGGAAGTGAAAAGCACTTCGGAAATGTAGGGAAACACGAGGAAGCACGAGCGTCGAGTTCGATCGGGGCAACACAATTGCGAAAAGAACACAACGGCACTCAACTATAGAATGTAACTCACTAACCTCGTAGCAATTTTGAGCACTCACGCCGCAGATTTTAAGCTCAACACGTCGCAATAGGGAACCAGCTGATTCGCAGCGCATAGCTCGCACGCCTATGCGCTTGAAATACACCAAAGAACAATACGGAACGTCCACGTCTCCGGCGTACGGATACCCGTGGAGAAAGGGAAAGCACAACGGAAATACAAGAGCGTAGCGAAATAAAGAAACAGGCGAACCTGACCCACCACGAAGGAGGGGATTTACTTCTTTGAAAAGCAGAAAATGGAACTGTTGGTGTATATGCCCTAGAACCTAGCTTTGGTCAACTTGTGTACTACTTGACATTGATATTTATATATCATTATGGCATTGTCGTTATCATAGTCTGTCTACACCTGCGATTGTGTACTTACATGATAATGTCCCTGCGATTGTGTACTTACATGATAATGTCCCTGGATTCTATATGGTTAGAGACTTGCTTTGATGCAACCTAACACCTTGCCGTAGTTGGAAAGTCATAAAGGTTGTCATTGAGCGTGTCACGACCCATATGAGAAGGTCAATGGACAGACATAGGATTTGCCCCTTTTCTTTGGGAAGCTTGATATCTATGGAGTTCCTCTATGGTTCTATGACTGAAAGTGTATGGCCATACCCAGGTAAGAACCTGATTTAGTCATAGCCATGTGATTGGATGAAAACAAGTGGTGACACACTTGTCCAATCGGATATCAGTTCGGCAAAGAGACTGTAATGCATCTGTTCCTAGTTGCGATGATGGGGATGTCGATGTCGATATCCATTCCAATGACCTGGGTAGCAGCGATGCACTGCTAGGTGCCACTCACTGCTTGTGGTGACCTTTGGTCAGCACTGCCAGCGTCAGAGGAACCTACAGGGTCGCACACCTTGATACTTGAGTTCTCGTATTGATCGGGAAGCCTTATGATCGAGTTATTGGATAACTCGGATCTAATTGGGAGATTTCATCAGCACCAATGGGCCTGATGAGACGGAAGAATGTTGTTGGAGCCAAACTTCATTTTTGGCAGGTTGACCCGTATTTGACCATGGTTGGTCACATTTGGATTAGGGTTGCATTGGATTGGATCCAAGTGCTTAATCAACCTATGCAATGATGTTTGGGCTAGCTCATTATCCAATGAGGCCCAATAACAAGTTCTCATAAAGAGAAGAGAGGCTAAAAGGGTATAATGGGGAGAGACCCAACCCCATTGGCGCCTAAGGGGCATAATGGGGTTAGGGTGGCAAAATTGCTTCATTAAGGAAGCAATTTGCGCCTAGCCCTCTCCCATTGATGGAATGCATGCCTTTAAGGCATTGCTTGAGGCGCAAGGCAAGGCCTTGGCGCACAAGGAAGGCGTGGGGCTTAATGAGGAAAGGTTGAATGAGAATTAAGGAAATGTCTTGGAGACTTTCCTTATCACAAACCTCCTCATCCTAGCCTTACACTTGTCTTAATCCTAGCCTTTCATAAATCGCCTCTTGCCCTATAAAAGAGCACCTAGTCGCCCCTCTTGAATAGAGATAATTCCTTGGAGGCGTAATCATTAAAAGGGGGAGAAAACTTGGAGGCTCTTGGTGCAACCTCTCTTCCTCCATCATCTAGCCGCAAGCACAAGTCCTCTTCTCCTCATCTTGGGTCAAGAAAGACTTGAACTTGGCGTCTACCTCTCCACCTCTTCTTCTAGGCGATTCTACCTTGGAGGTGGCGCAAGGATTGAAGAAGAAGGACTAAGGCTTGGATCTTCTTCCCGAGGCTAGCACCGGGCGAGGAAGAAGAGAACTCAAGAGATCCGTGTGTGTGAGACTGCAGAGGGCGGACACTTGGACGCCTACATCGGCATCGCTCTTTTCTTTGCTCTAAGGTATTTCCTAACTCATCGTGTCGACTCCCTTGCATGCGATCTTCACTGGGTTTTTGGGACCGGCCTGTTTCGGGGACATCCTTCCGCTGTGCAAACATGTATGTCCATGACTCTAAAATTGTAAAATGTCCCCGGGGTTTCCCAACAGTGGTATCAGAGGGACTTGCAAGCCTCGAACGATGTTTTATGCTTTTCTTTCATGCTCACATGCCATATCTCTATTTTCGTAAATAGCATGATGCATGGCAATCAATTTTTCTAAAAGTAGAAAAATTAGGGTTTCTTGTTTCTATCATCCTCTCAATCTCTTTTGGATTTTTGGACTATTTTTCTTGTTTGATTTAAAGATCAAAGGCGCACGTAATTTTGTCAAGTAGGACGGGCATTGTGTCTCCGGACTGGCCAGGTCTCTTGATATGACAAAATTGCCAGCCGAAAGGATCTCTGAAATCATCTTGAAAAATAAATCGCAATTAACCAAAAGATTTGTGAGAAGAAGATGGGAAGAAGAGACTAGTTTTATGAAAAAGTAAAATTTCTGATTTTATGTTTTTCATGAGCATGTAGAATTGCATGAGTAAATACCTTGATTGTGCATGATGTTGTGATCATTAGTCAAGCCACCTTTGCATGCCTGTGGTGTATCCTCGTGAGGCCTGCGTGCCGCTTTTCTTTTTTCAAAGAAGAAGATTAGGGTGGCGCATGTACTTGGAGCTTGGCGCATGCATCGAAGGAAGAGGCGCAACAAGCTTGCATAGTGGCGCAAGTTTGGCCTGGCCGAACCCTTGGGTTTGTGTGCTAGCTAACTTGGCTTCTTGCATGGTGGCGCATCCTCCACAAAGAAAGACCATGGCATTGGCCGAACCTTTGGGGTCTACCCTTAGGGTTTGTGAGCTAAACCATGTTGAAAGGACCTTGGAGCCGACCTTGAGGACCAAGATAGAGGGCGGCTAGGCTAGGTCTATTTTAGGGGCTTGAGTCCTATGTCAAGAGTTGAATCTCCTTCGGCATGGGTTGATTCAATGTCTTGAGAGGGCTTTGATCACATCATCCTTTACTGCTTTCCCTATCTGCTAAAAGCATGCATGTAATGTTTTATCGTTATGTTATCACTATAGGATTGCATGCCTGTATTGTTAGACATAAGATAAAACGTAAGATGATGAGACTCAAAAACCCACAAAGAAATATCAAGTCTAGTAGCCTTCTAACGCGTAGCCCTCACTAAGCTATCGATCAGTGGAGTTATGAATTGTTTCCCACCCTCGTGGGACACACCCACTTATCTTTAGAAAGTGCGTGGTGGCAATGGTTTCCCCAGTCCAGTTTTAACCTGGACGTGCCTTCGCAAGGAAACTCGTTGGCCCTGGGCATAACGGTTAGGAATGGACTTGACTAGAAATTCACATGTGCTGGGCACATGGTGAAATTCTAGAGGCATCGTTGAAAGGTTAGGGTTTCATGTTGTATCCAGCCTTCGCTGGACATGAAACGCCTAGACTGTTTCAATAAAGGGAGTTGCTTGGAGCAACCGGCCGGCGCGCCCACCTTGTGAAGCATGGGTCACTTTGTGCATCTCATCCCACCCTCGTGGGACGCGAAGCCTCATGCGAAATAAGGATCCCATCTCACTAGGAAGTCTTAAACTTCCCGATTGACCTTGTGGGTTGTCAATTCGAATCAAAATAGTGGGAGCCATAATCATTTAAAACAAGTCCAGTTTAAATGATTCAAAGTAGTACTAATCTGTTGTTTCTTGGGTGTTGTAGAACAATGGCTATGAACACTGGCGGATTGTCTCTGCGATCTATCCTGGACAAGGATAAGTTAGTTGGAACTAACTTTATGGACTGGCATCGGAATTTGAGGATAGTCCTCAAGCTTGAAAAGAAGCTGTATGTCCTGGAACAGCCTCTTCCTGCGGCTCCTCCGCCTAATGCCCGAACGGCAGAAAGAGATGCTTATAGGAAGCATCAAGATGACTCTTTGGAGGTTGCATGTCTCATGCTAGCCAGCATGGCACCTGAATTGCAGGTGCAGTATGAGGAGCAGAACGCTTTTCAGATGATCACTCGTCTGAAACAGATGTTCGAGGCTCAGGCTAGAACTGAGAGATTTGACACTGCCAAAGCAGTCTTTCGGTGCAAGTTGTCTGATGGTGCACCAGTGAGACCCCATGTTCTCAAACTCATTGGGAATGTGGATCATCTCAGGAAACTGGGACACGCCATAGACAACGAGCTGGTTGTAGATCTTATTCTACATTCCCTGCCCCCTAGCTTCAGTCCGTTTATCATTAATTTCAACATGAACCGGATTGAGTGCACACGGGAGGAATTGATGAATATGCTCCAAACAGCCGAGCGCGAGATGGGTAAGACCAAACCCAATTCTGTTCTTTTGGTCCCTGCGACCAAGAAGATAAAGAAGAAGGGTAAGGCACGTGCTAAGGGCAGTGCCAAAGGTCCTACCAAGGCACTGAAAAAAAGGGCGAAGAAGTCAAAGGACCAGAGGTGTTTCCACTGTGGCGAGCAGGGTCACTGGAGAAGGGACTGCAGGCAGCTTCAGAATGAGGAGAAGAAAGGCTTGGCCTTAACTTCTAGCTCAGGTATTTATGTTACAGAAGTCAATCTTTCTACTTCTATGTCATGGGTATTGGATACCGCATGTGGAGCTCATATTTGTACAAATATGCAGGGGCTCAAGAAAAGTAGAACGGTGAAGCCTGGAGAGATAGACCTACGAGTTGGAAACGGGGCACAGGTTGCTGCTGTTGCTGTAGGCGTTTTGACTCTCTCCTTGCCTTCTGGACTTCACTTAGAACTAGATAATTGCTTCTATGTACCTTCTCTTACCAAGAACATTATATCCATTCCTTGCTTAGCAAGGAAGGGCTTTAAATTTGAAATAAATAAGAACTCCTGTTCTTTTTCATTTGCAAACATGTTCTATGGGAAGGGTACTTTATGCAATGGTCTGTATATCTTGGATATGGAAAGTTCTATTTGTAACATAAGTAATAAAAGGACCAAACTGAGTGGTTCAGTTGGTGCTTTCCTATGGCACTGTCGATTGGCCCATATAAACAAGAATCGCATCCAACAACTCCATGCAAATGGATTGTTAGATTCAAGTTCCTTGGAGGAATTTGATACTTGTGAACCTTGTTTATTAGGGAAAATGACAAAAGCGCCCTTCACCAAGATTGGTGAGAGGACAGGAGGTTTATTGGATCTCATACATACTGATGTGTGTGGGCCTTTCAATAAACAAGCCAGAGGAGGGTACAACTACTTCATTACCTTCACTGATGACTTCAGTAGGTATGGTTATGTTTACCTGATAAGACATAAGTCTGAATCCTTTGAGAAATTCAAGGAGTTCAAGAATGAAGTAGAGAACCAGCTTGGAAGATCCATTAAAGCTCTTCGATCAGATCGAGGTGGAGAATACCTGAGCGGTGAGTTCTTTGACTATCTGAAGGAGTGTGGGATCGTATCCCAACTCACTCCTCCTGGAACACCTCAATGGAATGGTGTATCTGAGAGGAGAAATCAAACTTTATTGGATATGGTTCGATCTATGATGAGTCATGCAACTCTACCTCCCTCATTCTGGGGGCATGCACTAGAGACAGCTTCTCTGATACTGAATAACGTTCCATCTAAGAGTGTCTCCAAAATACCATACGAGGTATGGACTGGGAGACGCCCTAATCTCACTTTTATCAGAATCTGGGGATGTGAGGCTTATGTCAAACATCAGGATTCTAGCAAGCTAGAACCTAGATCTGATAAGTGTGTGTTTGTGGGGTATCCTAAGGAAACTAGAGGATACTACTTCTATGTCCCAGCCGAGAACAAAGTTTTTGTTGCTCGGGGAGCTGTCTTTCTGGAGAAAGAATTTCTCATGAAAGAAGTTAGTGGGAGGAAATTTGACTTGGATGAGGTCCAAGTTCAACCACAAGATATAGAGATGGAATCTGAGCCACCTGCACCGGTTGTTGGACAACCAGAGGCTCAGACACAGGTCCCACGTAGATCTGGGAGGATTCGTCGTGCACCTGAGAGGTATGGGTCGCTGCCGACCCAACACGATGGAATCTTCATCATTGAGGATGAACCCAGGACCTACGATGAGGCGGTCAGTGGACCGGACTCCGAGAAATGGCTTGACGCCATGCGATCCGAGATGGATTCCATGTCAGCTAACCAAGTCTGGGATTTGGTTGAGCCGCCTAATGGGGTAACACCCATTGGATGCAAATGGGTTTTCAAGAAGAAAACCGACATGGATGGCAACATAGTTACCTATAAAGGCAGATTGGTGGCTAAAGGATTTAAACAAGTCCACGGGGTGGACTATGATGAAACCTTCTCGCCAGTTGCCATGATTAAATCCATTCGGATTCTACTTGCAATAGTTGCATATCATAACTATGAGATATGGCAGATGGATGTGAAAACAGCGTTCCTTAACGGGAAGCTGACTGAGGATGTGTATATGTCACAACCTGATGGTTTCATCCATCCTGCAGAGGCTAGTAAAATCTGCAGGCTAAAGAGATCCATTTATGGATTAAAGCAAGCATCTCGAAGTTGGAATCTTCGATTTGATGAAGCCGTGAGAGATTATGGCTTTATCAAAAGCGAAGATGACGCCTGTGTATACAGAAAATTCAGTGGGAGCTTGGTAATTTTTCTGGTCTTGTATGTTGATGACATACTGCTCATCGGAAACGACATCCCTAGTCTTCAAGCTGTGAAGACATGGTTGGGGAAGTGTTTCGAGATGAAAGACTTAGGGGAGGCCGCCTATATTCTAGGCGTGAGGATCTACCGGGATAGATCCAAGGGACTCTT
The DNA here is from genome assembly GCA_027563935.2 of Costus lasius. Classification (NCBI taxonomy): domain Eukaryota; kingdom Viridiplantae; phylum Streptophyta; class Magnoliopsida; order Zingiberales; family Costaceae; genus Costus; species Costus lasius. Next base: position 63,269,755 of record CM050447.1, read on the forward strand.
AGCCCTTAGTCAGAGTACTTACATTGATAAGGTACTGGAGAGGTTCTACATGGAGCAATCCAAGAAAGGATACCTTCCAGTGAGACATGGCCTTACTCTTTCAAAGAGCCAGTGTCCTACAACACAGGCTGAGAGGGATGACATGAGTCGAATTCCTTATGCTTCGGTAGTAGGATCGATCATGTATGCAATGTTGTGTACTAGACCAGATGTGGCATATGCTATGAGCATAACCAGCCGATACCAATCCAATCCTGGTCTGCAGCACTGGGTGGCTGTAAAGAACATCCTAAAGTATCTGAGAAGAACTAAGGATCTGTTCTTGGTCTATGGGGGACAAGAAGAGCTCAGTATACAGGGCTACACTAATGCTTCGTTCCAGTCTGACCCTGACGACTTTAGATCGCAAGCCGGCTATGTGTTCAAGTTAAATGGAGGCGCTGTATGCTGGAAGAGCTTCAAGCAATCTACCATAGCAGATTCTACAACCGAAGCTGAGTATGTAGCTGCTTCTGAGGCAGCCAAGGAAGCTGTTTGGATAAGAAAGTTCTTATGTGATCTTCAAGTGGTACCTAGTGCAATGGACCCCATTGAACTCTACTGTGACAACAATGGAGCAATTGCACAAGCTAAGGAACCACGGTCTCATCAAAGATCCAAACACATACTCAGAAGATTTCACCTGATCAGAGAGATCATAGACAGAGGTGATGTCAAGATTAGCAGAGTAGACACAGATAACAATCTAGCAGACCCATTGACCAAGGCTTTGGCGCAGCAGAAGCATGATGGTCACGCTAGAGATATGGGGTTGAGACTCCTCAACTTCTAGGTCTTAGTGCAAGTGGGAGATTGTTGGTGTATATGCCCTAGAACCTAGCTTTGGTCAACTTGTGTACTACTTGACATTGATATTTATATATCATTATGGCATTGTCGTTATCATAGTCTGTCTACACCTGCGATTGTGTACTTACATGATAATGTCCCTGGAGACAGATTGGATCTGTGCTCAAATAAAGATCCCCAGTCAATGTACCTTAGTGGATATGGGACAACTATGGTGCTTATGAGACTGGTATGTGGGCTGGTTAGGGCACGGGGTGCTAACGCAGACACATGGGTGATGGAACCCTTTCAGGAGGGGAGCGCAAAACCTATTGTGAGAAGAACCCCTTTCATGAGGGGGGCGCAAGTCATATGTTTCTTTCTCATAGCAGCGGAATTAGGGTTTCCACATAAGATCGCATTCTATACTTTCATATAATCAACTTGAATAACAAGTGAGAGATTCATTACCATGGCCATGGGAAGGTGCGGCTTGGAAGAAGAAAGATCGAAGGGATCTTCTCCAAAGAAATCACACACAAGGGATGAAAGCTTCCTCCTTGCGCAACTCTTGTGCTAGCAAGATTGCCAAGCTTTTCCAACCGTGTGTAGGAGATTAGATGAAAAGGGCTTCCTTCTTTTCGAGAGCTCTTCTTCCTTGGCGCAAGAACGATGCCTTCCACACGAGCAAGCCGTTCCAAAACCACGTCCAAGAAGCAAAACCGAAAAACATTAGAGAGACCTCAAGCCATGAACGCATATGCGTTATGCTTTTGGAACTTTCCAAAATTGGCAACGATTAAGAGTTGGCGTTCACGTTTCCATGAACCAAACGCAACCTCTTCTCCCTCTTGAACCAAGCGCTCAACCCATGAGCCGGTTCAATATCCTTGGTTCAATAGCGAAACCAAATCAGCCCATAAATTAAGTCTAGATCAAATTAGACCCCAAGGTCCTAGATCTGACCATTCATCATCTGACGCTTCTGATCGCATCGATCTAGCATCATCTCTCTCGATCGAAGCTTACCGATCTAAAGCTCTAATCAATCAAACATGATCAGACCAGATCTCACTTACAATCAGAGATTAAATCTCTTTAAACTGAACCAAAACAATTCAGTCCACACGATCTGACTTAAGGAAGCCATATCACCAAATTGTGCGACCCTGAGGGTTTCCTTTAAATGTCGGTAACGATAACTTACGTTATCACGATCAGTGAGGGGTATCTAGCAACACATCACTGTCTCCCGATATAAAGGAAAGAGTCTTCCAAGACTACTCCCAAACCATAGCACAAGTGTGACTCAATTCACAAGGCATACATGTGTCCTTTGCCACTGGATGTTCTTATTGGACAAGCGGGTCAAGCTTGTAACTCCAATACGATGAGCATGATTAGATCAGATGCACATAGTCATCTGGGTATGGCCATACACTATCTCAATCATTCCATATAGGTGGGGCCCCTTAGAACACTACACTCCTTAAACAAGGAGACGGCAATCCTATGTCTATCACTAGTGCCCCTAACCTGATTCAAGCTCACCATCCAAGATAGTCTATAATCATTATGTTTCAAATGATATTGAACTACTACAGACAATGACAATCATCATTCAGAAACACAAGTGATCTCAAAGTCAGAGGACATGTGCCACTTGCTGCTTACAAGGAATCATTCACATTGTGACAACGAATGGAATATCCCAGTAGGGTCTGTCCAGTACAATCCATCCCATGAGTCTACGTCTTATTCCATGCTCGAAGCATCCTATAAGATTAGCACTCATATTAGTCTCAATCATATCAAGGCTGTCTCATGTTCACCAAGATATCTCGACTAAGGACATATAGCCTGTCAGCCTAGCTGAACAGCTTTGAGACAGTATTCAGAAGTACACTTATTACAGCAGACAAGGTAACAACCTGAATAATAACCATGCCTTTATAAACTTAAGAGTTTATTACATGATACTAATACAATCCCAAGGCCTCAAACATTAGCCTTAAGGGCATACCCCAACAATCTCCCACTTGCACTTAATCTAATGGTTGAGAAATCTCAAACCCATATTATTACAGTGCTTCACATGCTTCTGCTGCGCCAGAGGCTTGGTAAGTGGGTCTGCCAGATTGTCATCTGTATGAACCTTGCATATTTTGATCTCGCCTCGATCAATGATCTCCCGGATCAAGTGAAACCGTCTCTGTATGTGCTTGGACTTCTGGTGCGACCCGCGGTTCCTTTGCTTGTGCGATGGCTCCAGTGTTATCACAGAAGATAACCAAAGGATCTGCACTCGAAGGAACGACACCAAGTTCTCTCACGAACTTACGAATCCACACTGCCTCCTTAGATGCTTCCGAGGCTGCAACATACTCGGCTTCTGTTGTGGAATCAGCAACAGTTGACTGTTTGAAACTCTTCCACACCACTGCTCCACCATTCAAGCTAAAAACATAGCCTGATTGCGATCGGAAATCATCCTGGTCCGACTGGAACGAAGCGTCAGTATATCCCTCTATACTGAGTTCTTCCTGACCACCATATATCAAGAACATATCTTTGGTCCTCCGCAGATATTTTAAAATGTTCTTGACCGCAATCCAGTGCGCCAAACCTGGATTACTTTGGAATCGACTGGTCACGCTTAACCCGTAAGCGACGTCTGGGCGAGTACACAACATCGCATACATAATGGACCCAATAGCCGAAGCATAAGGCGTATTGTCCATTTCATCTTTCTCAGTCTGTGTTTGTGGACACTGACTCTTCGAAAGATTCAGACCATGTCTGACTGGAAGATATCCACGTTTAGAATTTTACTCTAAATGGAATCTCTCCAGGACCTTATCGATGTAAGTACTCTGGCACAGCCCGAGAAGCCTTTTAGATCTATCCCTGTAGATCTTCACACCTAGTACATAGGCTGCTTCTCCTAAATCTTTCATCTGGAAACATTTTCCTAACCATGCCTTAACAGCATGCAATTCAGGAATATCATTTCCAATGATTAAGATATCATCGACGTAGAGGATTAGGAATGTAATTACGCTCCCACTAAACCTCTTATATACACACGGGTCATCTTCGTTCTTGATGAAACCAAACTCAGAGATTGATTCATCAAAACGAATATTCCAGCTTCTTGATGCTTGTTTAAGTCCATATATGGACTTCTTTAACTTGCATATTTTATGACGATCTGCTGGATTGTTGAAACCTTCCGGTTGTGTCATATACACATCCTCATCCAGATTTCCATTAAGGAAAGCTGTTTTCACATCCATCTGCCAGATCTCATAATCGTAATATGCAGCTATCGCGAAAAGAATCCGAATAGACTTAAACATGGCTACAGGAGAGAAAGTTTCATCATAATCTATCCCGTAGATTTGTTTGAAACCTTTCGCAACTAGCCTGCCTTTATAGGTAACCACGTTACCATCCATGTCAATCTTCTTCTTGAAGATCCATTTACAGCCTATAGGGATTACTCCCGGAGGCGGATCAACCAAATCCCAGACTTGGTTATCTGACATGGAGTCCATCTCGGCTCGCATAGCATCAAGCCATCTAGCTGACTCCGGTCCACTGACCGCATCCGCATAAGTTAGGGGTTCATCATTATCAATGATGTAGACTCCGTCATAGCGCTCAGGCTGTCGACGGATCCTACCCGATCTTCGCGGTTCCCGTGATATCTGAGCCTCAGGTTGTTCAGTAACCTGATCTACTGGCTCAGGCACATCCAACTCTGCCTGACTACTTTGTCCTTCCTCTGGAATCTCATCCAGCTTTATTTCTCTCCCACTGGCCTCTTGCAGAAGAAACTCCTTCTCAAGAAATATGGCCGTCCGAGCAACAAATATCTTGTTCTCTTTGGGATCGTAGAAATAATAACCCTTAGTTTCCTTAGGGTAACCGACAAAGATACATTTATCAGATCTGCTCTCTAGTTTCCCAGAGGCGAGCTTTTTGACATAAGCCTCGCAACCCCAGATCCTGATAAACGTCAAGCTAGGCTGTTTCCCGTACCATAACTCATATGGCGTCTTTGAAACTGCCTTGGATGGCACTCGGTTTAGTACCTTTGCAGCTGTTTCCAGTGCAAAACCCCAAAAGGAGTATGGAAGAGTAGCCTGACTCATCATAGAACGAACCATATCAAGTAACGTTCTATTTCTCCTCTCGGACACACCATTCCATTGCGGTGTTCCTGGCGGAGTGAGCTGTGAGATAATCCCACACTCTTTCAGATAGTCAGTAAATGCATGACTTAGGTATTCACCACCTCGATCAGAACGAAGTGCCTTGATATTTCTGCCTAACTGATTTTGTACTTCATTTTTGAACTCTTTGAACTTGTCAAAAGATTCACTTTTATGTCTCATCAAATAGACATACCCATACCTACTGAAATCATCAGTAAAGGTAATGAAGTACTGATAGCCACCTCTGGCATGTTTACTAAATGGCCCACACACATCACTGTGTATAAGGTCAAGTAAACCTGAAGTCCTCTGACCTTTGTGAGGAAAAGGAGACTTCGTCATTTTACCCATCAAACAAGCTTTGCATGTATCAATCTCCTCATAGGAGAATGATCCCAGCAGTCCATGTTCATGCAACCGCTTAATGCGCTTCTCGTTTATATGGCCTAAACGACTATGCCATAGCAAGGTGCTGTCATCAGCATACTTGGCTTTCTTATTATCAATGTTTTGTATAGAATATTCCATGTCCAACATGAATAACCCATTGTTAATTGAACCAGTGGCATACACAATATTATCATAAGTCAAAATACACTTTGAAATCTTGCATTCAAAGGCAAATCCTTTCCTGACAAGAGCAGGAATAGAGATAATATTCTT